>OZ023233.1:9087030-9629502 GCA_964006365.1 Trididemnum miniatum | reverse complement strand
TAAAAAATCTTGTAAATGGGAGGATCATCGATACTTCTCAGATTAACCATACTGATTTACGCTTACGTGCTCATTTGTGTAACATGGAAAAATGATGAGTTTGAGTGTAATAGTGGAATGTTGGCAAAAGTGTGGTGTGTTTTGCAAACTTAGCAGAAAAGCAAGGGTCTAGTTTTATGCATTAGGAAAAAAATTATAAACAATCTTAATGCACTTAAATTTAGGTGTTGGGTGAACGAAAAATAAGTTTCTTGGGTCATTTTGGTCTTACAGTAGCACATAATTAAGGCTGCAGCCTGCAGGTTAAATATGTGTTCGGAAATGCGGTAGTAACCAGGGCTTCGGAGCCAGAGCCCCGGAGCAGGTAGTTTTAGGGAGGAGCCGGAGCTCTGTTTAAAATTTAGAACGAGCCAGAGCAACTGTTTTCAAAGCTAGCTCCAGCTCCATGTGTGGTATTGCATTTGTATTCAGTTTTTACGAGCATTTTACTCAAGCCTGTTTTGCAATACAACACTTTCATTTCGTTGATTGTTCTGCGTTTCGTTTTGCAGTGGTAAATGTTAAAAAGTCATACGTTGTTTAAATGCACGTAAACCTCTATTTTAAATGTACAGTACTTCAACTGGAGCCGCAGTAGAAAAAGCTCCGGAGCCGGAGCAACATTTTTATAGAAGAGTGCTCCGGAGCTGGAGCTCCATTTTTATAAATGACAGCTCCGGAGCATGGAGCTGGAGCAGCATCAGATTTATGGCTGCTCCGAAGCCCTGGTAGTAACGTTTCGAAACTAATGTATCATTTCAAATATGCCTTCGAACTAATAATTAAACGTAGATGATGGTCCAATATGACAGAACGGGGGAAAAACGGCAAAAAATACGTTTTTTTTTTCAAATAACTTTTTTTCTAATGCAAATAGAGCTTTACACTCTCTCAAGTGGTGATAGAAAACCAACCCTTCTGCGCATTTTGACACTAATTTTGTTAGTCTCCGATAAGCAGTTACAGAGATATGAAAAACCCATGAAAATTGGGTCCCCCGAAACTTAAATGGCCGTGGACCGCCTCAATGTGACGTCATAATCAAAAAATAATTTTGAATTTTTTCATTGTGCCCAAAACCCCACCATATCAGACCCCAGGCATTTTTGATTTCGAAAACGGTGAAAAAATGAAACACCCTAATACCTATATTGATATAGGCAGCATTTTCACCATATTTTATCTGTAATTTCTGTATTGACATATAATTGTAATAATGAAAATGAAAAATTTATTGAACCCATTGAATTGTCAATCTTAATATGTCAGATATGCTATAAAACTAATAGTAATGTTTAATTAAATTACTTTCTAATGGGAAATCTGAGCTTGGTGCTTTTTCACCAACGCGTCAATTTTTGATTCTATGCTGGAGGCGGCCACTCTTAGACTATTTTCAAGATGACAATCTGTCAGTCTTGATCTAGTTTTTGACTTAGTGTGCTTCATTTTGGTGAACAGTTGCTCGCAGATATAAGTACTCCCAAATAGTGACATTTTCTTTCGGGCTAAATCTTTCGTAACACACATTGTATAAAATAAATCAATATCGATATATTGCATAGGCCTACAGCTCTAGAAAATTTATTGGCGGGCCTGATGAGAAGCCTTGGCGGGCCGGATTTGGCCCGCGGGCCGTAGGTTGCCCATGCATGGCTTAGACAAAAGGATTTTAAATTCTGGAGCAAAAGTGAAATTTCTAAAGTATTTTTGCCCCAAGCTGGTAAGCCCCAGCACAGAGTTGTAATCGGGTCGACTAGTTCAGGCTGAAACCCAGCTGAACCCGAATTTGACCTGAAACTCTAAACAGACCCAAAAAATCCGAAAGATACGATTGGTCAAATTGTAGTTTCGTGAAATAAACTTTTATGTTTGTGCATTGTGCAACAACCAAATATGCCGCGCTGTCAAGAGGCAGCAGACTTTATTCAAACACACGCGAAGATTGGTTCACGTTAAACAGCTAACTACAGTGCTTGGCCCTGACAATAGATAAATTTTTTTTTTGTAAGGTCCTCGTTTGACTCGAGTTCAGTCTGAAAATTTTCTTATACTTAGACCTGGGAGCGACTCGACTTACAGCTGTGATACCTTGAGTTAAAATTTTTTAGTGAAAATACATTATGGTTTTCACTGCTTTCTTGTATTCTTAATTCTTGCTCCAACTACTGAATTTTGTTGCAGACTCCCAAGAAAGGCGGGAGTTTTTTCAAACAAGTCAAGAAAGCGTTTTTAATGTATCCGTTCATTGAAACAAGATTAAAATGGGACGAATATGGAGAGATTATCAAGTATGTCAAACATGTATCATAAAAGGATGTCTTTCCATTTACAAACTGGCGGATTGGCGTCGTAGCAATGACATCTCTATCGGTCCGGAAAGTCGGGGGTTCGATTCCGAGCTGGTCAAATTGAACACAGTGTCGCCAACGGCTCGCCTTCGCTGCGACGTTTCTTCGGTGCTGTGTTTGCTCAGGCGCTAAGCCACGGAGATGGGTCTTACCAATCGTTACACACTTCGCCACAATGCCGCGAGAGCGATGAAGATTTGGTTTTGTCTTACAATTTTTGTTTTCTCGTTATTCTGCAGTCCCGACGAATATCGTTTGAATGAATTGATTCAAGTTGAAAATGAATTGCAATCAAATTCAAAACAACAAGCCAAATCTGAAGGAAACGATGGAGTAGAAAGTAAAATTTTGCAAAAATTTTTTTGCAAATCGTAATAATATTGTGCAGTTAAAACGTCTTCATAGCTGCTAAGCTTGATCAGGTTTACTGACATAATTGTATTGAATCAAACTTGGAGTTGTTAAACTGTAATGCTGAACTTCATCTGTTAGCAGTCGTTAAAAGGCTACTTTGGTGCCTACAATAGTTTATAGAGCCACTTGGTGTTGCCCGAGCACTATTACTTTGTTCTGTCTGCTTGGCCAAAGTTTTAAGATCGCTCGCTCTGAGAGTTAGAGCGAGGTTCAATTCTGGGTGAAGTCGGAGCAAGCGCACACTTCAAAAACAAGGTCACTATGTTGAATCGCCGTCGACGTAGCATAGATGGGACCGCATTCATGACACATTCTGCTTACGAGGCTAATGTGAAGATTATTTGTCTAGCAGATACTGGCGAAGACGCTCCAACGAAGTGCATCAGCGAGCACGTCACGTTAGACGTCAAGTGCAGCATCACTTTCATTGATTTTGAAGGCCGATCTGATGGTGAATCGATGCTGAAAATTGTTCAACAAGTCAAGCCAAGAGAAGTTATTCTCGTTCGCGGCGACCCGAAAACGACAAAAAGATTCGCCGAGCAAATTAAAAAGTAAATTTTTAATAGTTTTATTCGGACGAAAATAGTAGTCTGTTTTTTTATGACTAGCTGTTGTGTTATAATTATTAGCTTGCTTTTCTAGACTCGCTTATTTTTGGGGTGGGAGAGAAATAGCCCATATCCTTCATCTTCGCGAATTAGTACTACAGGTTTTAGTTATCATCGTGGTATGTTGCATTTTTATGCATTTGTTTGGACGTATGCAATACATGAATTTTAAATCTGTTGTGATGCATTTTCCGAACTTTTGAAATCTAACGGCTAGCCGCTATAGTTGTTTTTAAGGAAACAGCCTAAGCAAAGCTGAGTTTTGTTGGTTTCTTTAATGACACGCAGCTTGGCTTTGCAAGTTAAGTAAAATGGAGTCTAGCTGCGTGACATCATAAAAGAACAAATAAAGCTCCTTTTCGCTTTGGATGTTCAGGTGTTCGTATACAGTATGAATTACAACATAGAAGTCCGTAGTGTAAATTCGTTTTAAGTACTTCAATTTTACTTTGTGATCTAATTTTTATCAGCGTTTTAACTGCCAACTCATCATCAGCCACCTCAGCGTCTGACACAGTGGAAGTTTTCACTCCGACAGTTAATGAAGTGGTTGACACAACAAAAGAACGACACATTTACCAGGTGACACTTTTTAATTTTTTTTTTTTTGTGGCGACTCATTTTTAGCTGACATATACCGGCTGTTAGCTCAGTTGCTATGCGCATACGCTGTTGATGCAGGAGATCTGGGGTTCGAATCTCGGCACAGTGTCGCCAACGGCTCGCCACCGCTGCTAGATTTCTTTGGAGCCGTGACGTTTCTTTTTCTTTCTTCGCAGCCCAGGTGCTAAGCTACGGAGATGGCCTCCCACTCGTTACACGCTTCGGCGTAATACCGCAACGTATAGGCTAATGGAGATTTGATTTTGATTTCTTATACTCTAACTAATTGGTTTAACAAGCAATTTTATCGGTTTTTATTAGTAACGACCGTGTGTGAATAACTTATTCAGTGTTATTGGTTTGTGTGATATATTCCCATTATAATTTCAATTAATTGAATTCGCGATCAAAAAAATTATTGAAGGTTGATCCAAAGTTTATACCGCACGATCTTTTTCCCAGCAGACACGAGATTGTATTGTACTCTGTAATGCAACGAAAGGATCAGACGTTTGCTGTTGTGGAAACGACGTCGCTGCTGCAAGTCGCAAATTCGATTTCCGGGTCTGTCAAATCCTACGCTGTTTCACCTACGACTTACCGCTGCTGCGACTTTTCTTCGAAGTTCGAAAGTGTGTTGCCAAGGCTCTAAGTCACGTAGGCTGGTACTCCCACACCTTACGTGTTTCTGCATTATGCCGCGAATATAATGAAGATTTGATTGGCTTTTCAAAGAACGACTTATGTTTTCATTCTTAAATGAAAAGGAAATCAATGTAATTATTATTCACGCAGGTGAAGTTAAAAGACTCATTAGTGGGAACGTTATCCTTCTCATCTGCCAAGGACGCTCAACTTTGTTGGCTCGAAGCCAAGTTTGATTACAGTGGTGCTTTGCAGAATTTTGCCGAAGTCTTGTCCTCAAAACAGGTGTGCAATACAAATGCTGCTTTTTTATCAGTAGTTCTGAATCAGAATGCGAGATCTGTTTCTAGAGGTCACTGTTGACTGATTTCGCCGGTTAAGTAAATAAAATACAGTTTGCATTTACAATATAGACTATCACTAAACCATATTACCTACACCTAGCCTTAATAAATAAAAAAAAAGAGATAAAACTCCATTAATACCAGAACTTACAGAGGCGTACTATTACTATTGGGCAATGGTTTTCGACGGTACCAGGATGAAAAGAGTTAAATGATTTGCATATTTTTCTCATTCAAAGCATTTACTTATACTAAAACATGTTACCGTACTTCGAATGATTAGATTGAAGAATCTTCTGACGCAGCGCGTCAGACACGTCGTTCGTACGAAGACGACCTTGATGAAGAAATAGCTATGGATGTTGACATTATTCCTCTGCCTGCTGCCCGCTGTAAGTACGAAGTCATTTCTTATTTAGCTAAGTCTGAATACTAGCGCGTCATCGAGTAGGTTACTTTTATCGTCCCGGGTTCGATTCCAAAGTTTGCCAGACCCACCAAGCATGTCATATTTTAAAAATGAAAGACGTCAAAAACGCCCATTTGAAATGTTTCACGACCCAGTCATCTGTAGCTTGAGGACAATCTACTTTTCGGTAGGCGATGTTTCTCATTTTGAGTGGTTTGGTTCTGTTAGAAAGATTGAGATGAGCGATGAGCTGCATAATACAAGTGCTCTAAAGCTGTTTTTACTTGCACGCGACCGCTAGTAAGAAACAGTTTTTGCGCTACATCGGGTATTAACCACGCGAAACTTTGCTACGGCTATTTATAAATTGTGGCGTGACGTGGCGTGTCTCGTGCCGATAAAAGCACGTACCTGTGCATTTGAATTTGGCTGGTCAAATTTAAATTTCCAAGGCCCTTTGTTAGTACCAATTCCTTCAGCCTATTGCGTGCTCATTAATTCTATAAGATTTTGGATGGAGAATGGTGCTTTCATGTGAGCATTATTTGTAATGGATTTTTAATTTTTTTGTTAAATTTTGCTGCAGCTTCCAGTGTTTCGACCCGGCAAAGTGTAGACATTGATGCGATTGATTATCAAAGCGCTATTCCATCATTGGAACCAGTTAGTATTGACGAGGTAAGCAGTTACAATAAAATGACCTAGAAAGCCGGTGTTGTTTTCTTAAAATTTAAACCATTGCTGCAAAGGTTATGATCGTTCACCCTGGTGTTCCTGAGGTGTCCGCGAAGGTTGTTCGAGAGGTCGTAATCCCAATTACAGATGCAACATAACAATTTAATATTGGCAGTTGTGTGTTTCTTTCAAAGGGTTTCGTAGTTTTAAGTAATCTTTTCGGGGTCGACAGCCAAAAAAGGTTGAGAACCGTCACATTGTGATAATTGTAGTCAGGAATAACGAATTGCTTGCATTTCAGACTCCGGGTCATGACATTTGCTTCGTCAATGAACTGAAACTATCAGAATTCAAGCAAATTCTCATAAACGAAGGAATCCAAGCTGAATTTATTGGCGGGGTTTTAGTATGCAATAATACCGTTGCTATTAGAAGAGTAAGTTTGTTTGGATAATGGATTGGATATACTTATAACTCTATCCACAGTTATTTAATGAGGCAACTATGTTTTTTCTCTTTTCTTTCTCCATTGGCAAAATTTCAATGCATATAATTAGTTGATGTGGCATGATGATTCTCTATTGTTTTTTTTTTGTACCTATGCTTAATTTTTGCGTCTTCTAATGTTTAGATCAATGCGTGCATTGTTGTGTTTTTGGTGTATGCTTAATTCTTGCGTTTTGTGTTAATGTTTACATTACGATATGCTAAGATTGTTTGTGTCTATGGGGTATCTAATTAAGGTTTTTTTTTGTGTATTATATTGGTGCAGGCCTTCACCTAAAAGCTATCAAAATTTGGGTTTTCAGGTTTATGATATGTATTTTTTTGGGGGAGTAGGGTAGGCCTATATTTGTTTAATTGTTTGATATTTACATTGTTTTCATTTGTACATGATGTTATTTTTTTCCTAATATTAGTCCTGGCGCAAAAAAACATCCTTAGTTACAAAGCGCTGTAAAATTCCTTAATATTAATACTCTATCCACGTGTCCAATTCGTGTGGGCTGTAAGCCCACATTCATGTGGGCCTGTTGCTGTGGGCTTTCTGCATCACAATTGATTTTTTTTGATGCGATGATTAAAAAAGTAATTATGACATCAAGTTCACAGCAACAAACCCACCTCAATTTGGGCCTAAAGCCCACGTAAATTGGACATATGCACAGGGTAACTACAGTCAACCCTGCAGTGGCGTACGGTGAGCATTTTTTAGAGGTGTGCTCCTCTACACAATATTTGCTGCCGCATGCAGCTATTCATTAAACAAATGTGTGGAAGTGCTCGAAAGTTTAATCCAAATGCGCCAACCAACATCAAGCGCCTCTATAGGTGCCTAATTTGCTACTTAATATATTTAGTTTTGGTGTCGGCTTTTTAGCTTTTGCTATTTTTCGTCGTAATTTCCGCTACAAAACGGCTTTTCAATCATACTGTCAACACTTACTTTCATTCCATTAATTTAACCTACAACTTGAATTTGACCAACAACTTTAAAATGTAGGCCCATATATATTGACCGCCACACTTTCAAAAATCACAAGCAATTACTCGCAACCACATCTTAATACGATGTAGAATACAATGGAAAAGGTCTGGCTCGCTTGTGTTCAACGATATCTGTTGAACCTACCATACTAGAGAATGTTGCGTCATCGGTTAGCGTTGAAAAAAAAAAGCGATTTGTCGTTCATCAAAGCAAAAAGAACTCAGATTGCGCTGATATTACAAAAATTAAAGACGAGAAAATTCAAATATTTTAATTAAATGCAATTAACGTGTGCCTGAGAAATCGCAGGGTGTGCGCTGGACACCTTGACTTCTGGAGAATACGCCCCTGCAACCCTGATGAAAAAGTAGAAACTGCTGTCAATTACTGAAACATGCAGTTCTTTTCTGGCTTTCTCAAACCTAGCAGATGGTTTCAAATTTGGTATATCTTGCAATTCTTGCATCCTACTTACTGTAGCAATTCACTACGCATTTTGGTGAAGTAATTCTTATCAATTTTTGAAAAGTAGTAACATTGCGGGTTCCTGTGTTTAATTTGTTACGGCGTCGCAGTGCACTTAGTGCAGTCTCGACGTGTTGACATAGAGTTACAGAAAATTTTGCGGAAGTGCCAAATCGCTTGTATTTCTTGTTGCTGCTGATAATTTTTAAATGCTTTGTTATTTTTAGAATAAGCAAGGATGTATTGACGTGGAAGGTTGCCTTACTGAAGATTACTATACAATAAGAGAATTGTTATATCAACAATACGCCATTGTATGAATGTCTCAGCCAGATGATATTTCTCGCCTTGTACCATCGCAGTTGCTACTTTTGGTTTCATTGCCATTTGAGCTACAGCAAATTCAGAACAACCCCATGCTGCTATTACCGAATATGACTGCTGTTTTTTGCTTTAGATAAAATAATAAATTGTTTTTTGTACGTTATTGGTCAACTTTTTTACCTTGTATCTTAGCGTTTTTTTTTCACTGTAAGCAAGTGCGACAATGTTTCCATTAACTTCAATTCAAGCTGATCGAAAATACCTAGGTTCAAGTTATAATTGCACAGTAGCTTATCCTATGGACAGATGAACGTTTTTACTCTCCGTTTTTCACCAACCCAACTTATCATTCTAATCGTCTCCTGCAGCCTGCATCACCTACTTCTCTTTTTCGCTTCACTCTAGGATATCTTTAGTTTATTGTGAAATGACCATCACGCAACATTCACGAATCGCCGATCTCTACTGAATTTTATTTCAGCTCGAAAAATAACGATCTAAAAACTCAATTCATCAACAAAAAAATGAGCGTAAGCAAAAATACTTGAAAGAATCAAAAATACTAAAAACAGATACATATTGAAAACGAATTACCGCAAGACATAAATAATGGCAAACGGTTTAAAAAAACGACCAAAATATTCATTGTTTGGGTAAACTTCCTTACGATTGACAAGTGTAGTAGGCTATTGCAGTAGACTATTTGATTGAATGCCTTTTTTTCGCGGAAAGTTTTTTGTAGGCTATCATTTAGCTGCGTATTTATCCTATCACGAGAAAGCGACCAAAGCGCTGTAACAAGCTCACTTATTAGTTGCCGGTTATGTGTCCACCGTGCTATGATTAGTGATATAAATCGTTTTTTTTGCCTTCGTTTTTTTAAAAAAAAAACTTGTTTTTTTTTGAAAACGAACTTGTTTTTGAAAACAAATTCTAGTCCGATTCTAAACTTAATACGAGTGTTGGCCGCCATGATGTGTATTGTTAAGTCTTCTTGTAGTGAAGGATCGAATGGAGAGTACAAGGAGCGACCTTTTTGCCCCCTAAATCCATCATGGATTGCATGCTTGTTGTTACCGATTACCAGAAAGGTGCTGCCAGTTTTAATTTCACAATGCAAAGAATAAGAAATGAAAAAGAACAATCGCAATAGATTCCGGTAGATTAAAAAAATTATGGATAAGCGAAGGTCGATAGTACACATTAATGCACTGTATTTCCCCGTTTATCTAATGAGTGTCTGTAGTTTTTCCAGTTTTTGTAGAGAAGATTGATTCTGGCCTAGTTTACATTTGTTGTTTTTGACCTTAACCCTAGCTCTTCCATAGCCCAAAGCGCAAGCAAGCTAAGTAGGTCAAATGGAGGCCTAAACCCCAATTTAACCTGATTTAACATTCAATAGCACAACGTTGTGGTTGGGCTATATTTTCGGGAAACTCAAAATTTAGTAGGACAGAACTTTGCAAATCGCAAAATAGTCCCAGATGGTAAGCTTTAAGCTAATGAAGCAATATCACTATACGACCTACAGTCATGTTCAATGTGTTAACTCAATTTGATGCTGCTTTCTAAACTTGATATTAAAAACAAACTTGCTATAACTTTTCAAGATGGAATGAATAAAAAAAACAAGTGCAAAAAAAGAAACGTTTTTTTACATCACTAACAATGATGCCTGTACAAATGGCACAAGCAATCATGCCGGCTACAATCCATTGACTGATGCTCTCGTCAATTGGCCATCAAAGTTGTAGATAAAGTACGTAAGGCCTACAGCATAATGAAAGTACGGTGTGGTAAGACGTTAAGTCGTAGCTACTAACTGTCAAAATAACTTAAAGCTTACCATTCACAACTAAATAGTTACCGAGGGTTTTCGCAAAATCTTACATGAGCAATGGTTCTTTTCATGTTACTATCCAAGTTAATTGTATATTTTTGAAGCTCTTTTGCTTTGCCTTTCGTGATGTAATCTCGCGCTTCATGAAGCAGGCTGAAAAAATCGTTGGGATCATCGTCCAAAATCAACAGATCTTCGTGATCATGAACAAATTCGTACTTTTCTGTTCTCAAAATACGGCTGCAAAGTTTTTTTTACGGAAATTGAGCAAAAGTAATACAAAACTCCGACCGCATAAGAACCAATTAGGCTGCAGTGTATGCTTTTCCAAAACAAAACAGTCGATCGAGCACATTATTTTGGTGTTGACTTCTGGAGAGACGATTGTTGCCAAAAATCAAATCCACATCAAACTCACGCTTCTACGCCGAAGCATATAACGAGTGACGGGGCCTATCTCCGCGGCTTAGCGCTGAAGCAACACAGTTTTAAAGAAGCGTGACAGCCGTGGCGAGCCGTTGCCGACACTATGTCCGGTTTGACCGAGTCAGGATTCGAACCTCAAACCTTCCGCACCAATAGCTAACCGGTAAGCAAGCAATATAAGTACAGTAGAATTCCCCTATATCGACTTCGGCTATACCGACAGTTCATCCATATCGACACTTTTTAGTTGATCTCGGCGAAATTCCTATCTTTTACGTGCATTCGAGTTTGCCTATATCGACCTCGGCTGTATCGTCAGTTCGCCTATATCGACACTCTTTTTTATTACCCAGAGCATGTTGTTCGTTTGTAGTGACAGCTGTAAGCTCTCCTTTTCACTGCGGAACGTATTCCCACTTACAATTTAATGCTGTACGAGAGGGTCGTTTGTTTTCCCCGTAAGGACTTAGTGACATCATAAATCAAAACACAATCTGCATACTGACGAAGCAATGAAGACGATTGTTGACCCATAAAAATTTAAGAACTACATGAAATTGCGTTTTAGAACTGGACATTGTTGTGCCTGTTGATGAGAGTGCACAGTTAAACCTTGTCAGGCCCTTAGATTGAACTAAAATCAGAATTTAGGAACAAATTAGTAGAATTCGGCTCTATCGACATTTCGCCTACATCGACACTTTTTGTTTGTCCCCTAGCGTCGATATAGGCGAATTCTACTGCATTGCCACAAACCAGTGCTTAAAAAATAGTGATTGCATTTTCAGAGACATTTGTAAATATCGTCGGACTTGGACGAAGTGAAACATTGATGTAACTTAAGATCTACAGTAAAATCTTACTGATAATAGATGTAAGCAAGTGGCATTCTATCATCAAGGCCAGCAGCTCGTCTTCCAGTCCGTTGTTTTTGATCATCATCTTCAATGACCACCAGAAGATAACTCATTCTGAATGGCCACTGATCAGTAAGAACAATCCAGTATAAAAGCGATTTCGCAAAATCTTCATTCAATGAAACGTTAAATTCTCCCTGAAAAGTCAAAAGGGTAGGCTAGTACTTTAAGAGTAAACTGGATGTACCATGTGTGAGCTCTTGCTTTTCGAAAAGCTGTAAGGCCTACTGCAGAGTAAATGAGCAACAAAATCAGCCGGTGATTAGGCTATTTATTGTGTCGTTTCGTTTTTGGTGAGCCATCCTTCCTTGTATGAGCCTGATGTCAATATAAGCTGTGCTCTAATTCCAATTAGCCTTATGTTGGGTTTCACTGCAGGCAGACTCCATGATGTGCGTATGGTCCCGACCCCATCGCGTGAACCATCAAGCTTACAAAAAATAATACAATTTTTGAAATTTTGAAAAAATAATAAAATTTTTGAAATTTTATTTTTAAATAAAAAATAATAAAATAGTCTCTTCGCGGTATTACGCAGTGACGGCTCGTACATAAGAGCTGCAGCACCCCTTAACTTTTTTACGCACTTGACTTTTTTTTTCATTACCTTTTGAAGTTCTATCGCCAAATTTTTTAAATTTCTTATTTCTTTCCACGTTTTAATCAGAGTTCTCTTTATTAGAATTGTCCGACTCTATCACGTGATCTCGTTTTTAGGCATGAGTACTTATAGATTGCTTCAGCGATGGCGGAAGCATTTCTAAAGTGGGGGGCCCCAAAACCAATGACTAAATTTTTTCACATACAACCAGAGGCGGTAGTAGCGTGACGAGAAATTTTAAAGGAGGGGCATAATTTCCACATTTTTTTCAGCGTCTTTTTTTGGCAGAACTAATAAAGCTGATTAAGAGACAAGAAAAGCTCTAGGGGGTCCAGCAGCATGATCCCCCGGAAAGCAGCATGGTCCCCCGTAAAATTTTTGAAAATTTACATGCTGTATCGGCTATTTTAGTGTTTTTTGAATAATTTTCAGGCAAATTTTATTTAAATTTTTTGACCCTACTTTCAAGTGCTTCGCCAAATATGATACATTTTGTTCGCACAGTTTTAATGATGCGTGCTTAAGGCGTGGGGGTTACAGCTATCGAAGAGATTCGAAATTATAGAAAAATTGTATGCATCAAAAATAATTTTGAAAATGGCTGGTGGGAGGATGCATAGGCTACTCCTCGTTTTACCCGTCTTGATTCGCTCCTGGCCATAAGCTACTGAAACCATCAAAAGAATCTGGCATATTTCAGGCACTGTGCACCATTAGTATTGTTTTTGTTTACTGAAAGGCAGAGTCAAAAGGGGGGGGGGGGAAGCATGGCACAATGGCCCCGCCCCTAAATACGCTACTGAGGGCCGGATTTAGACAATGAGAGGCCCTAGGCTATTTGATCACACTGATTGGAAGAGCAAAAAAGACTTCACCCCCTCAGATATTTTATTTTCACTAAAAATATCGGTGTAGTGAAGGCAAATAAGTGTATAGCCTACCTTTCCTCAGATGTTTTGTTTTCCCCTGAAAATATCGGTGAAGAGAAAAAATGACATTGTTCGTGATGAGGTCCCCCATTTTCTCCGAGGCCCTAGGTTTCAGTCTGTTTAGCCTATTATGTAAATCCGGCCCTATGCTTACAATCCATATTTAGCCTGTCCAGTGATCCACATGTGACATATCCAATATATATGGGCTTCGAACCCACGGTTCTTGCTTTTAGTTTCTGTTTCCCCCATTCCACAAACAAAATTTCTCTGGATTTAAGCTCTTTCCTGGGTTTCAATTTCGATGGTAGGCCTATCCCTATTAAGTATCTAATACACTCATGCAGAGGCAATATTGTAGAAATAAACGCGTAAATAAAGAGCTCCCCGGTTCCGCCATCTGGGGACCGCTTTCAACAGACTATAGTCAGATTGCATTGTGAAAAGTGATCTAGCATTTAAACGCCCGAGTTAGTCTGTAACGAATTAGCTGAAACTGATCTCAATTACGTGAAGGACAGTTTTAAAGACATTTGCAGGAGAATTTTTAGTGATTATGTAGCCTAGTTAGCAAAAACTGATCTAAATAGCGTGAAGGATAGTTTTTGTGATTAGGTAGCCTAGGCCTACATAGCTGTACATTTAGCATGGGTTACTACGACACCCTTTGTTAGACTCAGACTGCATTTCGTGATAGACTAGAGTTTTAGTCCAAACGTGATTTCAAATCGAAATTGATTTCTATCATTAAAGGAATAATATCGAAGGTGATCAAATATCGAAGCCGATGAATGCCGATCAGATGGCCGAGTGCTATAGAGCGTCTGCTTTTGGATCGGCAGACTGGGGGTTCGATTCCGAGTCGGGTCAAACCAATGACTTCAAAATTGGTATTCACAGCTTCCTTGCTTGACGTTCAGCATTTAAGGGACAGTGTGGGGAGAACCGGCAAGTTTACTTGTTGTGCCGTTGGGAAAGGCACTTAACGAATTTCCCCCATCTTAGGGTGATAAGCAGATAGCCAGCAACACCTAAGCGAGCTCGTACAGCGCTTCGTCGCTTTCTCGTGATAGGAGGATACATATGCCAATAATAATAAAATAATAATAACATTTTCAGGAATTTGATCCAAATTGAATTCGATATTTTCTTGAAAGCGAAATATTTTACATTAACTATTTTTTGACTTTTTATTAGACCTTAATTGTCAAAATAACTATCAAACTTATGGATCTCATTAAAAGCAGGGAAAGTAGGGGACCTATCGCGCAAATTTTACTGAATTCAATTTTCTGTCCAACTGGTTGGACAATGTATCGGGCCGAACAGAAAAAATAAATGAATAGCTGAGGTTATTTTCAAATTATATTGAACTGAAAATTCAATAGTAATTGCGGAAAACTGCGAAGTAAGCTTGCGCTCTTCAAATCAGCAACCATCCGTCGTCGTCGTGTGGTTGGGCATCCTCTTCCGACGGTTTAGATGTTGACGGCGTTGATTTTAAGCCAGCGTCGGGTGTCATCATCCAGGACCAACAGACCTTGTATTCCTTTTGGTGCACGATGTAGGGGGCATGTAGAAATGATGTGGTCTGCAGTTTGCTCAGAGGCACCACACTCACAATTCGGTGAAGGAGCAACACCCCATTTGTACATGGATGAATGGAATCGCTCTACGCCAGTCCGCAGACGATTTAGTTTTACCAAAGATGTTCTGGGCAAACCCATCCCAAGAGGCTTAGGACTGGCCCTGGGAATAAAAGCATGAAGCCTTGATGCACTTTTCAAGTGCTCCTTGTTCCATACATAATCCATCCATTGCGCTGCACGAATGTCTGATTCGGTCAGACTATCCAGTAGTTTCTGTGCAGCGGGTACAAACGGGCGTCTTGATTTGAGCCTTCGCTGGTGCGCATTTTGTTTCCCGACCAGCTGCTCATGTAGAATATGATCAGGGTTAAGGGTGGCGTGGTTAGCCAGGGAGAGTGTCGCTCCTCGACGGCGAAGCTCAGCTGGCTGGATGCCTGCGAGGATTGGCAAGTAGCCCGTTGGAGTGGGTCGCAGACATCCAGTGACAATGCGCAAGGCGTCATTTAAAACACTGTCGATTAGCCGAGTGTGAGCACTACGACACCAAACAGGTGCGCAGCACTCAGCTGTGGAGTAAACCAGGGACAAGGCGGCTGTTCGCAATGTTTTGGCTCCTGCACCCCATCCCGAGCCAGCAAGTCGCCTCAACAGTGTAACGCGAGTGGAAAGTTTCTTGCGCAATGCCTCTAGGTGATGACGGAAAGTGAGCGACCTGTCCAGCTTTACACCAAGGTAGATTGGAGTTGGACAGTATGGCAATAGTTTGCCGTTGTTGAAGATTTTGAGCTCACGTTTTGCCTCTCGTTTGTTTAGATGAAAGGCCGTCGTCACCGTCTTAGTGTGGCTGAGCTTCAGCCTCCAAGTCTAGAGATACGCTGAAAGTGTTGTCATGCCTTGGCTTAGAGTGCCCTCCAAAGTCTTCCAGTCTTTCGAGGTATGCATCAAATGCCAGGTCGTCGGCATATGCATACTTCTGGAAAATTGTGGAAGGCAGATCGTATGTGTAGAGGTTAAAAAGGAGGGAAGCCAAGACTGATTCCTGTGGGAGGCCATTTCGCAAACGTCGTAACCTGCTTCGCTTGCTGTCACCGATGGAAAGGGTGAAACTTCTATTCCGGATAAGTTCCATAATCATTTGGACCATGTGTTTATCAGGAAGGAGTCTCAGCAGCTTACAGGTGAGGCCACGATGCCAGACAGTGTCATAAGCAGCTGTTAGATCGACAAAAACAGCACCGGCCTTCTTCTTGGTCTCGAATGACAGCTCAGATGGCCGAGTGGTATGGAGCGTCTGTCTCTTGAGCTGTAGACGCGGGTTTGATTCCGAGTCGGGTCAAACCAATGACTTTAAAATTGGTATTCCAAGCTTCCCTGCTTGACGTTCAGCATTAAAGGGACAGTGTGGAGAACAAGCCGGCAAGTTTACTTGTTGTGCCGTTGGGAAAGGCATTTAGCGGGATTCCCCCATCTTGGTGTGGTAGACAGATGGCCGGCAACTCCTAAGCGAGCTCGTATAGCGCATTGATCGCTTTCTCGTGATAGGAGGATAAATATGCAACTAAAAATAAAATGAGTCCTCGATATGTTGGTAAGTAGAACAGTTTGGTCTACTGTGGACCTCCCCTGTCGGAACCCAGCTTGCTCCCGAGGAAGAAGCGGGTCGACAATGGGCTTGATACGGGTGTAAATGAGTCTCTCGAGGATCTTGTAGGGGACACAGAGCAAAGAGATGGGGCGATAGCTCTTGGGGTCCTCTACAGGTTTCATTGGTTTGGGGATCGCGACAACCAACGCTCTTCTCCAGATTTTTGGAATTTTGAGGTGGTGCAAACAGGATGAAAGAAAGCCACACAGCCAGGATTTCAGGGCAGCTCCAGCATGGAGCAAAAGCTCAGGGCAGATAGAGTCTGGGCCTGGAGCTTTTCCTGGTGTCAGATGTTTGAGGGCGTCTGCGAATTCTGAGGGAGTAAAGCTTTCACAGACATTCACTGCACTTGTTGTAGAGGCCTTCCAAAGATCAGACACTTCTTGAGACACAAGCCGGGATGACTTGCGATCAATATCCTCGTATTTGCCGCTATTGACCAGTACTGATGCGATTGCATTGGCTGAGAGGAGCGTCGTGATCTACCAGTTAGGTTGTTTAATATGCTCCATGCTTTACGACTGGAGTGAGAAAAGTCGATGGTTTGGACTGCCTCAGACCATCGGTCCCTGCGTTTTCTGTCAAGCCTGGACAGCAGGGCAGAAGCAGCCCTGCTAGAGTCAGATCCCTCAGGCGATTGCAGGAACATCTGATAGAGGTTCTCACACTTAGCATCCCAACACGGAATGTGGTCGTTTCGTCGACCACGTGGGATATACTTTTTGGCTGCTGTGCTGATGGCATTACAGAAGTCCTGGTATGCCCGGTCCATCAGATGTATCAGGTGGCAACAAGCTCTTAGCGAGTTGGTTGGTCAGGGCATTGCAATGGCTCCATTTGGCCTTGCGGAAGTTCCATCGCTTAACAGGCATACTCGGAACTGACAGAGTGAGCCTTGGTGGAACAATGAAAGAAGGTCGATGTTGTGACCTAGGAAACTTCTCTAAAATACGCCTGTCAGGTAAGCGACTATCAGAACCAACACTAACAAACGCCAGGTCCGGGTTGGTGCCAGTGTTCCAACGGCCTGAGTGGAAAGTGGCCATGTCCTTTGGGTCATGGAGAGGGACAAGACCATTAAGGCTTGCCCAAGCAACTAGGCACTGTCCATCAGCGCTGTTGCTGCTGTAGCTCCAATTCACATGCGGGCAGTTGAAATCACCCGAGTACAGGACAGGGTGTGGAAACACTGGTAGGTCGGTAATCTGCAATGGTGTAGGTGGAGGTTTGTAAACGTTGACAATTTTATAGCCATCAACGTCTACGCATAACCACTCAGTCTCTGATGTAAATGGGGACTGATCTACTAGGGTCCATTTTAGTCGCTCATGGACAAATGTAGCAAGGCCGTGTATCCTGTTTGAACAGGACCCAGCTAGTGCAAAGCCTGGAATCACAAGCTTGTCGGTAAAAGCACAGTGGGTCTCCTGCAGTAGGATGACGAGTCCCTCAAACTGCACAGCGAGATGGTGAAGGGCATTTATCTTGCTTGTAGTGAAGCCTTCAATGTTCAGCTGCAGGATTGCTGGCCTTCGGAACTTGTTGACGATGTGCCCTGAAGCAGAGCAAACATCGCCCCGTCCTGAAAAGGACGTTTGCCGGTTAGTAGGCCTTGGCTGAGCATCGGGAAGAGTGGATACCCTTCCGGGTCGGCAGATTTGGTTTCGGTCTGTCATTGTAACTTCGATTCTATCAAGTGCATCGAAAATTCTTGAGAAATTAGTTCATAAACGTTTGACAAAGTTTTTTGACAAACATTGCATTTTATGTCCAACCCAATACGGATTTCGGAAAAATGTATCTGCAGAACACGCCCTCATTGATGTCATAACTAATTCATTTGATAAAATTAATGAAAACCAGCACTCGGCTTTATTGTTCTTAGATCTAAAAAAAGCATTCGATACCGTTAATCATGATATTCTACTGGCAAAATTAGATCATTATGGAATACGTGGACCAGCTCATGATTTGCTTGTTTCTTACCTTACGGATAGAAAACAGTTTGTTGAGGTTGCTTCAATAAAATCACAGTACAAGCAAATCACCTGTGGTGTTCCGCAAGGTTCGATACTCGGTCCGTTACTATTTAATATATATATTAACGATCTTCATACATCGATTAACTCATCAGTAAAATTATTTGCAGACGACGCATGTGTGACCCTTGATGCAATCAATATAGCATCACTTCAATCTGCTATAACGCAAGATTTGGATGCGATTAAAGAATGGACTGCTTCAAACAAATTAACCGTTAATCCAAACAAATCACAATTACTAGTCATACCTTCAAAAAGAAACTTTGAGCCAATTAATATTGATGTGCATTACAACAATTGCTCAATTTTACCAGAAAATGTAGTTAAATATCTTGGAATATTCATAGATTCTGATCTAAATTTTCATAATCACATTAAATACATTGCAAGTAAGGCTTCCCGTGCAATTGGTGTCATATCTAAAATAAAGTATCTTATTCCTTTCAAAACCTTGCTGAGCCTATACTACTCACTGATCCACCCTTTCCTCCTATATGGGTTATTAGTTTGGGGCTCATCATACAAAACCTACATAGACATACTTTACAAAATTCAGAAAAAGGCAATAAAAATTCTATCAGGGGCAAACCTATTTGATAGTTCAACTAAACATTTTAAAAAGCTAGGTATCTTAAAATTACAAGATTTACACAAAGTAGAAGTAGGATATTTAATTAAAAGATATTTCAATAACAATCTTCCCATAGAAATAATGAATTTTTTTACACCAACACGAAGTTTTTCTGCCAGAACCACTAGGCTCACCTCACAAAAATTTTCTTTGTCTATTCCCCGTTTTAAAACAGTAAAACTTCAACATAGTCTAAAATATGTTGGAGCGAAAATATGGAACTCTATTCCTGATGAAATAAAAAATTTACCCAAATCAACTTTCAAAAAAAAGTACAAGCAATATCTTCTAACAAAATATACAGATTGAACTAAATCCACTCTCTTTATCGCTTTGTTCGCTTTGCTGCTCAAATCAAAAATTGAAACCAATTTTTGAAAAGTTTAAGGAAAATTGCTATGATTGAAATAATTTTGGTGGTGGCTGCTTGACTCGATGACCGAAAGGTCCTTCGCAGTCTCCATAGTGTGTGTTTTATTGTTTTGACGACTTTATGTCATGTTTTCATTTTTTTGCATTTGTCATTTTCTTTTTTTCGTTTTTGTTCACACAAATAAAAAGGTAATTAATAATAACTTCACAAGAGAAAAGCTTTGTACAGACTTAATCACAGCCCAGGCTACATGGAAGCATCTGCCATCCGGGCCCGTTATGTATGTCAAATGCTATCGGCTCCTGCCACGAATCAAACCTGTCACGTAGGATCTGTTACCTGCTCGCGTTAGCGCTAGGCTATGTCGCTGACAAATGCCTTTTGGTTTGTTAGACTTGATCTCAGTTGTAACGACATCGCTCTCGGTGCGCGAGGTCTGGGGTTCACGCCCTGGGCCGGTCAAATTGGGCACAGTGTCGCCAGCGATTCGCCACCGCTGCTGTTTTCTTCGAACATCGAAGCTCTGTTGCCAGGGCGCTCATCGGCGGAAATGGGCCCCGCTACACGCTTTGGCGGAATACCGCGAGTAGGCCTGTAATGAAGGCTTGATTTTTTTGGACTTTATTTCGTGATAAAACTTTTCTGTACCAAAGCGAAAAAACTCGAAATGTTCACGGTAAATTTAGTTGCAGTTAAAAAATGTCACTCAAACGTCCCCACGGGGTACTTTTGTCCATAAAGTCGTGACCTTCCGACCGCTACATAAGTAAGCGATTTAATTAAAGTAATTGCAAATGTCTCCTAAAAATTCTTGCTGCAATCGGAAAACGAACGAATGTTTATTCAAATGAAACAAATGATAAAATCGTAATAATAGACTCGCTTTGCCACCAATGACAGAGATGGGCATTTATTGGTGATATAGTTTTGATTTGTTGATCACCGATATCGCTTTTGTAATAGGCTACATTTTGTTATCGCTGATAGATTATCGAGATAAACGATTCTTCATGCACGCAGTTTTCAAAGTTAGTGAGTTGGCGCTATAGAAAAATACACGGTGTCCATAAAGTCTTGTTGCAATTTTTAAAAATGTCTCTTTGTTTTGTTGCCACGGCAGAGTCCGTGAACTGCTCTTTTTTTTTTAAAAATCTAGGAAAAGATTTTTGCAATTTAACTTTTAAAAAAACTTGGTCAAACACATCGAAAATTTACCGCAACATATGTCGGAAAAGTTTATCGATTACCGATATCTCTTTCAGAAATTTAGATTTACCGATTATAATCGGTATCGCCCAGGGATTTTTTTGAAATTATCGGTTATCGTTATTGCTTAAGTATAGAAAATTTTATTGCACCCATCACTGCCCGTGCAAATGAAATATTAGGACTTGAACAATGGGTCGGTACAGAACGTCCAAACAGCTTTGAAGAGCTGTTTTCGCATTTGGAAAAACCTCTATCAATACTCTTGATAGCTTTGAAAAAAGCTGTTGTATCTCAAAAAGCTTCTCGTGACGTGCTCGTGAAATATTAATATTGTGTGCTGTGCAAGCTTCCAAAAATCTTAAAATTATCCAGTGTAATTTTTTTTTTCTTTTAACCAAAGAAATCGACATTGCGGCTAAAAATTTGAAACTAAACTGTACTTTTTAGCTTTTTGCTGTAAAAACTGCTCGGGTAGCGTTACTTTCTGCTAAATATACTCGTTATCGAAAATGCTAGGCCTACTCGTTATCAAAAAAGCTACTATTAGCCTGCCTTCGTAAAGCATTTTTTGCTAAATATGCTAAGAAAAGTAGTGGCTAAATATTAGGGTAGGCTACAAGTTACCTTTTCTTTAGCGTAGTAGCAGAGTTTTAGTAGTAGGTCGGCATTAAGTTTTTAAAAACAAATTCATGCATTTCATATCATGATTTCAAACCAAATAAAAATAAAATAATGCTGCTGCAAGCTACAAGACTGCATTGCTGCATTTTTTCGCTGCTGCTGCTACTGTAATTTATGCACTGTAACGTTTCTTTGAGACGATTGATCTATTAGTATTGAAGCGTGACCATTATAATAAAAAACAAAAATAAAAAAAGTCGGACAACTCTGATAAAGAAAACTCTGTTTTGATCACATATGAATATAAATTTTTAAATGGAATCCCTGTTTTGTCTGCAGCTCAAGTTTTTTCGTATGCAAATGAGCCAAACGGTGACGCGACAAAGGCTATTGGTGACGTTTTTGGACTGGCCATTCAATTTTTGTATGAGCTGCTCTGTTGGCAGATCAAAGGGGATTTCGACTAGCACTGGCTCATGGCGTAACGGGAGTTGTTTTTAGCTCTGCAAGGCTGCTACATCTAATCGAGTTAGTTCGTGCAAGAGCTCTATGATAGTTGGTACTTGATGCAGAATTAGACTGGGCAGGCCTTCTGTTTTAGATTAGGCAGACAGATGTCAGTAGCCCAACTGTAAGCTAATCAGTAATGGTAGGCTACTGGTACCAGTATGTGTAGCCTAGACAGTTTAGACCACTGCCAGACAGTTGATACTCTTGTGATAAGATTAGGCTAAAGTTGGTTGATGGTTGCAGAAACATGTAGTGGTAACTGGATCAAGGATGCTAGGGTTTGCTCGAGCAAGTGTAAGTTTGGCAGGTATTTTAGGAAAGATTTTAGTGGCATTAAAAAAATTATTTTCCTCTACAATTTTCCCTGATTTTAGGTATAATGCATACCGGTACCTGGTTTATTGAGGATCCATGCCAGGTCTCTAAATGTTAAAAAAAAAAACTTGAATTTTTGGATAATAGTTCTCAATCTACCCACATGTACTGTATGTAGTGTGCATTGTAATTTAAAAAGCAAGTTAGAAAATTTGTAATGTTTTTACCAAATCTACTGGTACTGTTCTGTGTTTTGTGTTACCTATCGCAGCCAATACTTGAACATTACTTGAACTGTATTAAGGTATATTACTAGATTGGTAACTTTTTCTATGGTTTTAGCATAAAATCATACCTGTAAATTGTAATGTACCAGAGAGTTTCTGTAATAGGCGTTGGGATTACCACAGTTAAGCAGGCTTGTCAAAATTTGTCGCTTGCAGCACCTCTTGTTTTTTTGGCCTCGAGCCGCCACTGTCGCTAAAGCGTGTGATGAATGGCGGGGCCCATCTCCGCGGCCTAGCGACTGGCCAACACAGCTCCAAATAAACGTTGCAGCGATGACAAGCCGTTGAGACACTGTGCGAATTTGACCTGCCCGAAAATGGAACCCTAAATCTTCCGCACCGACAGCGTGTGCTGAACTACATTGAGCTAACCCGCCAGTAAAATTTAGCCTACTAGTCACTAGCGTAGCCTGGATTTAGCAATGGGGGGGAGTTAAGAATGACGTCACATTTGACCATGCGTTGTGTACAGAAGCGGATCCAGAAAATTTTAGCGGGTGTACTTTGAATTAGGTTGAATATTTACTAAATGCAAAGACCAGACCGGAAAACGGACGTGAATAAGCCTTTTGAAAATGTTTCATGTCAGGGGCGTATTCAGAATTTCTTTCAGAAGGTGGCACCAATTTTCGTCACTTTTTCACGCGTAGTTTTTTTGGCAAATTTAAATTTAAGCAACTTAAGTACCAAAAACGACTCTAGGGGGTCCGGGGGCATGATCCCCCGAAAAATTTTTGAAAATTTGCATAGGTCTACTGAAATGGCCATTTTATTGCTTTTCGAACAATCTTTAAAGAAAGGTGGTCATATTTTTGACCCCTAACTTTGAGTGCTTCACCAATGATGCATTTTGTTCGCACAGTTTCGATTATGAGTGCTTAAGGCGACTAAGGCATATTGTTATGAAGAGGTTCGAAATTATGGAAAATTTTTATTTATCCAAAACATTGTTGAAAAGGGCTGGTGGGGGGATGCATACGCACAAGGGCGTTGGAAGGTGGGGGCTGAAGCCACCCATAGAAATTTCAAGCCCCCCTTTCAAAAATTCATAACTACAGTCAAGGGTGCAAATCTATGTTGAATATTGGGGGGGATGATTTAGCAAAATTGGTCATTTTTCGAGGCTTATTACCTACATCGTATGGGGAATTTTCCATTTCCATGAAAAATACTGGGAAGGATGCTGCCGAATTATTGGGGGAGATACATCCCCCATCTCCTCCTGGATTTGCTCCCATGACTACAGTACATCCTATTGCACTTCAACGATGGCTTATGGCGTCACTTGTTATTCGTTTCTTTTCTTCATTGATGCCATCAAACCAACGAACTAACTTTTGCAACTTTGGGACAAAAGTGAACAAAATCGCAAAAACTGTTGGATTTTCAGGTGCCGTTGTGCACACAATAAGCTTTTAGAGCTTTACTATGATGTCACAGTGAAATTTTCTCCAATCTTAGTAGAAACCGTACGTCTGGGCAAATAACAGCGAAACAAAAAATATCAAATTAGAGTTAGCTAGCTTATCCTAGTAGCAGTGGCGTATAGCAAAAAATTTTAAAAGGGGGTGTGAGGCCTTAAATTCCACAAAATTTTCAAACGGATTTTTTTCGGCAAAACAAATTTAAAGCTGATTGAGGAATAAGAAAAGCTTTAGGGGGGTCCGAGGGCATTCTCCCTCGAAAAATTTTTGAAAATTTACACGCTGTGAATGGCTATTTTAGCGCTTTTTGAATAATTTTCAGACAAATTTTGTTCAAATTTTTGAACCTAATTTTGAGTGCTTCGCCAAATTATTATCCAAAGCGAGCTCGTGCACCGCTTTCTCGTGATAGGATAAATATGCAATTATTAAATACAAAAAAATACGATGCATTTTGTTCGCACATTTTCGATTATGCGTGCTTAAGGCGTTAGGCTCAGCGCTATCGAAGAGGTTCGAAACTACAGACAATTTTATACATTAAAAATATTTTTGAAAATGGCTGGTGGAAGGGTGCATACCTCTCATCCTAGTCCTACCCCCCTGGATCCGCCCCTGACTATAAGCTACAGAAACCATCAAAAGAGTGTGGCATATTTCAGTCACCTAGCACCATTAGTTTTTTTTTTTTTTTTTTTATAAAAAGGCAGAGTCAAAAAGAGGGGGGGATGGCACAATGCCTCCTTCCTAAATACGCTCTTGCCAAGGAGCCTGAGACTAGGAGCTTGTGGACAGATAATAAGTTCATTCAAAGTAGGTTAACACGTTTACAAACGTCGATCTGGCTACTATGTGCTATGCTAGCTAAAGGAAAGCTTGAGTTCATCAAGCTCTCTCTAAGTGACTTTTACTGAAATTAAGTGCATGGTACGCATGACGTATGTTGCGATAACAAGGAGTTGGTATGGTGTGGTAACACAAATTTCAGCGCCCCTACTTGAAAGTACTTCCTACGCCCCAGCATACATACCCCACATTCCCACCTGAATCCGCCCCTGGTTGTATGATAACAAAAGATGGCCTCAAATTTTAAGAGAGATGTTTTAAACTAAAAATACCGAAGGCAGTTAAGGCACGATTGTTGTAGGTAGGTCAAATGAATGCTTTCTGGTGAAACTGATAAAACGATATTTAAATGTTAGCGATTTAGTTCTTTTTGGGGCTGCAGTATATACATCAATTTTGCTTGAAATTGTTTAGCCTTTTTTCTACGGAAGGTCTGAGGGGCCGAGAGCAGTAGCATGTACAAGAGCGGCACTGCCGTGCTAATAAAATTGCGTCATTGCTTTATTAAGCATAACGGCAAAGAACAAAATTCAGGAAACAACGCTACGTAGGCCTAATTCTTGTTATTATGACAATTACAAAACCAGATTATCAATGACAAAGTATCGAGCACTTGGAAACGAACATCAGAAAAAGAAGTAAGTATGACGTCATTTGAGGCTCAATGGGGGGTTGTAACCCCCCCTCGTGGCTACGCCACTGCTACTAGTCCTTCCATTGATTGATCGGAGCGTGGCCGAGTGGTTCTGAGCGTCGTTTTTACGACGGCCATGATCGCAAGGTTGATTGTTCAACTCCCACCCATGCCTTGTTGTTGCGTCCGTGGATAAGATGCTTCACGACAATTATCTCTGCTTTCTGGAACCCAACAAGCTGCAGATTGAAGAAGTCAGAAGCAAATTATACAAGCGGAAAACTTGGAAACAAGGCGGCTACTCCTAAGCGAGTCTGGACTTGTCCTATGCACAGTGACTCCTTCGCTTTCTCGTGACAGAAGGATAAAAATAAAGAAATCAAAATCAAATCATCAATTTGACACCCCTAGCTCTTACTCTTTTTCGTAAAGATCGGATAATTAGAGCGGTGATTGAAATAATGTTGAAGATGCGTTTGATATGACGGGGATTCCCCTGCATGTGTTGTATCAAAACTGTGTCTTCTCGCATTATCTTCCTACAAAATATTGTTGATGTTTACATTTCAAAGCAGCTACTCCAATAACTTTCACGAAGTAATGGGCCCATTGTACCGGAATATTAACAAGAAACCAAAAGTTTACGACTGCTATCACTAGTCCATGCAAAATGTCTTTTTACAGTTCTGTGGTTTTTCTGGCATATCAGGGACAGATCAAAATTTTTTCTTTGGTTGGCGATTTAGTTTGACAGTTTCATGACACGTAATAATGCAAGGACATGGACATCTCAACCCCAAAAGTTATGCAGACAGTACTTAGGGTCTACATCAGTTTGCTGTTATAGACCTTATGAAGGCAATCACTCCATTCGGCCCCATCTGGATCCGGCTTTAATCATCATGTCAACAGAGCAAAATAAAAAACACTACGTATAACAGCTGGTGAACTAGATAAGTGAAACGAGACACCACACTGTGCCTGTGATGGAAGCAATGGTGCGATTATTCTTCTCGCGTGTCCACCAAAATCCATTTTGGATTTGTAGCGTAAATTCACCGTGTCAAACTAGCGTAGGCCTATCACTGCAAAACCTCGCATTGTGCAACCAAATTGAAAAAGAACCTATTTATTTGTAACTGCATGACGAACCTGAGAAGGGTTAAGAATTTTTTAAATGTCAGACTCTTCTCTTCTTCCTCTTCAAATTTTACGTGAACTGCAAAA
The DNA here is from genome assembly GCA_964006365.1 of Trididemnum miniatum. NCBI lineage: Eukaryota > Metazoa > Chordata > Ascidiacea > Aplousobranchia > Didemnidae > Trididemnum > Trididemnum miniatum. The sequence continues at coordinate 9,603,067 of OZ023233.1, read as the reverse complement.
TATATGTCGATCACAAAATTCGCGCATCAAAAAACAGATAAAAGATCACGCCACAACAAGATCAGATAAAAAATTCATTGAGGATAAATTCATCTCTTGGATAACTATGCTCCTCGCAATTTAGATTAGTCACATAGATTAGCCTCAGAAAATTTACCGCTACGTTTCTCGTCATCATCCGATGAAGTGTGATGATCCTCCATTAAGCCTTCCTTTGACTCCTCGTCTGATGATGAATTTTGGAGACTACTTTGCTCAGAAGAAGTTGAATTTGAAGATGAATTCACAGACCAGTTTGTATTCCCGTGGGAATCTTCCTTCACTTCGCTGACAGAGTGTGGGTTGCTGATATCCGCTGATTCTTCAATGGCTTCATCGACCAAACTTGACTGAGGCGGTGGATTAGGAACATCTAAATCGGGCTTTGGCTGTTTTTCTAAACGTGAAATCTTTTTGGATTTTTTTCTCAATTCTTTGTCCATTTCCTGTAGCGCTCTTTGCATTTCTTTGATTCTTTCTTCCAATATTTTTTTTTCGTCTTGGTCTGCAAAAAAATATAGCTCCAAGCCATGCTATGATTAATTTCCTACATTGCTCCATTCTATCTTGCAAACTCCCTGGAAAGATTTTTTATCGTATGTTATAAGACGATCTTAGCAAAATCGTATACATTTTGTTATTACTCCATTTTTGGCAAAACTCCACTTAGTTTTTCCCCAACTCCGTAACTGAGCACTTTTTGTACCAATATTGCATTATTGGCACTCAAACCTCGAGTTCGACAGTGGGGTAGTCCAAGAGGCGAAGCTCCACAGAAGTGGATTGGCTATTTCAAACCCCCTTGTTAAAAAAAATGTTCCTGAGACACTGATGTAAAGTATGAAGCACTTTTCATTTAGTTTTTACTTTTGTCCAATGCATCCATCAATTCTTCGTTAATTTTTCTTATTTCTTCTGTTTCGTTTTCACTTTCTTCTTGACTGTTGTCAGAGTCATTTGGTGTCAATGTCGATACCGGAGAACAGCTGCTTGATTTTTCCGATGATGAATTTTGCGGTGAGTTGTGCTGCGGTGGATCATCTGGCTCTGTGTAGTAACTAGACCGTTGTGCAGGTTCCACTGTTGTTTAACACAATAAAAATTGAAAATGAATACATTAAGATCGTTTTCCACCACCAAAGCAAAAAACAATCTGCTGAATCCAAAACTGAAAAATTTTACCTCGCCTGGAACCTAATACAACTACTTCCTCTATTTTTGAACGATTGCGGAGTTCTGTATTCAAACCCGAAAAATAAAAGTTCTTTTTGGTGTAATCGATCTGCAAAGTTTCAAATAAATGTGTAGTTAAATACAAGCACAACTGAATACTGACTTTCAGAGTTCGCTAAAAAGAATCTTGGTCGATTCAAATTCAATGAAAGCAGCTAGGCATAGCCTAACAGTCAGTTTAACAAAACCAGTAGGCCCAACCATTGCGTTTGATAAAGGTAAACAATCAATTACAAAAAACAGTCGGTTGGCACAGCGGTAAGTTGGTAACAGCGCTGAGAACTCGCAAGCATTTTAGTCAAGTTCAAGTTCGCGAAAAACTTGCTAGCCGAGTTCAATTTCTTTCATCATTAATTTTTTAAGCTCAGTAATTTTTACTTATGCTAAGTGTATTCTTCTCGAGTTAAAGCTAAGTTCAAACAATTTTCATTGAATTTAGTATGCTTTTAAAAAGTCAATAAACTTTCTTCGAGATTTAGTTGAAGTGTTTAAGTACAGGGAGGTTTGTTTTGCGAGTTTGAGTTCGCAGCCTTTGTTGGTGACGTCATCGTCATTGGTGCGGTAGATCAGGAGTTCGATTTCCGGGCTGGTGAACTCGGACGCAGTGTCGCTAACAGCTTTCCACCGCCGCGGCGTTTCTTCGGAGCTGATCTCAGCTACTAGTAACACGCTGCAGCGTAATACCATGAGTATAATGAAGACTTGACTTTTGGTCTGCTTCAAAAATAAATATTAAGCAGATAAGTAGGAACATAAAATTGTACGTGGTTACATACTTCTGGCAAACAAAATGGCAAGTTGATGATCTTCTTCATGTATTCGTGTCCATTTATGATGGTTTGCTCGCCGTAACGCGACTTTTTTTTGATTGCAAAGCAATTAATGGCAACCCTGGAATCGATGGCAATTATGCAAATAAATGGTGACAGCCGGTCACTCAGCAAGATGTTTACCGATTCTAAAACTGATTTCACCTGCAAAATTTATATGCTGGGCTACACTGTATGTTATAAGCAAAATTAGGTAACTTAAGTGATTATGCAGTATTAGCAGGGCCGTATTTAGAAAGTGGGAGGATATGAGGAAATCAAACTCTTCCCCAAATATTTTCAGTATAGCGGTGTTAATATTGACATTTACAGCGAATTTACCTCACGTCCATTAAGAAAAAATTTTTTTTTAGATATCGACCAATGACGACCTTTCTTTTTGTAGAAACCTCTCCCTCGAAATACATTTCTGGATACGGCCCCGACTATTAGTCTAGTAAAGCAGAACTTAATCCTTTACAGATTTTATCCACGAGGCATTGCTTATTCCATCTGCAGCCACTTCGAGGAACAGTTCGATAATTGGCATTGCATAGTAAACGGGGGAAAGGGACTACTTTCCCTCCAAAGATGTGTTCAAATAATAGTGGTTCGGAGCGTTGTTTTTACGAAGGCCATGACTGTGAGGTTGATGGTTCAACTCCCACCCAAGTCTCGTTGTTCGGTCCTTGCGTAAGATGCCTCACGATGATTATCCCTGCTTGATGGTATCTAGCCTAAAGGCGGCTGCACACAGGCTAGCGACTGCGATTGAAAATCTCCAAAGTTCAAACGACCTGCGTCTACAATTTCAGCGGCAAAATCAAGCAGCCATGCACACCGCGCGCGAGCGCTTGCGTTGCGACCGCTGCGTAGTCAGGGGAGGGGGAGCACTGGGGCCCTGCCCCCCTCTTTTTGACGAAGCTTAATCTGAAGTGTAATTAAAACATCCTTATAAAATACCGTCGTGCAGCTCAAAAAAGTTTTGTTGCCGCATAGCCCTGTACATAAACAGGTGGTGTTCTGAAAGATATTTTGTAAACGCATATATCTCGTCTTTATGATGTAATCTTATTTTAAAATTGCCATTCCGTCGCTTTCTATGTTTTGATAATTAATTTGCGATCACAACATCATGAGTTTTTCTCTTAATGATTTGCTTTTGAACTACTTACAAAATCGAAAGAGTAGCAAAATAAACTAATTGGGCTAAACCTATCTTGTTTGAAGCTAAAACTAAAATTGAGAAAGATCAGGCGGAAAACTGAATATAACATTAGTTTCTTTTGCAAACATGGCCTGCAGCCTACTGTACCAACTGCTTTCACAATTTACTTTGCATGCGATTCCTACGACAAATTTATCGCAGGAATCGTAGAATGCACTTCTTTTCACCTTCGATGACCGCACTCGCTTCAGTCCCATTCTGTGTGCATAGTTAGTGCGATTTGTCACTGGAATCGCAACGCACGAGTCGCACGATTTTCGCCTAAGAAAATCCCAGCTGTGTGCATTGCCAGACGCAGCAGATGACGCAAACTTGATCGCAATGGTCGTGGCGCATTGCGACGAGCTCTGTGTGCAGCCGCCTTAAAGCTCGCAAACAAAGGCAACTTCTGATTGAGTTTGGATTTGTCCTATGTATAGGGCCTCCGTCGCTTTCTCGTGACAGGAAGATAAAAATAAAGAAACCGTCAAATCACAGCAACTGTTTACGACAGCCGTTTTTTGCCTTTTGTAGTTATTGTCGAAAAGAAACCAGTGCTTTTCAATTCGTTTTTTATCCTACACTACATTCGATTGACAAAAGCAATCTTGCTCTCCCCGGTCTAAATATTATCGTATCGCTGCATCCTCTGTTTTCACTTTACAGGCCGATACAACACATACTACGTAGTGCGTAATATGATTTCGCATCTTTAAAGATTTCTAGTGACTTCAGCAACAGCTACTCGCTCTCCCTAAGGAAGCGGGCTTTTCCAATCAAAAGAAGCAATGAAGTAAGTGTAGAGCTAATGGCAATTACTAGTGTAAGGATGATATTACAAGTATGCAAGCTAATGGCAATTACAAATGATGAGACCTGATAGGTCGAAACAGTGTTCACTGTCTGCAGTTCTGTATACATACTTGCGCATTTGCATAAGTGTAAGGAGGATTACTTTTCCACCGTCAGGCCAGATTCACCTATAAGCTTTGCAGGCTAAAACCTAGTAGGGGTCTCGTCAGCACGATCACTAAAGACGAGCAATAGAAAGCAAAATAGATTGTTGCCTCTCATTTTCAAAATCCTGCCCTGCGTGCCGACCGCCGTAGACTATAATAATTTGTTAATACTTACTTTTAGCAAAGGTATTCGATCCAGATCATCGACAGTAATCACCACTTTGTATGTGATGTTGTAAACAAGCTTAATAGTCTTGATCATACGGTTGATTGCTTCCACCTAGTGCATGCAAATAAACTATAAAACGATTTATGCATAACATGTTTTAACGTCATGCGAAACGAAGTGATTGCAATTTAAACACCTGCAGCAAGGTTACAGCTGCAGCAAACAATTGTGACTTGTGAGGTATCGCGTTTCCGCTGGCAGAAAAATGCGGACGTACCCTGTGCAGGAAAGACATGATTCGAGTAGCTACAAATAAAGCGTGGATTTGACTCGAATTGTTAAAAGTTCGAAGCTACTTGACTGTAAATGCTTAAAGGCAGTGGCGCAACGAGATATTTAAATAGGGGAAGGGGAGACACAGTGCCGAAATTAGCGCCCCCCGAACCCCCCAACCGGGGAAGCGCACAAAAAGGGGGCCCCGTAAGTAGTCAGTAGGCTTTACGTAGTACTATTTACTAAACGTATGATAAAGGTGCCTTATTCTAAGATTCAAATATGTTTTTTGTCTTCACTCGCGCGATGTGGGGTCCCCATACCATACTTATGCTTTTGGCCATAGAGGCCCCCTGCAAATTTTTCGAAAAATAGCAGTCGCAAAACTAGCAAATAAACGTTTTGATAGCATACCAAGGGCCCAGGGCCGGCCAGAGGGGACCTGGCCCCCCCAATCGACATGCTTGGCTTGGCTCCCCAATCAACAAGCTTATTCTTTTGAAGACAGCGGCTATTGTGCTCAACTTCAAACTTTGCCCCCCCCCCCCTGATAAACGCTTGGCCCCCTTAAGCCGACTGCTCTGGCGCCGGCTCTGCAAGGGCCCCTCATCCTCAAGTGAAAGGTGCAAAAACAAGCTTTAAAAATGTTTTTTCTTCGCATAAGTAGCGAAATGTTAGAGTAGGGTTAGCTTGCAGCCTTATTTTAGTGGTTTGGAAGGGACCTAGTAAAACAAACTATTAAACCTTGTTAAAACTGTGGAATTTTAAAAGCTTAAAATGCACAAAAAGCTTCCAAAATAAGGTCAAATTTCGCAAAATTTTCTGGGGGGGGGGGGCATGCCCCCAGACCCCCCTAGCTTGGCATCGCCCCTTCGGGGCTCGCTCTTTTGTATCACCATCCAAGAAAAAAATTTAAGGGAACCCCAAAAGATGCTTTGGAGGGGGGGGGGGGCATTGCCTAGTTTCGGCCTAGGGGAGGCATAAACTAGAAAAGTCATTAAAAGAGCCTGGCATGTTTCAGTCACTGAGCAATCTTTGTTTTTTTTACTAAAAAGCAAATCTGGAAGGAAACGGGGGAGAATTTATGGTGCAATACCCCCTCCTTAAGTACGATACTGCCCAAAGGCTTTGACTTTATGGAATTAATTTAGTTTTCTATGACTTGAATTCGAATGTTTTCGACTCTAAATGTACCGTGCGGTTATTTTTTGATGACCGACAGCTTTTAGAAACTCATTTCATGAATTGAGATGAGGTTTTAAACGATTCATGCATAAAATGTATATCAGAGATGGGCAGTACCGGTTGCTATTGTGCTGCGGTACTTTTTAAGTACCGGTACCGTCGTTACTTTCTAAAATTGTACCGAAGTACCGGTAACGCAATACTTTTTTAGTTTAAAACGGTACTTTGCTCGGTACTTTTGCTGTTTGTGGAATGGAGAAAATAATACTTAAATACGTATCTAATATGCTGAACTCATGGTTCTGTGGATCATGTGCCAAGTGTGAGCCCATGGTGAGCCTCTGCATGGCGTGGTTCGTGCTTCTCGCCAAATGCGTAGTGAGTAGTGACTGGTTAGTGATCAAAGGTGCTGAACATTGTGGTACTACCGTGTCGCTACTGATATGTAAACACGTTATTGTGCTATCCTAAGTCCAACCGGTCCAATGGTCCACATGACAAAAGTACCGTAACGAGTATCGCGGTGCTTTTTCTAAAAAGTACCGTTACCGACGGTACTTTTAAAGTATCGAATGCCTAACACTGGTAAATACTATTAAAAGAGGACTGGTAAATACTATTAAAAGGTAAATACTAACGCTAGGTAAATACTATCAAAAGACACTGGTAAATACTATTAAAGACACTATTAAAAGAAGACAAGAATAATGCTTTCTGTAATCTGTAAGCACAGAGCAAGCGTTTAAAAGCGTCTGATAATTTTCTGCAACAATTTTGATTATACTCGCTGTATCACACTGCGGCCTATCTGTGCGGCTTAGTGCCAGAGCAACTGCTCCGAAGAAACGTTGCAACGATGGCGAGCCGCTGGCGACACTGCGTTCGAATTGACCGGTTAGGGATTCGTAAAAAAGTTCCAGCTCAGATGACAGAGTGGTAAGAGCGTTCGCCTCGGAAGCTATAGACTTTGGTTTGATTCCGAGCCGGGTTAAACCAATGACTTTAAAATTGGTATTCACAGCTTCCCTGCTAGAAGCTCAACATCAAAGGGACAGTGTGAAGAACAAGCCGGCAAGTTTACTTGTTGTGCCGTTGGAAAAGGCACTTAGCGAGATTCCCCCATCTTGGTGTGATAGACAGATGGCCGGCAACTCCTAAGCGAGCTCGTGTAGTGCATTTATCGCTTTCTGGTGATAGAAGAATAAATATGAAATAAAATACAAAAAAAGAAAAATACAGTTCCAGCCCATGACCTCCCGCACCGATAGCGATGTCATTGACCACTACGCCAAACGGCCCGTTGACAATTTTCTTTTTTTCAGAGAGAATTTGAAGAACTTCATATACACAGTTTATGATGTAAAGTGACTCAACTTTACCTGGATTGACGGAGCGAGTTACTTAAACCTCAAAAGGCTTGTTTTCAACTCGAGCTATCACTATGGAAACACAAACTGCCCCCTTACTTCTTCTTTTATTTTATTCATGAATCCAAGCTCATTCGCTAAAGTCTTATCCACTCCTTCCAAGGCACTAGTGATCCGGTTTTCTTGCGAATTGTAAAATGCATAAGCAAGTTTCAATGCAGTGATGAGAGCTGTCGTTCCTATTGGTAGAACGCCAACCACTTTCAGAATAATGTCTTCGGCTGAATTAACATCATTTTCATCCAACTAAAAAGCAAAAAATTAAATCTTCATTACTCGCGTGATCACGCCGAAGCGTGTGACGTGTGGTGAAGCCATCACCACAGCTTGGCGCTCCGGCAACCCAGAAACGTCGCAGTGTATAGCCAGTTATTACTTAATTTTAAGGTGCTTTTGCCGACACGCGACATGCGATTCGCTACTAGCTAAACGTGATTACTAGGGCGATTTTTTTGTGACCTAAAAAACTTTAAAATGTGACTTTATTTTTACAGAAATGTGACTTTATTTTGAAGAAGAACAGAAAACGAAAAATAAGAGCAGTTTATACTAAAAAGCAATAAAACAGTCTCAATTGGTGCTCAAATTATAGTGCACGCACATATAGTGCTTGACATTCTTCGGTAAAAAGTTTCTGTCTTTGGCAAGTAGTTTCTTAAGCATGGAGAAACTGCGTTTAACGGCAGCCGTTGTTGGTTGGCATCTTTGGAGCAAGCCATACACAGCGGGAGCAACTTCTTGACGACTCATCTTAATTATGTCCATCATATCATTTTTTTTCAATCTCTTTTCGATGTAGGGCATAATGCCACAGCTGTCGTCACCAAATTCAAGATTAGTAATGTCATCGTGGGCCTCTTGAATAGTGTATTTTCTTTGCTCCATCTTTGAGACTAATCCAGCTAAGCAATTGTACTCTGTTCTGACTTTCATTAAATCTCGAGATAAACCTTCGGCACATACACTGTTCTTTGCTCTTTCAACTAATAGACCGGTCCCTTCAAATCCACTTACAATGCTTTGTACAGCAGGAAGGTTTTTAGCATAGTAAAAAGCTGCTTGCAGCCAACTCGCCCACCTTGTTACAACAGGTTGTGGTGGCTTTCCTATATCTTCGAATAATGCCTGTCGAGTCTTATTCTTAACGGTTGCTGCTTTGACACAAGCAATGAGATTGTCTACAGCTGGATACTTGGCTCTAACTCGCAGTGCACAATTATGAAGAAGATGGGCTACACATGTGACATGGAAAAGTTGCGGATATAGGTTCTTCAACGTATGTCCTGCAGCTTCCATATATCTGGCTGCATCAGTCAAAAGTAAGCAAAAATACATTCTGGAAACATTTAAGAAGTGCAATACGTCATCTATTTCTTGGCAAATGGCCTGCGCAGTTGGAGGTCCTGAAAGGACTTTGCAGGCTACTAAATAGGTTTTTTCAGGCTTGTCCAGTAAACCAACAAGAATATTCAAGTATTTACTTCCACATATGTCGCTTTCATCTGCCACCAAGAAAATTCTCTGCTCTTGTATCAAATTCTTCACTTTCTCAATTTCCGCTTCTCCCATTTCCTCTACTTTCTGCCGACATGATGTCTCAGACGGTAATTTCTTTCCCAGATCTTTAAAAAGCTGTCGTAACTCATTGTTTTGTAACTTTTTTAGCGGTATATCAGCTGCCAAAAAAGCTCTGGTGACATTGTAAGTGAAATCTTTGGAAGGGATGTCAATAAAAGTCTGAGCCGATTGTGAAGTTGAGGATGAGGAGGAAGGCAGCCCTTTTTGATGTTTTGCTGATTGCCTGTGTCTATCAACTTTGTATTGCTTGTCGCACTGAACCACACAACTACAAATATTACAGAATAGGTCTGGGGTTGGCGTTTTGATAAACTCGGTGGGGAATTTTGCGATTATGCTGTTGATTTTTGTTAGAGCTGAAGATTTTATCTTAGGCATGAGGCTGAATGTACTGTAGCTGTATATGACAATTATTTTCTAAAAATAGCTGAAATTAGTTAGCTGCAATGGCTAAGCTGTTACCTTACATTAGTACATAGAACTATAGTCTTACAAAATCGTCCTCTCTATATTTTCAAGAAACTCATGTAATGCAGTCACTTCACGCACACCTTGAGGGTACTATAATTTGCTTTTATATCCTGCCGGATCTCTTCATTACCGGTACCCAACAAGATGTCCTTTTCCTTACGGTATTTTGTTCTGATTACTTTATAGTTGTGACGCAAACATTAATCAATAGCAATAAGCATTTTTTGAAGATTCAAAATAATGACATCACAAATGTGTTTATATGCATTGTTAGAAGATAAAACGCTTTGTGGGCTTTATATTTAGTAAGCAGATCGTAAATTTATTCCAATTGTAGCAATGAATGATAAAATTAGGCAAAAAGTAGCACAAAAACGAATGTTACTTAAAAAATAAAATGTTACCTAAAAATGGGAAATGGAACTTTTTGTGACCTTTTAACTTCTTAAATACTGACCCTACATCTGCGAAATTTTGTTTCCACGCTTTTCACGTTAATTGAAGCCAGCAAAAAAAATGGAACTTTTGTGACAAAAATTCACCCTAGTGATTACAATATGAGTAGCCGCAGCAAAGTTCGCATAACTAAATAATGCTGCGTGATTGCTAACATTGCCGCATGCATCGCATTGATTTGTTTCCCGCAAAAACATCCCGTGGCAGCACATGCGCATTAGCCAAAAAGTATTTTTACGTTAAAAGAGTATTTGCTGTATAGCCCAGTGAAAACTGATAGATTTTTGGTAACTTCGGCGTCTTTTGATTACAGTAATTTTAGTCCCAAAGTATCTTGTCAAACAATAATCTTTGGTCTTGGCTTGAGGTGCCGTAAACAGGCCTTAATATCTTTGAGCAGTACGATCTTTATCGGTATATATACCAATACTATCCTATAATTAGCCATGCTCAAGATTCATCTAGGACTCAGTAAAGAGTTTATCTTTGGCGCAGACATTAAGGCCGTATCTGTACTGTGAATCATTTATATTTTATGTCTGGGCCAACCTAAGATAGGCCTATTATGAATCATACACGACAGTACTTACCAAGAAGACATTATCCCGGAAAGAAATCACAATGATTATGATGGAGCAAAACAGAACACTTAATAAACCAATGGCAATTGATATCCGATTTACTCGTGGGTATTTTTTGATATGCTGAAAAAAACTGGGTGTCTCGTCTGTTTCTTGATTGGTTTTCTTGCTTTCTTCCGCTGTAAGCAGGTTTTTAGTGATGTTATCGGGTAGTTTTGATACATGCAAATCACTAGAACTTTGATGAATATCCCTGAAAGCTTTTTCGGCGTCCGCGGATGAATCATATTCCGCGATCCAGTATGATTCCTTGTTGGTTATATTAATTTTTGTGTTGTTGGTTTCTTCCCATTCTTCCAAGGAGCAAAATTTAACACTTCCATATTTTTTCATTCTGAATTCCAATTTGTTTTTCAACTCAACTAAATTCGTTCCGTACGACCGAGCAACGTATTTTACACACAAATGACGATGGTTCCAATCTGCGTCTGGAACTGATGTTGTTTCTAGATCTAAGGAACGAAACACTCTGGTGGTGAAAACTCCAAATTCTTCTTCGATCTTTTCCGCCAGAGCTTTGACAATTCCGGCCCATAATACGTCACATCCGGCATATTGCCATGCGTTGTAGTTGACAAAAATAAACCTGAAGACATGATGGACTGCATCGTATGCAAGCTAACTTGCCTAGTTTTTTTGTTTTGGATATAGTATAAGTTTGATTAGAGAGATTCTGCCAAAAATGCAGTTTCCATATTCGTTTAATCATTTAATGAAGTTAACTGATTGCCATACCTAAGTGATTACAGAATATTTTGCAGATCTTGTACCGTTCTAACATGTCTCTTGCTTGAAGTTTATTGTAGTTCAAGTTTTTAGCTTTTACCGTTTTTATCCGACACTAGAAAAAAACAACATGAATTTTCAACTGTTAAAATGCTGAGCTTATACAATACATTCCAACATATATCGACCGACATGTTTTAGTTTGGTTTAGTTTTAGATGCATAATTATTCCTCGTATCACGAGAAAGCGATCAAAGCGTTATTACAAACTCGCTTAGGAGTTGCCGGCCATCTGTCAACAGCACCAAGATGTGGCACTCCCGCTTCCCAATTTCCAACGGCACAACTTGCCAGATTGTTCTCCATACTGTCCTAGTTATGCTGAGCGTCAAGCGTGGAAGCTGTGAACACCAATTTTAAAGTCATCGGTTTGACCTAATTCGGAATCAAACCCAAATCTACTGTAGAACTCCAGAAGCAGACGCTCTGATCACTCTGCCGTCTGAGCTGTTCAAATTTGATGTTTGCTTTTTACCTTCGATCTTTTTTTATTCCATCTTTTTCATCATCAGCTTTTTTTTCGACCTTCTTTACAACGTCATTTTTTTCACTGTTCGCTTTTTTACCACTTTTTCCTTTTTCTACGTCAGGGTTATCAGCGTCAACTTTTTCGCAATTTTTCGCGCCACCGGTGTTTTCATTTTCCTCTTTCTCAACGTCAATTTTTTCGGTATCATCTTTTTTGCCAGTGTTATTTTCATCTTCACGTTTTGCAGCATCACCACCACTTGTTTCGTCTTCAGCTTGAATGTTAAGCATTTGGAATTCATCTGCTGGAAGCAGAGATTGAATAAGGGACGATGGGTTTGGTTCAATGGGTAGCTTGGTGAATAGAGCATAAAGTAAAATGTTTGAGAAGGAATGAACGGAAGTCGAAATAAAAGAAAGAATAAAAATAATCAGCAGATCAACTCCTAGAAAAATAAGCGAGACCACTAACAGGTTTCTCGCAAAAATCACAAAAAAGAGAATTGGAAGTAGAATGAAAATTGCTGCCAGCAACAAGTAAAACAGACAGTTGTAAAGAGCCTTAAATCTTTTTTTCAACTTTTTCTTGCGATTCTGGTCACGTGACTTGGACGTTTTAGAAAGCACCAAACCTGCAATAAAAAATTAACTTCTTACACATTTTTGAACATACATTACGAAACGTGTGGAGCATGAGGAGATTGAAAGATGTTCTTTCTTTTAGATAAAAACGTACAAATAGCGAATAAGCAGTCACTGTTATGGCCTTTAAGGCCTTTAGTGTCTTGTTGAATCGACCAACACAATGAATTTAAAGTTGATGCATAACTGAGAATGGAAAACTTTCGTAGCCGGGGATGGAGAGGAAACAGGGGTACAGTTTCATCCCCATGGACAAGGCCTCATCTGAAGAGTTTTAAAGTTTAATTTTTACGCTGGATACGCTGGCACGTTCAATCTTGCGTAAGAAACGTTTAGTCTAGGTTCGAACAAAAACTTACTTTGAATCTGCTGAAGCAAGAAAGATTTTCCACTTCCCCAACGAGCAAAAAGCCCGATTGTAAGAGGAGGCTTGATGATCTCAATCTGGTTAGCAAGAGCTTTGGCATACACGTCATGACCCAAGCGGTCGACGTTTAACCCTGCATTACTTAAAATCCCCAAATCAAGTTCATCAACAGTTTCATTCATTATTCGAATCAAGACATTGTCTCCTTAAACACTATGGCAGAATATAACCTATAAATTATAAAAAGCTAAGCTCACTGTATTTGGTATAAAATACTTTTCTCGCCCAGGGCCATATAGTAAAATGTAAGCGAAATCAAAGTTTTTAGAATGAAACAAAGATCGCAAATGAAACAAAACTTCAAGCAAGCAGCAGTGGCGTCACTATGGGGGCTCACCCCGGGTGTCACCGCTTATGGGGTGACGCCATTTTATGATGACAAACGACAAACGTGTATTCAGACGGTCACCGCCAGTTTAAACATTTTGCTACAAATATGTTATGACGTTTTTGGTAGCGCTAACGTATATAGATAGACCTTATAGAGCTTCATAATTTTTTACGGCAATAACAATGTTAGTGTTCTAAAGCATAAAAGCTTTCTTATCCAAAAGCAAATATTTTACTTCACAGCAGGCCCGTAGGCGCACGTTGGAGGAGAGGCCAAGTTTTATGGCCCCCACCCTGGCCCTGGCGTTGTTGCAGATTATAGAAAGCACCTAGGCCTATACAGGTGGTTGAATCAAAAGCGCTAATCGGTCAAACATCATCACCCGAGTACCATGGTATTCTGTTAAGAATTACGCGTAGATAAGTTACTCAAGGCCGCAACCAGGGTAAGCTATGGGGCGCTCCCTGATAAAAATTTCGTCCCTACTAGCATTTTTCAGCAACTAATTTTGCATTTGAAAAAAGTGCTTTTGTACAAAAAAGCTGTAGAACTTAAATTTGAATGCTAAAGCTACAGGCTTAGTTGTACCTGCTGGATGCTCTCAAATTACAAACTGTCATCGAACCCGTCGTGAACAAGAAACGCTTCTCAAGACCCTCCGCTGTGTCAAGGGCGTAGGCAAGGAAGGGGGGTTCGGGGGTTCAACCCCCCCAATGGTTTTGCAACGTTTGTGCTTTTGTAGCCGATATTCGTTGATCTGTTGTAAAAAACGATAATTTTGTTCTTTGCTTCATCTGTAATTGTTGTAACATCACAGCATAAGTCCACTGTCCTAACGTTGCTCAATTACGAAGTGTCATTGTTGCGTCACTATATTGTTTACCGCTCTTGCACAATCGCAGTTTAGTCGGCAGCGTGGCGCAGTGGTTTGGGGCGTCATTTTTACGACGACCATGATCGCAAGGTTAATGGTTCAACTCCCTACCTAGCTTCGTTGTTGCGTCCTTGGATAACATGCTTCGCGATGATTGTCTCTGCTTGGTGGAATCTGGCAAGCAGCAAATAAAAAAAGTCCAAGGAAAATTCAACTGCAAAACTTGGAAACAAAGGCAACTCCTAAGCGAGTCTGGATTAGTCCTACGCATAGCGCCTCCGCCCTTTTCTCGTGATAGGAGGATACAGATGAAGAAATCAATCAATCAATCAGTTACGAAAAGCATTGGTCCTCGGTCCGCATTCATGGATGGTAAGGGGAGAACCACTGCTACTGCAGTTAGTGATAGGCACGATAAACCTTTCTGTACTACAGCGATAACGATAATCGATAACTTCAAAAAAGCCCTGGGCGATGCCGATAATCGATAAATCTCAATTTCTTAAAGCGATATTGGTAATCGATAAATTATTGCCGATAAATTTTTTCGGTAAATGTTTCGGTAAATTTTTAATAAGTTTGACGAAGTTGGTTTTTGTAAGTCAAAGTGTTTTGATTTTTCAAAAAAAGAGAGCAGCTCACGGACTCTGCCTTGGGATTAAACAAAACAAAGAGAGATTTTTTAAGTTGCCACAAAACTTTATCGATACCGTGTATTTTGCCATAGCTCCAACTCCCAAACTTCGAACACGGTGTGCATAAAGAATCGTTTATCGCGATAATTTATCGGCGATAACAAAATATATTGCAAAAGCGATATCGGTAATCGATAAATCCAAACTATTTTAAGCGATAACGATAATAAATTATCGCCAATAAATAACTGAGATCGTTTCAAATCATTGTGAACAGAAAAGCTAACAGTAACTGAGGGAGACTGCGAAGGGAGCTTGCGCTCTTTTTGAGTCAGCAGCCAACCGGTATATTAATGTCCATAGGTGCACGCAGGGTAGGAAAAACGGTGCCATGCCCCTCCTTCCTTGCAGCAGCTTCCTTTCACTTATTTTAGCCAAGCTTCTGCTCTTTTTCGATAAAAAGGTGTGCTAAAATGAGTGTTTTTTACGTGAAAACCGCAAAAATTCGTTGGCAGCTGGGGGCTACACCCCAAGACCCCCTTGGTTTCCGGCGGCTGGGAGCTACGCTTCCAGATCCCCGTTTGTGCACCCCCCTTTGCCAAATCCTGAGTGAGCCACTGTACAGTAGTGTGCAAATATATTGACTCACCCCCAAAAAACTACATTTTTTAAATTTATTTCCATTTCGAAGCAACAACAACTATTTTCAATGGGAGATAATGCCACCTCTTTCTGTAATCAACTCTATTTTTCGTTTTGGCATTGATTCTACGATTTTTTTGCAGTTCTGAGTGATTTCTTGGTCACGTATCACTCGTCAGTTATGGCATCAATAAGCTTAGTTTTGGTTGTGCAATCCCTTTTTACGAGCCGAATTTTTACTATACTCCATAATAAATTTTCAATCAGGTTAAGGGAGGGCGAATTCCCTGGCCAGTCAAGGACCTTGATGTGATTTTCTTCAAAAGTTGTTTTCACTTTTTTGCAGTATTGTAGGGAGCCAAATCTTGCTGAAAAATTCCTCCTCCGTTGGGAAAAAGGGTATTTGATCTCTTTTCCCTACTTCAGGGATGATGAATGCCGACAAATATACTGAAGTAATTCAATGTAAAGTGGTGAAGGACACGAAAAAAGTTTTCCCAAGGTCCTTGACTGTCAAAGAATTCGCCCTCCCTTAACCTGATTGAAAATTTATGGAGTATCGTAAAAATTCGGCTATTAAAAAGGGATTGCTCATCCAACACGAAGCTTATTGATGCTATAATTGACTTGAGGTACTGTAACCTAGAAATCACTCAAAACTGCGAAAAACTCATAAAATCAATACCAACACGAGTTATGGAGTTGATTACAGATAGAGGTGACCATATCTCCGATTGAAAATAGTTGTTGTTGCTTTAAAATGGAAATAAATTGAAAAAACGCAGTTATTTGTATTTTTTTGTAGTGAGTCAATTAATTTGCACACTACTGTATATGTCAAATGTGATCGGCTGGCTACGTATAGCCTACTATAGTTCGCGGTGAGTTTTTGAGTTGTAAGCGACATGCGCCTACTGGGATTGTGATATACTGTAACTTCCGCTCTTCACTTACAAAAGCATGCATCTCTGCCTAGCGCAACCGCGTCATAAAACTCCCCCATTGAAAATTCCTGCCTACGCCACTGCGCTGTGTTAACCTGAAATCTGGCAAATATTGGCCATACGCAAAATCAAACACCACGTTACGTTGATGCCCGTTCCAATCATCCTCCAACTTTAAGATCCTCAAACTTTCATTTCCTAAGTAAACACCTTTTGACTAATGCTTAATTGTCCCATCAGTGCTATAGCGCCCAAGCGATCAACCAGCGCAAGGAAAGGGCAAAAAGCAAGCGCTTAAATTTCTTTAACTAATTCATTGATTTTAATGATTTGAATCTCAGGTTGTTGCAAGTATATGTGCTCAATAGTCGGTTGCTATTGTGTTCGCACTCTGCCAGTTGGACAAAATTAAAAAAAAAAGCAGACGACTTAGTATTACACTGTGTAACACAATTTTTGTTTCCGGCTTCTAAGTGCTATTTCCTGATTGGTTACGTCTAGAAACCAGGGAAAACGCACATAATTTCACCTAAACTTTACTTTTGTGAATATGAGAGTGATTTTTCGAAATTCAGCTTTTTGACTAAAATCGTGTGATCTAGCGTGTTATTTCTTGATTGTTTACGCTATCGGGGAGGTTTACATCTTGTATTCGTAGTTTATGCTTGTTTAAGCAACAAATCAGGACAAAATTTCATCCTATTTACAAAGTTAACAACCTACACCGCTTATAGCAATGCTATAGCACACTTGGATATAATAGCAAACTGTAAATAAATCACTTAGAAATGCATGGTTTATCTAGATTTCCGACCACACTTTTAAGTCACTTTCATGGATCAGCCTCCATATATGTAATCACCCATTATACCAGTGGTTCTTAAACTGGGTTCGATGAGTCGGTTGCAGGGGTTCGGCGGACATCAAGAAATTGAAGGCACCTACAATTAGAAAAACGCAACGTGATCTAATTTTTTATTTTGCGCAAAACTAATGTATAGTCTCTAGTGATTGATATCATGAAAGTAAGTTTTTCATATCTAGACAAATATTGCGTCTTGCACAACCTTGGGTGTGCACTGCGCAATTACTACGTAACTTGAAACAGGTGCAAGGCACTACAAAACTGTTTGCAGTGCCTGCATGCTTTGCTGATGATGACAGCTGAATCTGTGTTGTCGAAACGTCCAGTTTTGAGATTTACAGTGGCGTTATTTTTCCTCCTTAAGCTATTTTCGTCCCATATTTATTGTATTCCGAAGTACTGTTTATACTTTACTTGAACTTGTAACCCTATGGTTAGGAGACTACCGTTGTTAGATTTTGTGCTCTACTCGTTTCAAAACATTTTTTAACTTTAATTTTAGCAGGGGTTCGGTGAGCACCTGCATGAGACTTGAGGGGTTCGGTAGCATAAAAAGTTTAAGAACTACTGCCTTATACGCTTATTATACTGTCCTGGGTAGCGACGTTCAAAATCTAATATAGCCTATCCTGAAGAAAACGTTCGCCAAGTTCCTATGAGTATGCACCCATGTTTTCCATAAACTGATCCAAATAACCGTCAAGCATATGAACTTTGAAGAACACTTTGCAGTCCTTTTTGCTGCAGGTTTTCACTAATTAAGCTTTGTGATTGCCCAAAAATCCACGAACCACTGGAGCGAAGCTATTCCAAGCTGCCCTTCTGTTGTCAATTTTTCGAGAAATTCGTTGCAGTCTACGATCTTTCTTATCTGTGAACCAACAAAAATACCAGCTTCCACCTTTGCTGCAGAAATCTTGGTAAAGAAGTTTTGTAGTGGCTTGAATGCGTCTGAATTCTTGTCTAATACTTTAACAAATTGTTTGATAAAGCCCAAATTTATGTGCAGCGCAGGCAACAATATTTTGATGAGGTCAATCAAAGGGTCCCATTTGATGTTGCTGTACCCAATAGAATATTCAGTTCGTTTTGGACATATTCGTCTATGGTAGAGTGCAGTTGTGTCTCGACTATCCCAATGGCAAAGGTAACATGGAAATTTCGTAAATCCACCTTGGAGACCCACCAAGATTGCTGCCGTTCTGAAATCTCTAATTACTTGCCAGTTGAACTGGTCACACTTTAGAGCAATCAGAAGAGTTTTGACATTTGTATAGTTTTCTTCAAGATGCATTGAGTGGGCAAGAGGGATAGATGGATATCTGTTTCCATTCTGATGCAGTACGCCTTTTAGACTACTGCTTGAACTAACGATAAAAAGGCGCCAAGTCCTTTGGAATACAAGGAATCCCAATCGAGTCAAAAAAACCATTTACATTATGCCAAAAGCAAAGTCCATCTGCCGAGGCAAAAAAACTGGAGAAGTCCTGGTAACGTTTACAGTGGTCAGTGACTCAAACACATGAATCAAGCAAGTTTCATTGTTTGAGTCTGGATGTCCACCATTGTGATTTGGTTTGGTGCAAACAAACCAAATTAGAAAAATTTTTGTATCGTCTGTAAAGTGTAAACTCTCTTAAAGCTGCTCACCAGAAGTTCCTGTTGGTGATGGTAACAACTCAGGTGGCCGAGTGCCAAGAGCGTCTGCCTCTGCAGTCGTAGACTTAGGTTTGATTCCTAGTCGGGTCAAGCCAATGACTTGAAATAGGTATTCACAGCTCCCTGCTTGACGCTCAGCATCAAAGGGACAGTCTGAAGAACAGGCCGGCAAGTTTACTTGTGGTGCCGTTGGGAAAGGCACTTAGCGGGATTCCCCCATTTTGGTGTGGCAGACAGATGGTTGGCCACTTCTAAACGAGCTCGTTATAGCGATTTGATCGCTTTCTAGTGATAGGAAGGTAAATATGCAACTATACAAACGCTATATCACACGATTTTAGCCAAAAATCTGAATTTAAAAAAATCACTCCCAAAACCACAAAAGCAAAGTTTTAAAAGAAAAAATGCGATTTTCCAACCCTTTTGGTCGTAAGTGATCAGGAAATCTTGGTTAGAACCCGGGAACAAACAAAAATTTTTTTTTACACAGTGTTATCGGTCTGTAAAACACGATCGCAAGAAAAGATTTATTGATGGCTACTTTTGCCTAAGTTTTTTTATGCA
The DNA here is from genome assembly GCA_964006365.1 of Trididemnum miniatum. NCBI lineage: Eukaryota > Metazoa > Chordata > Ascidiacea > Aplousobranchia > Didemnidae > Trididemnum > Trididemnum miniatum. The sequence continues at coordinate 9,583,783 of OZ023233.1, read as the reverse complement.
TTTCTCACTAATTTTGTGCCATTGGATTGAAATTTGCGCCGTTAAAAAGGCCAGTAAACTGCCGCTTAATCGCAAACTGCGCCGCAGCGCGCGAAATATTGGTAGGCCTATTTATTCTTTAACAGAGCAAAAAGCACAATCACAAAGTTTTGAACCATCAATAATGATAATGTGTCGACTAAAGGCTTAAGCACGCATAAATCGAAAATGCGCCAGCGAAAATGCTTCATAAATTATTTGCTTTTTCCGGTTGAGCATGCCCCTGACCCTCCATAACCGCTTTTGTTCTAATTTGTACTTCAAAATAGCTGATCTGCTGTTGCCGCACTCCTGAAGTAACTAAGAACAATGAGGAGCAGCAACACTCTAACAATACGTGTTGCTGAATTCTGCCCCCCCAATATATTTTTCGCCCGTCCAAAGCATTTTGTCTTGTTGCGGCTTTGTATACTGCACGAATCAACAAAGCAAAAAGCCTGGTGTCTAAGACATTCAACCTTTCAGCTAATAATGAATTGTCAATCACGATTTTGTAGCTCATTAAGTCTAAAACGTTACTTCGATATTCAATAAAGCTATCGCCTCCCCGTCAAAAATTTCTAAGGCAATTCACTGCCTACAGCTGTAAAATTGTTTTCGCGAGAGACGAAATAAGTATCCAATTACAAGCGCGTAGCGCACTATACGCAATTGTGGAGAGCTTTATTATCCGAAAATCGAGACTCTGCCGCTTCCAACAATGGGAATCATTGTTACGATGTTTCAATGATACTCACAAATGTCTGGCGGCTTGGTTTCGTGTAATAACGTCGCTATCGGAGTGTAAAGTTTTTGGGGTTTGATTCCCTGTCTGGTCAAGTTGAACACAATGATGCCAACGGCTCGCCGCCTGGGCAAGCACGCTTCTTCGGAGACGTGCTTGCCCAGGCGCTGAGCCGTATAGAAGGGTTCTGCCAATCACGCCGCTCAATAATTACATTCACGCATTGAGGTCTACGTAATGGTGCTGATGGTTACTTAGTAGCAGGACCCCCGAGAAAATGTTGGGACTCCATAGAGCAAATATTTTTAGTCGGAAAATACAAGCAATAATAATAATAATTTTACCTCTCCTATGGATTGCCATCGAAACGTGGTGGGGAGGTTTGAGTTTTCAATGATCCTTAGTGTAGCAAACTTGGGGTCTGCCACAGCGCTATTCCGTTCGACTGCTGAACATAAGCTAGACTCGTCTCCAGACTTGACAAACTTGAAACCAAATTTTTGCTTATATTGTTTTAAAAAGATTTTGAAGTAAAAGACCAAGACGTTAAACTTGAAAACATATGTCGAAGAGAAAGGTAGCACACCACAAACAGACGTAAAGACGATCAGAAGCACAAATTATCGGGACGTAGGAATATGGAAACGGTTTCTATAAAACAAATAACCATGCGTAAGTTGGCTCTAGAGGTGTAAACAAACGTCACTCAATATGCAATAAACATACCAGCTATTTTTGAGCCCAACAGTCTCAACGAATCACGGATAGCGTCGCCAAATAGGTAAAGTGTTCTAAACAAAATTAACCAACATCATAAACTTGCGTACATGAGTGCAAACTCATAGGTGCGATAAATAATAATAGCGTTTATAGTTTATACCTTGAACAATAACCACCTTTGCGGAACTTCATCGACAAACAAGGCAACTAAACAAAACAACTTATAGGGTGCTTAAACAAACTTTAACGCTTAAACAAAAAGCTGCAGAAATAAACATACACTTGAAATAACATCTCATTCCTACATAAATTTGCAAGTTAACTCCAGCAACTCAGCGTAGTGCTATCCGTAAAAATTCATAAAAAAATACTGCTTCTCACAACCTTAATAACACAGCTTACTGCTTGGTGCAAATGTTGTTTTTGTTGTTGTTGTGTAGTGTCGTTTTATGGCGCTTTATAACTACTAAGGTCCTTTAGCGCTAGGACTAAATTTTGTCAAGAATTCACTGACGTATTTTTATTCTCTGTTCATTTCATCCTCCGCGCTACACTTAATTGCTGAGCGTTTAGCAAGTGTAACAGCAGATACCAGTTTTAAAGTCTTTGGTTTGACCCGACTGAGAGCAGAACCCAGTCTACCAGCTTCCAAGGCGAACGCTCTTAACCACTAGGCCATGGCGCTACAGTTGTACATACAGTATAACACTTGTGCAACTCAAATCAGCTGATAAAACGGGTGTGTTAGGCAACTGAATCGAATCAACGCGCTCTAAAATCACGTGATAAAACGGCCTTGTGGATCTTTAAAAGCATAATTCAACGACCTGGGTTTTAAACTTGATTACGATTTTACACATAAATCAAAGCGTTCGAAAATAATCACACAGTATGTAACAGAATAATTATTTTGTCTTTGATAAAAGGAAATTTCCTATATGTTTTGCGCTGTTTTTTTTGGGGGTAATTTGTGCAATAATTTGTCTTATATATTTTATAGGATATTTTTTGTATGCTTTGCACTGTATCTTGACTAATTTATGAGGTAATTTGTCTTATATATTATACTTTGCGCTGTAGTTTGGCTAATTTATGCAATAATTTGTCTTATATTATGTTATATAGGAAATTTCCTATATGTTTTGCACTGCATTTTGGCTAATTTATACAATAATTTGTCGTGTATATTATATAGGAAATTTTCTATTTGTTTTGCGCTGCATTTTTTGACTAATTTATGCAATAATTTGTCGTGTATATTATATAGGAAATTCCTACATAATATATGGGACAAAATGTAGCTTAAATTGGCCGAAAAAACATATGAAAAACCTAAATTATTTTTTTCCAAGCGGCGTCTCATAGGCGTTCCCTAACTTATTTGCTAAACTTTCATTCAAAATAAACTCTTCTGCATCGATTTAATGGTAGTCAAAATAAATTCTTTTGCACTTTAAATCCTCGAAACATAGTCTTGCCTTCTTATCATGCACATTTAAAGCTTTTTTTTCTGTGCATGAAGCAACGCAGTCTCAAAACCCTGGTAGGGAGGACGCGGAAAACAACGGTGTTGGTGAAAAGAAAAGCATCTCCAATAAACTACCAAGCAATGCGAAGGAATGTAGCAGTTCATAACCGGTTTTGTTCTCAACGTGAGCTTTATATATGAATATAGCTGGAAGATGGAGCAAAAATATCACCGAAGTAAAAAACTGAGACACAGTCAAAGAATAGGAATTACTAGAAGGGGCGGCGCACCCCACCAGACTTCACTGTACTAGGTAAGAAGTGGAAGCAAGAGAGTTTCAGAGCAATGAACAACCAGAATTTTAAGTATGTAAATTTGAAACGTGATTGAAGTCCGAGGAAATCTCCCTAGTGCTGAGTGTACATTCTTTCCAATGACCATAGGCGTCGGCAGGGGAAGGAGCAAAGAAGGACCTTGACCCTGAGTGGAAAATAAGATAGCACCACTCGGTTACAAAAATACTGTTACCACTGACTTGCTTGTATAGTCTGCTGTAATAACTTAAAATAAAAAGCAGAGTTGCAGAATTGAGTTCGAGTTTGCTTCGTGTTTCTGGACGGCAATAAAAGGAAGATGTTTTGTCGGAAGTCATGAAAATTGGGATTGCATCTCAGTGATAGCATGAACTTTGCAATATCTTACTCATTCACCAAATTTTCCCCAAAGTTTGCTTGCCCAAATCGTAATGGTGTGCGCGTGATAATTGGGTTTAGTGGGCACTGTTGACAATCTTTCTCTTTCTCTCATATAGTTGATGTGGTTAATGTCGGAAACATGTCTCTCCTAACAGGTATTTTTCGAAACTTCACAAAATCATTTATGTCAAAGTAATGATTCTAAAACGTATTTACTATCTCTCTCGATCAATAACAATTTGCTGTTATTCAAAATTACTAGTAACGGAAGATTTATAAATATTGTATTGTCTAAATTCTAAAACAAGTTTTTTACTCAAGTGCTGATTGTTTCATGTCCATGGCGTAATTGGTCACAAAGTTGTTGTTTTCTTCAGGCTCATGTCGCAAAGACCTGGTATGCATCAACGTATTTTGGTATTGTTAGCATCACCCAGTGATTGAGTATACCGGTACGCAAAAAAATTCCATCACAAACAGAATTGAATTTGTAACCCACATGCAAAAGCGCAAGTATGCATGCACAACTGCAGACAATTAACACTGTGATGACCTGTCAGGTCTCATCAATGCAGTTGGTGTGACCGCCATTCACTCAAGGCAATATGTATACCCGAGAAGGACTTTTTTGCTTGTGGTTTGTAACCATAACAGGCTCAGAATTTCACAAAACCCACTATGCCAAACCCGCTCGCCCTTGAAAAAGCGAGGGACATGGCAGACACTATGTCTGCGCATACAGCCCAGAAAACAACTGGACTGATGAGCTCTGAAAAGTCGGAACAGTGCTCATTGTCTGCAGTTATGCAGGCACATTTGCACTTTTGGCCATACGTTACAAATTGTGACCTTGGCGATGACATTCACAATGTTTTCTGGGCTGTACGCGCAGTGATAGTGTCTGCCATGTTCCCGCTTTTTTACGGGAGAACGAGTTCGGTAGAGAGAGCTTTTGCGGGTTCTCGTAACTGATATAGTTACAAACCACAAACAAAAAATCCTTCCCGGGTGCATGTATTGTCTTAAGTAAATGTCGATCGCACTAAATTCCCGGGTGCATGTATTGCCTTGAGTAAATGTCGATCGCACCAAACGCACTGATGAGACCTGAAAGATCAAAACAGTGTGCCTTGACTGCAGTTAAAATTGAATATGTCTAACCGTTACCAACTCTTTGTTTCTTTTCACACACCGTATTATTCCAAGTTTTGATTGTAATTAAAACCACAAAAAACGCTTTGTAAACTAGAGTAAAACTGAAGTGAAAAGCTCTTCTGAAAATAAGACTTTCCGTAACTCAATAGTGTGTGTTACAATAGTGTGTGACGAAATTAATGTTTCGCAACTTCGAGTATTTATCGATGCTCACCAAAAGATTCATTTTCATTTTTTCGCGTATATGTTGTGTTACTTAACCTGAGGATAGCGAGAAATAAATATCATTCAGGCTACACTATTCAATCATGTCAATTCATAACTCTTATCAAAAAACAATGTGTTTTGTTAAAATCCTACGTTTTTCAGGTTGCTTTATCAAAATCGAATCTTCGTCATAATCGCGGTACCACGCCGAATTGTGTAACGAGTGTGGGGCCCTATTTCCGCGGCGTAGCGCCTGGGCAACACAGCTCCGAAGATATACGTTGTAGCGGCACATGGAGTTGGCCGAGTGGTTGGTGCATTGAACTCCGAAGCTGGCTTCGCGGGTTCGATGCTCAACTAGGTCATCTCCATGATGCATGTACTTCACTATCACAAAAATCCTAAGCTGCAATTAAGTGGCTTGAAATAATAAATAAAAAAAAAAAGATATACGTTGTAGCGGTTGCGCGCCGTTGGCGACAGTATTCGATTTCAGAGTTGTGAACGGACCGAAGATGGTGAGCCCGACCCGAACCCGAATTTTTCAGCCCGAACCCGAACCGTCAACGATTTTTTATGAATCCTAAGAATCCTAATATATTAGCCACTCTGAGCCCGATTTAAACCCGAAATCAAAAACATCACTTTAGATTTTGAAGAAATTTTAACAAAAAAGAAATTGATTTTTTACCCATTCACAGTCAAACCAGCTGCGAACAGCAAAATTCATACAGTCAAGAAAATGAAATTAACCAGAACACGCAGTAAAATATCGTTAATTTTGTTGTAATTAAAGAAGAAGGTTGATAGATGCGACAAAGGCGTTCTTTTTGCTTTATTCCAGCAATCGCAAAAACCTTATCACTTACTGAAAATCTCCCATTCGGTACAGCGTTCAGCCCGATTGAAGCCCGACAATTTTTCAAAATCCAAGCCCGAGCCCGGCCCGAAAAGCCCGAGCCCGATCGACGACTCTGTCCGATTTGACCATCCGGGAATTGAACCCAAGACTTCCCGTGCCAATAGCGATGTCTTTAACCATTATGGGTCGAATGCACCAACGTTGGTTAACCCACGGTTAACTTAACCGCTGGTTAAATCAAAGGTTAACTTCAAATCAAATCAAATCTTGATTATACTCGCCGTATTACGCCGAAGCGTGTAACGAGTTGCGGGGCCCATCTCCGCGGCTTAGCGCCTGGGCTACACAGCTCCGAAGAAACGCCGCAACGGTGGCAGGTCGTTGGCGACACTGTGCCGATTTGACCGGCCCGGGAATCGAATCCCAGACCTCCCGCACCGATAGCGTGCGCTTAGCTACTGAGCTAACGGCCGGTTCAAAGCAAAGGTTAACTTGATTTATCAAAATCGAATCTTGCCTAATCTTTTTGCAGTCTTGCCTAGTCTTTTTGACGGGCATGCTTCAACCATTTCCCGTTTTGCTGCGTGTGCCCTTTTCCGCGCTTGGCCAATACTTATTATGAACGTGTGTTTCTAACGTAATGGAGTGCGGAAATAAAAAAATGAATTGATTGATTTTGGTATGCACTAATTTTAACCGCTAGGTTAAAGTTGCTGAATTTAGCCCAAAAGGTAACTCATCAAGGTAGCTGGGTTAACTCGCGCTGGACATGCAAAAACATATTTTTTAGGCTATAGACTGCTGGGTATGCGGGTAATTACATGTTGTATCAACTATCAACTATAAACGATTGTAAGCTTGAATGGAATGGATTTTTGTGTAGTTTGCAGACTATAAGAGTTTAAATAGGTTGCGGTAGCCTACTGTTATCATCCAACCTTAGTGGCTTAGGCTGTCACTTCAAAGACATTAGTTAATTGATAGGCTATTGGTAATTTGGTAGGTAAGTAGACGTAACTGAAACTAATTACCTCGCGTAGCGTGGAGGCGTAAAATAGTTAGCTTGCATTCCGGAAATTACGTCTTCTACACTGCTGTAAGCTGCTGTAGGCAGCTTCCTCATCATGAAACCACCCACCTAAAGCCTCAATGAAGGCACATAGCACAAATTTTGCAAAGAGAAACTAATTACCTCGCGCAGCGTGGAGGCGTAAAATAGTTAGCTTGCATGTCGGAAATTACGTCTTCTACACTGCTGTAAGCTGTTGTAGACAGCTTCCTCATCATGAAACCACCCACCTATAGCCTCAATGAAGGCACATAGCACAAATTTCGTAAAGATTTAGGGTTGAAAATATGCCAAAATGATTTGCTTTAAAAACCTAGCGCTGTTCCACTTTCCGTGGGCTTATTTGCAACCCGCTGAACCCAAGGGTAAACTGGTAGTCTAGGTTTGTAAGAAAATACATGTACAGTAGACTAGCGCTTAACGTAAATTTGCAAATAAATAGATTTTTATGAGCAGAAAAAAAGAGTTGTTACGCAATAATGAGAGTTTTCTTCCGCCTTCTGCTAATCTAAAGCCTGGTTTACACTTGCACGACTTTTGGCCACGATTTCCTCGTGGCAAGTCGTGCCATTTTTGGGGCTCGAACTGGAAGGCTTCCGCACTGTTCACGACTAGTTCACGCATAGTTCACAACGAGTTCAAGAGTAGTTCAAGAATGCGTACACGACGAGTTCACGCGTACACGACGACTCATCACTACACGACGAGTTCACGCATAGTTCGCGTATAGTTTACGCACTTCGCGCAGTGGCACGACGAGTTCGCGCAATTTGGATGGTGTCGTGCGAACTTGGATGCGCCATATAAAATGGGGCACCCCAAATTCTGGTTCTTTTTGGATTGACTGAGGAAAAGACAACATGCTGAATGCTAGAGGCACAATCATTGCAGAGAAGAGAAGATACCTCTATCTGGCAGCTTCTATGGCTATTGTTGAAAAGCAGCAGAGGCAGGAGAGCAAGAAAAGGCAACCCCACCTCGAAGGGGGGGGGGGGTGCATAATTTCCACACATTTTTTAAGCGTAGTTTTTTCGGCAGAACTAATTTGAAGCTGTTTGAAACATAGAAAAGGCTCTAGGGGGGTCCGGGGGCATGCCCCCCGGAAAATTTTTGAAAATGTACATGCTGTAATGGTCATTTTAGTGCTTTTTGAATAATTTTCACGCAAATTTTGTTTAAATTTTTTGACCCTAGTTCTGAGGGCTCTGCCAGTTATGATGCATTTTCTTCGCACGATTTCTTATTGCTATAGAAGAGGTTCAAAATTATGGAAAAATTGCATGCATCAAAAACATTTATGAAAATGTCTGGTGGGAGGATGCATACCCCTGTTCCTACCCTCCTGGCTTTAAGCTACAAAAACCATCTAAAGAGTCTGGCTTATTTTAGTCACTTGGCACCATTAATTTTGTTCTTTTTTGCTAAAAGGCAGAGTCAAAGGAGGGGGAGAGGCATGGCACAATGCTTCTCCCTAAATACGCTCTTGTCTCTACGTTTAGGCGGCTAGGTTTATAAAGGTCTTTACGGTCGATTTTCAAAAAAATGGTGTTGATAAAGGTTTTGAAAAAAAAGTTAAAAAAAAAAATTTCAACGAAAAAGGTCTTTATTGTTCGTGACGAGGCCCTTTATTTCACCGAGACCCAAGGCTTCAGCCTGCCTAGCCTATTAGTAAATCCGGCCCTGATCAGCACCCAGACAACATCACCCTGATTACCATGTGTGCCTGTGTCCTGCACAACCTCATCCTCATCAGATACCCACACGCAAATTTATACGTGGACAGCGAAGATCCAGACACACATGATCTGATCCCTGGTGGATAGAGGACTGATCGACACCTGCAGGGTCTGCTACCTCTCACCGGCCATCATACCCAGAAAATGCAAAAGATCAGCGAGACTACCTTTCACATTACTACGTCTCCCCTGCTGGTGCTGTCCCTTGGCAAGAAAAGTTAGTAATAGCTCCATGAATTTTATCCATAGTTGTTCCACTACTCTAATTTACAATAAAACAAAAGCCCCCTCCTTTATTTACCTTTTGTGAGGGTGAATGGGGAGGAGTTTTGAAATATGACAGCAATTTATTAGCACGAAAACAGCAAAAACGAAGATATTAAAGAAATGCTTTCCATCTTACTTCTGTTTTTGTGATTGGGGGAGAGTACCGGTATTTTCAATGAAGATACAACAATTTAGTAACATAAAAATAGCAAACACAGTCCAACTATTTACAAATATTTAGATCTAAATACTATAAGACCAACTTCTATACCGGTACCAGTTTTACTTGGTGTTAGGGTAAGCACATCATTACATATATGTCGCTTCGTCACTGTTTCGTTATTTTTAGTCCATTTGTTATGTTGGGTGTTTTTCATTGTCCTTATTCTTGGATTAAAAATAAATGCTACTACTGCTAGTCTCTCAAAGTCTCTGACTGCTAAAAGTCTCTCATTATGTGAAGTGTCTCACTCAATGTCCTTGCTGGTGCTGGTACTGCTGCCTATGTATACCCTTTGATCTGGTGGTGTGTCGATATCGTGTAGCTTGTTGTTGACAGAGCATGGGGTTGGGGCTGCGAAGCTGAGTGGTGCCACAGGTGTCTTGAAGGTGGCTGACAACGACGACACTGAAGGTGTAGGTGCAGAAGTCTGGACAAGGGCGACTGACGGTGCAGGTTGCATCCCCAATTCCCACTCCGTGGTACGGGTTCAGGAGGACTGGCCTGAAGACTGCAGTCGTGCAAGCAAGTTCTAATTGATCAAATCAGTATTCACTCTACATACATCTTTAAATTTTTAAGTTTAAAATAACGTTACTATTATGATGTTCATGTTTCATCCGACCTGTAATTGTGAAGCAACGCTGCCAACCAAATATCAGCATTAAAACTTTGTTTTTTGTGCAGTTACAGCTGAAGACGCTATCAGCGCGGGAGGTCGGGGGTTCGTTTGCCGAGCCGGCCAATTTAGCAACGGCTCGCCGTCTCTGCGACGTTTTTAAGTCGCAGAGATGGGCCCCACCACTCATTACACGCTTCGGCGTAATTACGAGAGTATAATAAAGACTAGATTTTTTTTTGAAAAAAACGTTGGGTGCTATCTGGTATGTCAGGCATTGTAAAATAATATTTTATGCATACTTCAGCTTAGTTGATGTCAAAAAAGGGTTGTTTACTGCCTAGTTAATTACTGCCTTTGACCCCCTGTGGATCTGCACATGAAAAGCTGTGCTATTGTTTGTTATTATAATTTTGGTGAGATAAATTGCATCAACGTGATTGATTTCCGCCAACACGATACCGTACGAAAGATAAATACAAAATGAAAAACGTAATGATACGGTGAAAGAGAAAAAAATAAAACGATAAATGTCCAGGTGCGGATCCATGGGGGATTTAAGGGATGCATCCCCCTCACCAGCCACTTTCAACAATGCTTAGGATGAATAAAATTTGTTCGCAATTTCGAACCTCTTTATAACAATATGCCTGCTGAATCGCCTTAAGCACGCATAATCGAAACTGTGCGAACAAAATGCTTCATATTTGGTGAAGCACTCAAAATTAGCGGTTCTCGACAATTGACCGCCGCAAACTGGCTGCGAGACAACTGACCGCTGTAAAGTGGCCACCATGCGAACTGACCGCGAAGCGAACTCGCCTCCACGACAACTGACCGCCAAAGCACGAGGCTTGAAAAACCGCTTCGTACCTTACTGCTTTGCGACAATTGTTTGCTTATTAACCCATTTGTACCGAAGGTTAAAATACTTGAAATATTTTTATAAAAACTTGAAGATTGCCAAGCGAACATCTATAAAAATTTTTCCGATTGATTTTTTAAAATTTGTGGCGTACTTTTTGAGATAAAAGCCGTTTTACGTATAGGACGCTAGGCAAATCCGTTAGCAAAGTGTGAAGATGCGTGAGCGTAATGCGTATACGTGTTGTGTGATCAGGTTTTATTGTTTGCTTTGGCTATTTGGCTCGAAGTAATAGCCTAATGTTACAACGATCAGAGTATTTTATTGAAGTCTGATTTTGATGAGTAACCAAATATAAGCATAGCAAAATTTTTTTTAAGTATGAACTTGATAAGAGCATTTTAGACTTCTCAAAACAGTTCTCTATGTACGAAAATCGCAGAAAAGACATTACGTTACAGACTATGATAACCTTTGAAGCATTTTACATGCAGGCCAACATCGCATTTTTCACATCTTGTTGTAGTTTTCATGTGACACTGGTAGCATTTCGTTTGTCCACTTTGCGGTATTACCCAATGCTTATATCCATCATACCGAATGTCCTATAAAACTTTTTGAGGTTTTCTCGCATTTCCTTTTTAGGCGGCTTGCCCTATTGAGATAAATACAGGACGTTCTAACTATAGGGCCTATATCAGGGGTGGCCTATATCCGGCATTGTCAGTGGAAAAAAAGACGTCTGAGGGCATAGGCGCACGCAGAGAAGCCATGGTGACATGCCCCCCCTTTGGCCCTGTAATAAGGTGCTAAAACGTAACTTTCAGTCCATAATTTCTTAAACTAATAATGGTTGTAGCCTCCTTTCACTTATTTTAGCCAAGCTTCTGCTTTTAGACGTAAGCTGCGAAAATATTTTTGCATTGCCTGTAGTGGCTGCACTCACTGCACACCCTTTTTCGGTAAAAAAAGTGTGCTAAAATGAGTGTTTTTTTTATATGAAAACCGTAAAAATCCGTTGGCGGCTGGGGGTTTCACCCCTAGACTCCCGGTTGTGGCCCCTCTTTGCCAAATCCTGGGTGCGCCACTGTCTGAGGGAGTGAAGTGAAGACCCTTTTTTTGCCCCTTTTTGCTCTTCATCGATATTGCACGCGCTTGTTTTAAAGAACTGAAAAGAAATGGATGCTTGATGTGGCGCATCTAAATTAAGGGTAAAAAATATTGGCGCATGGAATCAAAAGGTTGGCTATCCCTGGCCTATATCGTTGAAATTGAAGCATATCTATTTGATTTGCAATATTGCAAATTTTCTGCAGTTGCCACGCGTTGTTGATGGAAACATCGAGCGTATTTAAAATTGAACACCAGTATCATTTTTTTACCTCTCATAGCAATTCGATATTTTGAAACTACATATAGGAGTGCTGATTAGACGAGTAGGCGTCAATGATCAGAGTTAGATTGATAGCTTCTATAGCGGAAAGATGACGAGCGGTGCGATCTTTCGCAAGACTGATAAACTTGTTGATGCTGTAAGTGCAGGCGGGATTAAAAAAAACGGAGTTCAATAGCAGAATCAGATGAAAGAGTTTGATTAGATAACTTGCAAGTTTTATTTATCTGATTAAAAATTTAATTATCTATTTGGTTGTTTTAGTAAATACTGTAGCGTGAGATCGCTGCTTGAGATTATGGTTTATAGCACATGAGAATGGCGACTTGCAAACTTTACCTGAACATGCGCTGTAGCGGTATCACAGCGACGCACGTTTTGCTATCACGTGTGCCTAGTGACCTATATGTAGGACGCTATAGTAGGCTATTTCTAATAAAATTTCTCGAAAACTTCAAGTTCAGAAAAATTTTACCATTTACCATGGAACAGGAAAATTACTGATAAATAAATACACTTCACAACTTTTTTGGCACTTCTGTGGCAATGCGTAATTATTGGCCTAACTCTGTATGCACTCTCAAGTCTCAATATTTTCAAAAACACGAAATAGGCGAATTTCGAAATGACGTCACGTCTCACCTGATGTCGTAATTGATTTATTAAGATTTGCAGTTTGTGTGTTTCATTATTGTGATTTATCACTCACCGATACCGGCGCTGCTGGAAAATAGGTTTTACCGGGGATTTTAGGAAAAACGTGGCTTTGACGAGAAGGTAGCTGTCTGTAGCGGTGAGTGAGGTTACTATTTCTTTGGAAATATTGCTATTAGCTTACTATTTGTCATATGAGTATTTGCTTTACTGTTTCACATTGCTAAAGTTGATAGCCGGAAGCAGAGGTTTCATATTTCCCGAAGCTTTTCGTCTGACACTTGTCAAGGGAATCGTCAGAATAAAGAATGTAGAGCTGAGACCGCTTGTAAAAGCGCGAAGAGAGAAAAGAGAAGTAGTTTCTGATTGGACGAAAAGTGTCGACCAATCAAAAACAGAAGCGCTAGTGAGAGATTTTCAGCGTGTAGACAAACTCTTTTTGCCGGCACAGGATTGGTTGAGAAACTTTGATGTTAGTGGATTTGATGTAATTGGTTTCTCAACCAATCCTGTGCCGGCAAAAAGAGTTTGTCTACACGCTGAAAATCTCTCACTAGCGCTTCTGTTTTTGATTGGTCGACACTTTTCGTCCAATCAGAAACTACTTCTCTTTTCTCTCTTCGCGCTTTTATAAGCGGTCTCAGCTCTACATTCTTTATTCTGACGATTCCCTTGACAAGTGTCAGACGAAAAGCTTCGGGAAATATGAAACCTCTGCTTCAGGCTATCTTCAAGTTCTGTACCACCAACCAACTGCTAAAGTTGACGAGTGGCTTATTATCCATTGAGTACCTAAGACTCATTTACTTACCAGCTACAGCAGGAGTGGTGTTTTTTACAGTCAGTTAAGACACCTGATAAGGCAATTTTGAAAAAAACTGCTATCATATGTGTCAAATTTACTCATAAACGTAGTTCAACTTCAGCTATATTCAAAAATATAATATGCAAAGAGTAATCCTAAATTAAGCAGGCGTCCTACATATAGGACGCCAGGCACAAATGGGTTGATGACCGTGTGAATTTGGTAGTGCTCGCAATGTTTAGACTTCCTCTTGCTGGAGTTAATACTTTGGAAAATTTTTTGGTTTTTAGAAATGACACTTATTTGTTTTTATCAATGTATCTTGAAATGCTTTCATGCTAGATTTGTTGTCAAGCACCCCCCTCCTGAGCAGCCGCAATTTGGGACATTTGCTCCTAATCAACTTCATAACTTCATATCATAAATAAAAAAGCACCAAAATTATTATCAAAAAAAGAGACCGACTTAGGTATACATAAATTGACTAACATAGAAATTGTCAGTTGCAATTCACTGACGGAGAGAGCAGAATATAATAGAGTAAAATAATGTCCGGCCATCTCGGTTAGAAATTTAAGTTAATGTTGTAAATATTTTAAATGCACCAGCAGCTGTACCGGTACCTAAACTTCTCAAAACGATGATAACTTCGGCAATGAACTTTTTAGCAGTGTGTCTTTTTGTAAGAGCGCTTTTTCTTTTATATTTTTTATGATTCGTATAATCATTTTACTGAATATAGGCCTATTATGACTTACACTTTAGGCTGTGTTTTTTTAAGAGCTCGTAAACTTATACTTTGAGCTGTTGCAATCATTTGAATAAAAAATACTATTCGAGAAGCCGTAAGTAAGGTGCGAAGTTACTATCAAATTAACTCGGGCGTAAAGTAAACAATTGTCGCGAAGCGGTAGGGTGCGAAGTGGTTTTTCGCGCCTGGTGCTTTGGCGGTCAGTTGTCGTAGTGGCGAGAGTTTGCTTCGCGGTCAGTTTGCATGGCGGCCAGTTGTCTTGCGGTCACTTTACGGCGGTCAGTTGCCCGATTTCGCAAAATTAGGAGCCAAAAACGTAAACAAAATTTGCCTAAAAATTGTTTAAAAAGCACTAGAATGGCCATTACAGTGGGCCTTTATGTCAACTTTCAAAAAATTTTTTGGGGAAGCATGTCCCCGGACCCTCCTACAGTCGTTTTTGTTATTTTTGTTACTTAAATTGCTTAAAATTAACTCTGCCGGAAAACAAAACTACGCCTGAAAAAGTAACAAAATTTGGTGCCCCTTTCCTGATAAAAAATTTTCTGAATACGCCACTGACATGAAACATTTTCAAAGTGCTTGTGTACGCCGTTTCCGGGTCTAAACGTCCTAACGTCTTTGCATTTACTTAACATTCAACCTAATTCAAAATTACATCCCCCCCACCAAAAATTTATGGATCCGCCCCTGTAAATGTCGTAGCTTCGAAATAAGAAATGCGAACTTAAAAAACGCAAGTCTTAGAAAAGCAAAATACTGTTATTGGCATGTAAAAACAATATGCAGTGACTGCTTCACGATAATCTTCAATAAACGAAATTTAATCATGAAATGGGACATTAGTCGCCATTTGAGCCAAAACTATTATGTCCAATTTATTTTGAGCGTTTTATATTTTTTGTCCGACTGATACATTATTGATCAAATTATGTTCTAAATTTTGCTGTAAAAACGCCAATCACAAATCTAATATCTTAGTCCAACGGCGCCTCATAGTGATGTACGTTGAATATTGCGCACTGCTAAAATGTCGTAAGAGGCATAAGCCAAGTGAGTAACAAAATACTTGAAATTTATTGTATCATAATGATTTGCAAGCTACAGTAATTGGTACAGTGCTGCGTAGAATCATAGCAAAAGGGTGATGTGTAAGAACTCATAGCGTCTATCTGCCAAGCATTGTTCAAGTCATAACGTCGCCTACGATTTTCTTGCAATGGAACAATCAGTAAAGCTTTGCTCATGAGAAAAAATGGGTGTCTAATTACAAGCGCCGAACTATTATATTATGTAAGCTTTAAATCCGAAAATCGCGATTTGCGACTACGCTTCCAACAATAGGAACTGTTGTTACGTAGTTTCGAATCTTTCAAGTCATACAACGCACAGGTCTACGATCCTCACAGCTGGGCTGCTTTTTCGGCTCCAGAGCAAGTAGCCCACTAATTCATTTTCATTTAGTCGCATATTTATCCTCCTATCCCGAGAAAGCGATCAAAGCGCTTTACGAGCTTGCTTAGGTGTTGCCAGCCATCTGTCTGCCACACCAAGAAGGGGGAATCCCGCTAAGTGCCTTTCCCAACGGCACAACAAGTAAACTTGCCGGCTTGTTCTCCACACTGTTCCTTTAATGCTGAGCGTCAAGCAGGGAAGCTGTGAATACCAATTTTAAAGTCATTTGTTTGACCCGACTCGGAATCAAACCCCGAGTCTACTGCTCAAGAGACAGACGCTCTATACCACTCGGCCATCTGAGCTGTTAAGGCCATCTGAGCTGTTGCCTTTCCCAACGGCACAAGTAAACTTGCCGGCTTGTTCTAATAAATGTCTTCTAAACAAAAAACAAAGAATAAGACATTATCAAGAACAAAGCTGGTGTTTTCCTACTCGCAAAAAGACTACTAATAACCATCATCTTCAAGTAAAGCAGCCAGCCATTTCTAAAAAACTCCAAACTTTAGCCTCGTAAATTTATGATGAGGTGATGTTCTAAATTACTAGTGAAGTTGGTGTGAGTGTTTTACTTGTTAGCCTACTCTTAAAATTTATAAATTTTGAGGAAAATGATTTTGTAAATAAGATTGATTTCTCAAATCAAATGCCATAGAATTTCGCAGCGCGCTTCTTGATCTTGAATTAAATTTTTGGCGTAACTCAACCTGCACTAGTACAGTGGATGTAGTGTTGAAGCTACAGTGTTCGATAGTTTATTGAATTTGAGTAGTGAAACAAGGTAGGATGAGTGAGGGTGGTTTGCTTGGAGTATTATAGCAAAGTGCTCGCTATTTCGCCATACAGTAAAGCCTGTAAGTCTTATAACGGTAGTCTCATATTGCAAAGTTTCAAATTACGTGTAGTAGTCCTGTAGTGATATCAATGTAGGCTCATCATCATCAAGTTCCGTGCTCATTCATACGAGCGTTGGAGATCATGTGCTTCCAGTTTGATCGGTGATATGCCTCGTGAACAAGTTTTTCAATGGATAAATTTGTGTTTAACCATTTTCGAAGACCCATTATATACGTCATTCTTGGTTTGCCTCTGCTTTTGTTTCCTTTGATTTTTCCTGTAAAAGTAAGATGTTCAAGTTGTCCTTTTCTTAATATGTGTCCAAAGAATTCGCATTGTCTCTTCCTGATGTTGTTAATAAGTGTTCTGTGTGTACCGGTTCGGGTTAAAACTTCTTCATTGGTAACGAAATCAGTCCATGAAACGCGCAGCATGCGTCTTAAAAAAACATTTCCGTTGCTCTTAATCGATCCTCGTACCGAGCCCTCAACGTCCAACTCTCGCTACCATATGTAAGAATAGGATTAATATAAAAATTGAGAATTCGAAGTTTGGTTTTTATTGAAATCTTGCGATCTTTGAAAATTTTTCCCATTTTCTCGAAAGCACTCCTTGCTAGGTTAGTTCTTCGCCGAATCTCTTTTGTGCACCGACCATCTGATGTAATATAAGAACCTAGGTAGTTGAAATACTGAAATTGTTCAACTGTGTTGTTTTCCATGATAAGATTGCATCCTTCATCACCGGATTTACTAATCACATAAACAATATAAGATATGCGGACGATACGGTACTAATTGCAGATTCTGCTGAAAACCTACAATCACTATAGAACACAGTGGTAGCTAGAAGCGCAGAGTATGGTCTAACTATTATTACAGCCAAAACAAAATGTAGGCTACTTTAACAAAAGGATTAAACTTACATAATGCGGATATTGCATTATACGGATTATTGAGAACGGATGTTGCCTAAATTATAATTATTCGCTTAAAATATTATGTATTATTATATTGCTTAAATTGTTATTATTAAATTATACAACACTCCTGTTCTCACGAACAGGCAGGAAACGGCATCTCTGTGAATATAAACCTCTTGTTCTCTTATTCATGCATTCGGAACACATACTGAGTTCTGTAGAACAATGTTGCTGCGTCGTGCTACCTACATCTAAATGAATGAAGTTTTGAGATCAATCGGAGTCAGATTGCGCGCCGTTACATTTGGTGACCCCTTTCATTTGGCGTTCCTACAGTCCATAATATTCAAACGAGACGGATGTGCGTTAAGTGGAGGTGTCAGTTGTTTCAAAAACTGTATCTTTATTTCGAGATGCCTCAACAGTTTAGCCAAATTTAGCCAAACAATTTAGCCAAATGTAAGATGCAAACAGTAAAACCAAACAATAAATGAGGCAAGAGTGCATAGGCCCAGGGTTCTCAACTGAAACCATTGGCCCCCTTGGGGATCACGGAAGTGACGGGACATTAACCAGAAGGCCACAAGCGCAAAATTTATTAATGGTAATTACCGACTTAAGACTAGCTGACGGCTGTAGCTACTACATCAATCAACTAGCGACAAAAAATTTCGTTGCTGAGCAGGGCCACTGGTGTTGAGAAGAAAGCCAAAAACCATAAAAGTTTGAGAACCACTGGTAAAGGTCGATCATAAAAAGTAGGCCTACTTTGAAAGAAGTTGAAAATATGTAGCATGGGCTCTATTTCTTCATTACCAATACAATCTCGATAGTTTAGAAGCGTTTTTGTTAATGGGTGCATCGAAATTCAATGTATTGTCCAATGTTAAGCTAACACTACTTCTACTGATAAGGTTTTTCATTCAAACACGTCGCTATCCATTTGCTTCATGATCAATTAATCAGTAGGTGGATAGAGTTACTGTCTCTGAAGCACTAAATTCGTGGTTTGATTCCGAGTCTATTGAACCAATGATTTAAAAATTGGCATTCACTACTTTTTTTGAGGTTCAGAGTTATTTGTCTCTTTTAGTTGAATCGCTCTGTCACAAAAAAGCGATCAAAGCGCTATGACACTCTCGCTTTATAAAAATCGTTACAGCGATTTGATCGATTTTTCGCGACAAGATAAATATCAGAGCTGGATGTCTCGAGACGACGTTTTTGAGTGTTTCGGTCTCGCCATGCCAATGTCTCGTCTCGGACCTTGAAAGTCTCGGACCTTGAAATGTCTCGTCTCGGACCTTGAAAGATCGAGACGTGAAAAAAGTTTGGATTTGAAACAGCATTCAGGTCTTTGATACGGAAGCAACAATTGTACTTACCCGATGTATTCAAAGTAAAACATTGTGCGTGATTTCGCACTTTGCAAAAACATTTGGCCACATTTTGTTTAGATCATTTTGCTTTGTTGTTTAGGCCTGCAGAATTGCAGGCTTTTGCTTTCTTTTTGTGAGCAGCATATATGAAAACTGGTCTATTTCAACCACTAAGCACATGCATTCGATGGTAATCTACTCTAGACCAGGGATGCCTAACCTCTTAATTTATTAGGAATTCATTGCAAAATTAAATATTTAACTGGGCCGCAAAGCGACCAGAATTCCAATATTTCATATTATAGTTTTAAGAAAAAAAAAAATTAACCATTGATAGGTAGGCCTTGTACTGAGCCGCATTTTGCTGAAAATGCATCTTTTGTAACAACAAAGAAAATTTAAAAATCCATTAATATAATTAATTAATGTAATAATTATTCCAATAATGTTAATTTAGTTTTAACTTTTAACAATATGGCCTTCACTCAAAGACATAACGACCGCTAGCCACGTATGAAAAATTAATATATTTTTATGGGCAAACGGTGTGTCAAAGCAAAACATTTTCAAGAGAGTAATGTGTCATATGTCATAAAATTAAGATTTCTACAAATTTGTTCCCTATGAAAGATGCTACTCTAGTCTGGTTTACAACAGCTATCAAAAGATTATTCAAAATAGTCCAGGCCCAGACAAAGCTTCAAATCGAAAAAAGTGCAGGGATTACAGTTGCGGGAAATTTGGTTACCGACATGGGAAGTGCTTCCAGATTTGAGCTAGCTCTTTTTATGAGAAAGTTATTAACCAGATAGATTTTCAAAAATGCATAGTGTCACAATGGCTTTAAAATGTTTATGTTAATTAATTTATTATTTACCAAATATAAAGTATTTTGATTAAATTTCATGAACACTCTCGCGCTCAATACTTGATAAACTTGCTAAAAAATTGTTTTAACGGAGGATAGTGGGCTGCAATGCCGACATCCCTGGTCTAGACCAACATAGCCTACCTATGACTTTTTGTTTAAAGTTTTCTTGACATCTTTTTCGTTAGATTAAAAAAGAATATTGGGCCGTGTAATCGTCTGCGAGAGGTATTGCTGGCCTTGCAAGCAACAAGGATTTACATCTTCTGTGATAATAAGCTGTTTCGTTGTTACTTTGGTGAACTCGTTAAATCATTAATTGTAATCGTTAAAAGGATATGACCAATAGCACATTTATAATAGGCTACATCAGTTCATAACCGCGACGGCTTCATTGCTTCATTTGTTTTTGCTAATGTCATTTTGCTATAAAGTTATTTCAATAACTTGGCTTAGTAGAGCCCATACTCCAGAGTATTACTATCGTTTTTATATTTTCTAATTTTTGGCTTATGAAGTCTTGTGGCTCGTAACTTTAAAGTCTCGTCTCGGTCTCGAAGCTATGCTGTCTCGTCTCCGTCTTGAAGCTATGATGTCTCGTCTCGGTCTCGGTAGGTTCGGTTCTCGTTCCAGCTCTGATAAATATGCTTGCTTACGTATTTTTGTTAAATTTGATGCATTTTTGATAGTTTGTGCTAACATTCGTTTCCACAAAACAGTTTTTGAAGATTATTGTTTTGAAACGAAAATGGTTGATGACCAAGCTACCACAAGTCGCAAAGGTGTTACGCTTAAAGGTAAATGTGCTCTTGAATAAAACAAGTAACTTGAGTCCATAAAAGTGAGATAAGACATGATAATTATTCACGAAGCCTAATTGAAGTTGGATTAGCCTATTGTAGACGAACTTCTTGGTGAACTGTATGTAAAAATATTTTTTTCAACTTCGGCATATCCTTGACTGATTATTTCTTATGAGAATCGACCTGTAACGTTGGCAAATTCGTAATGACATCACAGATATACTGTAGGTGTGGAAGATCAGGTGTTTGATTTCTGGCCCGGTCGAATCGGGCGCAGGGTCGCCAATGGCTTGTCATTGTTCCGACGTTTCTTCGGAGCATGATGGTTAGCCACAGACGCTAAGGCGCGGAGGTGGGATTCGCCAGTCGTTATACGCTTCGGCGTAATAAATTCGAGGTTTGATGCGGGAGACGATCCAAAACAGAGTGAATGGTTTCGAATTGACCAGCCAAAACACTTGAACTGTGCAAAATTCAGTCCAAATTTTTCTATTGTATTCAGTTACAAAATCTTCGCTGTTTTTTCGTCTATAAAGCGGGTTAGGCGCTGTTCGTTTTTTATGAAGCAAGCAGTTTCTCAACATCTGTTTGTGACGACCCAAATACTGGTAGATAAAATTAATTAAAATAAAGTGTTATGTTCAAGTCCAAGAAATATAGGTCGAGTTCAAGCCCGAGATCGATGAAATGTTACGCATACCAAATATTTATAGATTTTATGGAAGGCTAATTACCATACGGTACGCAAGTTGCCACCGTACTAATATTTTTCATGTTGTGCTTGCTATATTGCAGTCAATAGGCACTAAATTGGAAACAAAAAAAAGTTACCTGCTTCCTCATCGTTAATGATTCTGCCAAAAAAATCTCATGATATTTTTAGCTTTTTTTGCAAGTGATTTTGCGAAATTGAACCGCTTAACAGCCTATAGCTATTAAGCTAATCCTAATTTGGCCAACCATTTTTCTGTTTAGCTGACTTATTTTTTCCTGCTTCATCAGGCTACCAGCTTAAAAGCCGCAATGCGCTTATATCCCTCCCACAGATGCCAATAAAACAGTTCAAAGTGAACTGAGATTCACTAACAGTGACTTAAGTAGTAATAAAGACGTTGAAATGCTACATTCAACGCCCAGTTATCATTCGTTACAATTGACACTTGTTACCTGAGAAATCAATTTTTAAATTAAATGACTCAAAAAATTTGTATTATACCGTAAAGTCAAAAAGTCTTAAAACCATAAAGTTCAAAAAAATAACTGAAAAAAACTGAAGTAAAAAGATGCCATCCCGTCAAAATAATTATGTAAACCTACATTTAAAATTTTTGCGACCCAAAGTCGAAGATGTCGCGACCCACTATTTCCGGATCCCTGACTAAAAAGAACTGTAACTCGCAAGGTTTGTAACTGACATTGCTGTAAAGTTAACTGCACTTTTTCAAGCATTCGAAAGATCTTGCCGGTGGGCTGTTTTCCTTATTAAAGCAGGCAGAGATGCACAACCTTGCATTTGTAGTAAACTAATAACCTTGGAAATGTTGCTAAGTAAACATTTGAATTAAGATTGTGGCTTCTAACAGAGGTGTCTGATAGTCGGCGTCAGCGGTGGTCTTAGACAAAGAGGGGGCCTGTGCAACAGTTATAGGAGGGGCCTTTTGGGATCCAAATTCCAAGACTGCTGTAGTGTGTGTAGTGAGCACTAATGCATGTCATAATAAGCATTTCATGGGAAGTTACTTGAGAAGCACCAATCAATCAAGCAAGATCATTTAATGCATGTATTGTAAAAACATCATTTACTGCCAGTAATTGGTAGGCTATAACAAGGCTAAAATCTCCCAGAACTTAAATTAGCGACCTGAAATGATTTGTTTATTGGTTGCTTAAGTAAACCACAGACTAGTTGGCCATGGCCGACTAACGGTAAATCAGGTTAGGTATATCCTACTCTCAATGATCAATCATAACATCAACTTATACGCAATAATGCTGCATGCCTGCATCTGCTAGTGACAGCTTGCAATTCTCTTTGCAGCTAGTGGTACAGTAATTCATAACGAAATCAAAATCAAATCTTCATCATACCAACCGTATTACGCCGAAGCGTGTAACGAGTTGCGGGGCCGATCTCCGCGGCTTAGCACCTGAGCTACACAGCTCCGAAGAAACGTCGTAACGGTGGCGAGTCGTGGGCAACACTGTGTCGATTTGACCGGTCTGGGAATCGAGCCCTAGACCTCCCGCACCGATAGCGTGCGCTTAGCAACTGAGTTAACGGCGGGTCTATAATAAACAAAATATACTTTGCTATAAATTTGCCTATGATCAAAATGTCTATTATTTCACTTTGAGGTGGTTCAGCTTCGATCAAGAATTTAAAAAAAGTGGTTCAGACAAATGGTTTACTGCATTTCAATGCAAAAAGTTCTATTGAAGTGAAGATTCTTTTTAGGGGAGCTTAAATTTGGGATAACTAAAATCAATTTTATGTTTGGTTCAAGTTAACATGAAAAGAAGTGTTTTTTTGAATTTCCGCAGTGATTCTTTTTGAGGGGGGCCTTAATATTTTTAAATGGGATTCATTTTGAGGGGGGATTATTTTCAAAGGTGGCAGCGTAACAGTTCATAATGATGCATGTGGTTCAAGTTTACAAAAAAGTGTTGTTTTGGAAATTTATATGTCGATTCTTTTTTTTTTTTGGGGGGGGGAGCGTATTTACATTGGAGGTAGCTTCCTTTAATTTAGGACAACTAAAAGGAAGTGTCTAGATCCACGGCAAACCTTTTATAAAAACAAACAAGCAGTCCGGTGCAGCAGCGTTTTGATAATGGAAACCGGTCGAGTGTCACAGCGACGTCTTATACAAAAACAAAGAAAGCAGACCGTGGATATAGCGTTTAGGAAACAATCCACGGTCCGTGGATCTTGACACTGTCTAATCAAAAATAATTTTAGGAAGCTTTTATTTCACCGAAAATTTGCGGTCACCGAACTTGGAAAACCCTGGTTGCGTAACCGTCAATTTCCCCTTATGTTTCCCTACTGGGACAATGGCATTACAGGAACCAAAAAAACGGTTACGCAACCACGATTTTCAAAGTTCGGTAATCGGAATTTCCGATGAAATAAACACTTCTATAATTTTATTGATATGGTTAAAATTCATATAAAAATTTTTTTTCACAGTTAACGCGATGATTCATTTTGAAGGGGGTCTTCTCTTGTAGGGGGGACCTGTGCGACCGCACAGTTCGCACATTCCTAAGAACACCACTGGTCGGCGTGATGCCTTAGAGGGCTTCTGAAAGGAAATATGATTGGGCATATTTAAGTTTTTAGATGCACGTAGATATTTCAGCTTGTGCTAATGTACCTTGTTAGGTGTATTCCAGTGAAAATTATGTAACATAATATATATATCAGGTGATGTTCTTAACGACAATGGAATGGACGTCGATTATCTTGGCCGCGAAGTTTATGCAGATGCACTTGTAAACCAAATTAAACGAATACAAACTCCGGTTACCATTGGTCTGTTTGCCAGATGGGGAAGTGGGAAGTCATTTCTACTTAAAAAGATCCAGAGTAAGTTACTGTAGATCTGTGGACCATAATCAATTTGGAAACTGCAAATTGAAGATAAAAGCGTAACTGTGCATGAAGGCCCTAGCACTGACTTTAAGTTCAGTCAATCAGTTAAAAGATTTGTCGATTGGTTTAAGATTTGTCGATCACTTAAAAGTTTTGTCGATCGGTTTAAAGTTTTGTCAATCGCAAAAAAGACTTTTGCATCGTGAAAAAGATTTGTCGATTGCGAAAAAGATTTGTGCATCGCGAAAAAAGATTGAAAAAGATTTGTGCATTGTGAAAAAGATTTTAACGATCAGTTTAGAGTTTTGTCGATCGCGAAAAAGATTTGTGCATCGCGGAAAAGATTATCGATCCAAAAAAGATTTATCGATCGGTTTAACTTTTGTCGATCCCGAAAAAGATTTGTCGATTGTGAAGAAGATTTGTTGATTGTGAAAAAGATATGTGCATCGCAGAAAAAATTTGTGCATCGCGGAAAAGATTTGTCGATCGCGAAAATGATTTGTCGATCGTGAAAAAGATATGTGCATCGCAGAAAAAATTTGTGCATCGCGGAAAAGATTTGTCGATCGCGAAAATGATTTGTCGATCGTGAAAAAGATATGTGCATCGCAGAAAAGATTTGTGCATCGCAGAAAAGATTTGTGCATCGCGAAAAAGATTCGTCGATTGGGTTTTAAATTATTTTTGTGTTTTGCGTTTATGGGCTTCCGTAATAAATGCTTGAAAAACAAGTGAATGTAATGAGTTGAAAAAACAACGTGGTGGATGGAGTTCAATTTCAACCCGCCAAAACACTATCTTCAAAAAGTCACATTTTGCCAAAAAATTAATAGTTTGTAGATCAAACGCTCTTTGATCCAAGTGCGAAAAATAAGCGTAAAAAAAACAAACAGAGACGGAAGGGCGCGCGTCTAAACCTTCT
Organism: Trididemnum miniatum; assembly: GCA_964006365.1. NCBI lineage: Eukaryota > Metazoa > Chordata > Ascidiacea > Aplousobranchia > Didemnidae > Trididemnum > Trididemnum miniatum. The sequence goes on along the minus strand of OZ023233.1, from coordinate 9,558,750 downwards.
AACTGGTTTTTCTTAGCAATTACAGTTTTGCAGTTACGTTGTTTTTGAAATTTATGCTGTTATATGCTAAAGTGGGCCAATATGCATGCAGAAAAAGCCTTTGGGAAAAAGAAATCTATCCAATTTCTTAAGGCAGTGGTCGGCAAACTCCGGGCCGCGGCCCGTTGCCGGTCTTCGAGGGGTTCGGTACCGGGCCCCGTACTTTTCCGGATTAAACGTTTAAAAACATTTAAGCCACTTTAGAGTTTAAGACCCAATTGCTTTTGGGCGTATTGTTAGATTTGATTGCTTGACTTTTGCACTTTGGGTGCGTTGGAACTTAATTCGGTGCCTAAACGTGTTTTCTAACGCCGACATTAAATAGTATTCATTCAAGCGTTATTGCATATTATGACATAACAAGACAAAAGGGAGTAAGTCTAATTAATGACCTTATTATATGTGTGATGTAACTGGCGACATAGTAGTCTATATATAACCGTAAGGCGGGACAGCGCTGTAGCGGGCGATTAGCCCTCATCAGCCGCACTCAGGTAAGATACAATTAACTTCCAGAATGAATGGTCTAGCCAGGTCACTCATCCCTTTGGATAAATTTATTTAAAAGAATTTAACTTTTGTGGTACGTAGCTACTCGTGTGTCTACGTCACCACTCGAGGCAAATTTTTTACGTGGCCAGGGTGAAGATCAAAAGCTAAAAAGCAATGTCCTTGCTGGCCGACTGGACGAGAAGTCAGGACGACTTCCCCTTGTCGAGTCGGAGGCTCTACCAGCTCTCCATCACAAGCAGTTGCAACGCAAGAGTGGCTACGTACCAAAAAGGTTGAATTCTTTTAGATATATTTATCCGAAGGGATGAGTGATTCTGCTAAAATCATTCGTTCTGGAAGATAAATCTTTCCTGAATGCGGCTGATGAGGGCTAGTAGCCCGAAACTGCGCTGTCCCGCTCGGCGGTTACGTTTGTACTGGAGTTGCATTACAACTGTTGGCAGAGGTGGGCATTCCGCAATTTGAAGCGCAAAGCGCTAGTTGCGCAACTTCCGCACATGCGGAAGTTGCAAAGCGCTTTAACAAATTATTTTTAGCCATTGCGCAAGTTGCGCTGCGCTTTAAGGAAAATAAATCCTTCTTGCGCTTCATTGCGTTGCGAACTGAAAAAATATATAATAGTGTGCGCATTATTGCGCTGCGAACTGAAAAGAATCTGGTTGCTTGCGCTTTGTTGCGTTGCGCACTGTCGGAAGTTGAAATACTGCGTTGCGCTTTGTCGGATTAATTAAAGCGCAATGTGCTGGAGTAAGCAGTTTTTTGTTACTGTTTTTGATAGAATAGCAGTTTGTTTCTTGATGCGTACAATAGGCCTATAGGTCAATTTATTGTAGCAGAAATTTTCAGCTCATCAGAAATGTGGTACGCTAATGTCTTTTGCTTTTTAAAATAATTGCAAGTGCTTAAAGAGATCATTGAGTGTTGAATAAATCGTATTTGCTTGTTGTTGTGGAGAACTTCGCCGCATATGCAAATTATGATTTACCGCGATGAGGTGCTTTTAACGGCACGCGACAATGAAACGTGGCGCAGTGGTTTGGAGCGTCGTTTTTACGACGACCATGATCGCAAGGTTGATGGTTCAACTCCCAACCTAGTCTCGTTGTTGCATCCTTGGATAAGATGCTTCACGTTGATTATCTCTGCTTGGTGGAATCTGGCAAGCGGCAAATTAAATAAGTTAGAAGCAAAATTCAACCGGAAAACTCGGAAACAAAGGCAACTCCTAAGCGAGTCTGGATTCGTCCTAAGCAGCGCCTCTTTCGCATTCTCGTGATAAGAGGATGAAGATGAAGAAAGCAATCCTCTTTCGCTTTCTCGTGATAAGAGGATGAAGATGAAGAAAGCAATCATCAGCAACTCATCTTTTTTCGCTTCTTATTTAATTTTCCTGTTCATTGACCACGCAAAATCCTGTTACGCTCACTTGCATTAAAACCGTTGTCGCGTTGTAGACAACTGCGTGCTGTTAAAGGCACCTTTAAAAATAACTCAAGAAAAAATTGCATTGCTTATACATCTACTCGTTGCGCTTTATTAAATTTTTCATTGCGAAAGTTGCGTTGCGCTTTTTCTTTTGTATAAACCTCATTGCGGAAGTTGCGTTGCGCTATAATGCAAAAAAATTATTGATTGCGGAAGTTGCGTTGCGCTTTAATGCGAAAAAATGATTGATTGCGAAAGTTGCGTTGCGCTTCGGTCAATTTAAAAATTAGGTTTCGCTAGTTGCGTTGCGTTTCATGACTTAACAGAACTTTTGCGCTTTGTTGCGCTGCGCTTCAACCAATTTTTAAAAAATGCCCACCTCTGACTGTTGGTGATGGAGAGCTGGTATAGCCTCCGATCCGACAAGAGGAAGTCGTCCTAACTTCCCGTCCAGTAGGCCAGGAGGGAGATTGCGTTTTATCTTTTCATAGTACTCTATGCTGGCAGTACCAGTAATTGTTGTGGCTTTGTTGTGTCAGGTTCATGAGGGAGATAAGTATGAAAATAACGTCGGAAATAATACTGCAAATTGAAGTCAGAATTAAAATAAATTGTTGTTACTGACACTTATAATCTAAAATATTGCAGTTTTAGCATTTTCAGTCAGATAATAAGAATGAGTGAAAAACAAACATCTTTCTGCGATTTTTTGGAAATAGGTCAGCACCATCTTAAGAGCCTGACGTCGATGACGAAGGACCTACAATATAAAAAAACTTTAAGGGACACATTGCGGGTATCGTTGTGTCCCATCATTCCAAGATGGGAGAGTCTAGTTGCTGCAAAACAAGCTCATGGTTTTCATTGAATCACTATTGTAAAATGAGCTGAAATAAAATTTAATTGCTGAATATTTATGCTTATTTTTAAGGCCAGTTCGTGAGAAATTTTCCAACTTAAACCGGTCCGCCATGCGAAAAAGTTTGCTGACCCTGTCTTGAGGCCTTGACTACAACCCAAAGAAACAAATAATATTAAAGCTACATTACAAACAAAAAAATAATAATAAACAATCGTTAAATCACTTAGTTTTGAACTTAAGGCAAAAATTCTCTTTTGCAGACAAAGTGATATACAACCCAAAAACATCTCATTCGACTGAAAAGGAGCTCCCATTGCCTTCCCTCTGCTTGGCTATTTTATTCCTTTTGTTTGGTGCTTTGCCAGTGGTATTTGTGATAATTAATTTAACAGAAATAGGTATAGTGTTCCTGTTTCTGTTTTTTTTTCTACTCTTGCTCTTTTTCTCCTTTCGAAATGACTCCGAAAACGAATTCAACTCTTCGAGGAAGCGGTTTTCAAAAGTAGTTCTTCATGCTTTCTTCAAAAAACTTTCAATCAAGCCGGACCCTGCTTCTGAAAAAAGAAGGTTAGTGGGTAGACACTGTCAGTCTGTATTATATTTCTTGTAGACATGGTGCTTTTTGCTGGTTGAGCTCGCAACAAGTCCAAATCAAAGTATTATTTTTACACCATTCAAAACTACCGAAAATAAAAAAAAACACAAACGATACACATCGATAAAACAAAAATCTCGAGCAAAATGTTAAAAGCCATTATGAAAGATGAAATGATACCACACGTTTGTCAAATTAATGTTTTGTTTTTTTTAATGTACTTCATTGGCTTTGCATCTGTTCAAAAATTTATCTAATTTACAGAACGTTTTATTCCACAACAACTGCGCAGCAATTATCAACATTATGTATTTGTATTACCGAAGTTACTTCGGTCCGTACCATTCGATTAGTTGAAAGGCATGCAAGCCCCGACAATCTTTAATTTTTGAAAAATCGCAAACTCACACTGTATTGGATATATTTTGAAACCCATTAATGATTTTTACAGATTTATTTTTGTCGATTTCACCGCTTGGGAGTATGCTGGTTGCGACGTTTTATGGGCCGGAATTGTTAAAACTCTGGCGGAAAAAGTCGAAACAGAATTCGGTATTTTTACTACTCGGCTCTTTCGTTCAATTAATCTGAAAACAATTAATTCGCCGTTATCAGACGACAGATGTTGGGATAAATGGAGGTGGAACAACATTGGAATTGCTGCAGGATTTTTAATTGCAATCGGTTCTTCCATTGCGTTTTTGGTTTTATCATTTATATCCGACGTGTTTTTGGTAAGATTTGTATTTGGTCGACACTGCAAACTATAGCACACACTGTTTCAAGAAGATATTTTTTTGTCATGCTTCTCCTGTTTATTACTCACAATGCACAATTAAGTACCGCCTAAAGTTCAGTTTATAGGCTAGTTTTAGTTCAAAAAGTGCCGAAGCTGCAATCATTTCGAGCTGCAGAAATTTTACAGTACAGGTAGGCCAATGGTCTCAAAAATTTTGGATTAAAACAGAAATTTGGAGACTGATTAAAATAAGTTTTACGCTGAGAAAAACTCTTTCTCTTTACTGTTTCTACAAATTTCTAAGAGTGGCAAGAGCGTATGCCTGTGAAGCTCTGGAGTCGGGTCAAAGCTAAGACCTTACAATTGGTATTTGCAGCTTCCTGCTTGTCGCTCAGCATAAAAGGAACAGTGTGGTGAGCAAGCCGGCAAGCTTACTTGTTCTGCCGTTGGCAAAGACACTTAGTAAGATACCTCATACTGAAGGGAAGACAAATGGCTGGCAACTTGTAATAGCGCTTTAAGCGCTTTTTTGAGAGATAAGATGATAAATACGCAACTAAAAGAAATGCAGATCTTATGCTACCATGAAATGCTAATACACAAATTTACAAAACAATGAAAATGATAGGAATGACAAAGTTTGCGAGCAGACATCTTGTTGTTGATGCCAGATGCGCACGGAAGATCCGACAAAAATTTCCCAGGAGAAAAATTGTTTCACGGCCTTCTTGTTTTAGCTGGCGTAGTTTTAAAATTCTCCAGGCATATTCCGCTATGCCCAACACTATTCACGACACTAAATTTTACTGTGCAAATTAATGTAGGGTAACCAAAACCAATCGTATTTTAAATTGTCAATATTTTTTGAAGGTTTTTGAGCCGCATGTTGAGGTACCAGTTGAAATCAAAATCTTGGGAGTCCTTCCCGGAGGATTTGCATTGTTATTTGTCGTTGGGCGAATGGGATTTGCATTTATTTATTCACAAGAAAACCGAATCACAAGTGCCCTACTGGGAGCAAAAAAGAACTTGGTCAATGAACTTGGATTCTTGAGCAAAATTAAAGACGAAGTAGATAACTACAGAATTTTTAAAGTTTGTACAAAGCCATGCGATTGCATCATAGTACATGATTGAGTACTGCATGGATATTTAGCGCGGGCACTAGCGACATTGATATAAAGCCTAAGCTGCAACATAAGCTATACGAAGCGTGGCTTGCCAGAAATTTGGAAGAAGGGGTGTGGGCAAAATGGTATTTCCAGCCGGTTGATCTCTAAAATAGTTTTCGATGGTCGATCCCTACATCAACTGCCTCCTGTTTCACGCTTGGGACAAAATGGACAAAACTTCTACGCTAACATTGGTATTTGAAATATTTTGGAGGGCCCTTTTGCCCTCTCCGGCTACATCGTTGGTTTTGACCACCTCGTGTACAGAGTTTGGTTGGCCTGCTTCATTTTCTAGTCTATGGCCGAGTCATAATCCGCCTGCATAGTTTAGGCCGAGCCGAATCCGAACTTCTGTTGAACTTTTGACTTTTGTTCAATATGACCGGCTCAGTAATCGAACCCCAAACCTCTTGCACATAAGCGGTGTTGCTACCACTACGCAAACCTGCCGATGTCGTTGTACACACAATTTATATCAGACCCAGCGGTGGTCTTAGACAAAGAGGGGGCCTATGCAACAGTTATAGGAGGGGCCTTTTGGGATTCAAATTCCAAGACTGCTGAAGTGTGTACTAATGCACGTTATAATAGGCATTTCATGGGAAGTTACTGAAGAAGCGCTAATCAATCAAGCAAGATCTTTTAATGCATGTATTGTAAAAACATCTGTAAAAACAGTAAAAATTAGTAGGCTATCACAAGGCTAGAGTTCATTAATAGGTTGGCTATCACACTAAGGCTAGAGTTCATTAAAAATCTCCCAGAACTTAAATTAAAGACCTGAAATGATTTGCTTATTCTACTGTATATATGCAATATTGGTTGCTTAAGTGAACCACGAACTAGTTGGCTATGGCCTACTAACGGTAAATCAGGTTTGGTATACTCGCAATGATCAATTATAACATCAACTTATACGCAATATTGCTGCGTCTGCTAGTCACAGCTTGCAACACTCTTTGCAGCTAGTGGTAATTCATAGCGATAATAAACAAAATATACTTTGCAATAAATTTGCCTATGATCAAAATGTCTATTATTTCACTTTGAGGTGGTTCAGCTTCGATCAAGAATTTAGAAAAAAGTGGTTCAGACTAATTGTTTACTGCATTTCAATGCAAAAAGTTCTATTGAAGTGAAGATTCTTTTTAGGGGAGCTTAAATTTGGGATAACTAAAATCAATTTTGTGTTTGGTCTAAGTTAACGTAAAAAGAAGTGTTTTTGGGGTTCCTCAGCGATTCTTTTTGAGGGGGGCCTTAATATTTTTAAATGGGATTCATTTTGAGGGGGGATTATTTTCAAAGGTGGCAGGGGAATAGCTCCTATTCAGGAGAACTGAAACTAATTCTACTGATGTATATGGTTCAAGTTTACAAAAAAGTGTTGTTTTGGAAATTTATATGTCAATTCTTTTTTTTTTGGGGGGGGGGGGCGTATTTACATTGGAGGTAGCTTCCTTTAATTTAGGACAACTAAAAGGAAGTGTCTAGATCCACGGCAAACCTTTTATAAAAACAAACAAGCAGTCCGGTGCAGCAGCGTTTTGATAATGGAAACCGGTCGAGTGTCACAGCGACGTCTTATACAAAAACAAAGAAAGCAGACCGTGGATATAGCGTTTAGGAAACAATCCACGGTCCGTGGATCTTGACACTGTCTAATCAAAAATAATTTTAGGAAGCTTTTATTTCACCGAAAATTTGCGGTCACCGAACTTGGAAAACCCTGGTTGCGTAACCGTCAATTTCCCCTTATGTTTCCCTACTGGGACAATGGCATTACAGGAACCAAAAAAACGGTTACGCAACCACGATTTTCAAAGTTCGGTAATCGGAATTTCCGATGAAATAAACACTTCTATAATTTTATTGATATGGTTAAAATTCATATAAAAATTTTTTTCACAGTTAACGCGATGATTCATTTTGAAGGGGGGCCTTCTCTTGTAGGGGGGACCTGTGCGACCGCACAGTTCGCACATTCCTAATACCACCACTGATCAGAGCTAGCCAGCAATACTGCCGTGCAAAACAAAAACACAGTAAGTCCAAAAATGAAGTTTTGAGAAAAAAGCAAAAACTATCCGGAGTTGAACTTTGTTAAATTAGGGCAATAATTCTTAACGAATTTTGCTCAAATTTTCAAGAAATACTTAATGCTATTAATCTTTGTTTGGTGCAAATTTCTAAGTCCAATTCTTTTTACTTAACTTTTTAGCCAAAATGCCTGTATTGTCGAGCATTGTTTACACGTTAAAACAAGACAAATCATAGTAAATCCACGGACAATGGACTTACTGTGCTTTGTCTTGTTCTTACGTGTGAACAATGCTCGACAATACAGGCATTTTGGACTTACTGTCGGCACTCGGCAGAGTTCTCTGAACTTTGCTGTCGGCTATCTTTTTCATTTGTCGTCATTTAGTCCCCAAAGTTGGTGGAAACGTGTATCATAGTTTTTTATGTCGATGGATGAAAAAATCTCAAAAACAAAAAAAAATGGACTTACTGTGTTCTTGATTTGTTCGGCAGAATAACTGCTTGGATGCTTGTTTACGAAGATTGTGTTTACTGTAGATAAAAGCAATTACTAATCTGGTTCATGCTGTGAAAGAAGTTTACGAAACACCTTACAAAATCGTTATCACTGTTGATGACTTGGATCGTGTGCCTTTGTCAAAGGTGAGTGAAGTGAGCTGTTAGGCAAAATTCAAGTTGCTTGCTGCAAGCCTGCTAACTGATCAATCAATCTATTAAAGCATACGCGAATACAACCAGTGCCAAAACTAGCGCCCCCCGAACCCCCCAACCGTGGGGAGGGCCCGCACAAAAAGAGGGCCCCGTAAATAGTCAGTACGTAGTACTATTTAATCAACGTATGATAAAGGTGCCTTAAATAAGCCTATTCTAATATTTAATATATTTTTTATCGTAACTCGCGCGATGTGGGGCCCCCATACCATATTTATGCTTTTGGCCATGGAGGGCCCCTGCAAATTTTTCGAAAAATAGCAGTCGCAAAACTAGCAAACAAACGTTTAGTGGCATACCAAGGACCAGGAGCGGATCCAGGGAAAGATGTGGGGGTGCACCCCTCACCTGCCATTTTCAACAATGCTTTGGATAAATAAAGTTTTTCTATAATTTCGAACCTCTTCATAACCATGGGTGCAAAACCATGGAGGGATGTATCCCTCCCAATAATCTAACAGCATTCCCCCCCAATATTTTCATGTCCCAAAACTGGGCATCTGCGAAAGTGATGACCTTTTTTTGGTCTTCACTTCATTTTGGGCAAAAAATTAGGCATCTGGGAACGTTATGACCTGTTTTTTGGTCTTCACTTCATTGTGGGCAAAAAATTGGACATGTGCAGACGTGTCAATTTTGCTAAATCACAGTGGTGAAAGTAGAAAATTTTTCTTACCGGTACTGCGCCAGAAGCCCAAAACAGTGATGAATCAAGTAAAAAAAAATTTTCGTAGTTTCTGATAAAAAGATGCAAATGAGTCTTAGGTATCCACTTATCCAGTCTCGAAATCCTGAACTCCTTAATACCCAAAACTTTGAATTTTGACGAACTATGAAATATCAGATAACTCGAGAATGGCTAAAACGCAAATAACCAACTTGTCTCTGCATTAGAATGAATCGCTAACCTGTGACTCGAAACAATGTCCTATAGTACTGTTGCCTGCGTATTGGAAAATAAAAGGTTTGCCAGAGAACCATTTTGACACCAAATTTGAAAAATCTATTTGAGGGGGGGGGATAAGACTAAAAGATTTCCAAAATTTACTTTCGAGTCATTATTCTAAGGTTATAACCACAAACGTAACGACACATTTTCAACCAAGAACATAACCACATAATCCAAATCAAACTCTTCATCATTAAAAAAATTTCCATAAAGGCTCATAGTGATTATCTTTTTCAAGTTTTGTGAATCGATATGCCACTTGTTGAATGAGCTGCTCTTCTTTCTTTCCAATCCAATTTTTCTCATATATCCTAGTAAGTTGTAAAAACAAAACATTTGATAAAACCTTTCGCGCTCCCTTTGCAAGCGTTTCGCACCCCCCGGTTTAAGAACCCCTGGGCTAGTAGGGTACTGGTTACGTGGTCATTAAAATAAGCTATCATTTGCGTACGGGAAAATTTTAGATTATGATGTCACACTCACAATCTGTGCTGATTTGCTCTTCTAACCATTGAGTAATTTTTCCATCTTTGCTGCCGTAATACAAAAAGGCCGAATTCCTTTCATAAAAATATCAATTTCCACGTCAACGTGGCAGAGTTGGGAAGACTCGAGTCCGAGTCCGGACTCGAGTCGGACTCGAGTCCACTTTTTGGGGACTCGGACTTGGACTCATGACTCTGGGACTCGTACTTGGACTCGGACTCGTGCCTGTGGGACTCGGACTCGCACTCGGACTCATAAAAACTGTTAGGACTCGGCTCGTGAATACCTCAGCAGTTTGAGGTGTTTGTTTTAAATTTTCTAAATATTCGAAAATCTACAGAAGCGACACAAATTTTCCCTTTGTTCAACATCGACAAAAGTCTTTACGAAATTGCCAGAGCTAATTAAATAATTACTTAGCTTTTGTGCAAAGTTAATCGGCGAAAATAAGACAGTGGGAAAATGCGATATGCCTGTATAAAGGTGCTGGCACTTTAATTATTTTGTTCCCGGACAAAGGTTCCCAGAATGCTCTTATCGAACAAAAAAAAAATAGCACTGCAAATAACTAGTACGATCCAGACCAAACCTCAAAATCAAAATTAAATCTTCATTATACTCGCCGTATTACGTCAAGCGTGTGACGAGTTGGCCCATCTCCGCGGCTTAGCGCCTGGGAAACACAGCTTCGAAGAAACGTCGCAACAGTGGCGAGTCGTTGGCGACACTGTGCCGATTTGACCGGCCCGGGAATCGAATCCCAGAGCTCCCGCACCGATAGCGTGCGCTTAGCAACTGGTCTCCAGACGGCCGGTATCCAGACCAAACTTTATGCAAAATAAATTGTTTATGCAATACAGGCGATTTGTAAACGCAAACAACTTAACAAGTCTCGATCCAATGCAACTAAGTTCTAATGAATTTTAGAGTTCCTCTGCAAAACTTTCCAATTATATAAAATTTATATCGGCTTACAGATCTCGGACAGGGACTGATTTACTTTCTTCTTTAACTTCTTCAAAAAGCAATTACAACGTTTTAAGAAGCTTCAGCTGAAGCGACAAGAATTAAAAACTGAATTTTGCTGAAAATTGACGGTGTTTGCAAATAAATTAAAATATTGTCGACTAATTGTACTGTATCGGCGATCTGTAGTACGAACAGCAGAGAGGTCGATGACTAAAGCCAGAGCCAGCAATCAATTTTGCTCAGTCAGCAATCGATATTGTTCAGATCAACTTTTAATTAAGATTATTGGTCGACGAATTGTTGATGTTTTTGTTAATGTATTGTAGCTAGTGCTCGAGTTGTGGGGGGGTGCCATCTGCCCGGAAACCAACACCATCCCCCTATGAAAAAATTTTAGCGCAAACCATCCCCCTATAAATAATGACCATCCATCCTTTACGTCTGAGTGAACAGCTTTTTTTGCCCCAACAACGGAAGCGATGACCTTTTTTTTGATCTTCCCTTGAATTTGTGCCAAAAATTGGACCTCAGAGGAGGCGATGACCTTTTTTCTTGGTCTTCACTCGAACTTGCGGCCGAAAATTATGGTATTTCTAGCATTATCCCCCCATAAGTGCTTTTACAACTCAAGCACTGGTTGTAGCTGTTGTATCAACGCTTTATTTCTCCAGAGTAATGGTTGTAGCGTGCATGCAAGCCTATAGCTGAATAAACTTTAATTACGAGTTTTCAAAACGAAACTAACATTTTGTTATCTAATAACTGTAATAATGGAAAGACTGCAAACGGGTCGTGATCTTTGAGAAGGGCCAACTCTGGTGGAGTGGTTGACAAAGTAAATTATAAAAATACTGATAAAAATTGTAGGCGTAATAGTAAGACCGGTTTAACCTTTTAAAAATTGTCCAATCTACATCTGCATTGTGCTTCACAGATTTGTAAACGTTGAGTAATCAGCAGCCATGTTGGTCACGACACGATCTCGGGTAGAAAGCCGGGACTCGTAACGTGCGGACTCGTACTCGCACTCGGACTCGTAGCGTGCGGACTCGGACTCGCACTTGTTACTTTAAAATTTTGTGGACTCGGACTCGCGACCACGGAACTCGCACTCGGACTCTTAAAAATGGCAGAGTTCACAACACTGCAACGTGGCCGAACTTTCGTAAAAAAAATGCTTAGTCTAGGCGGGTCCTAGAAAACTTTGGGAATTTTTTGGGCTGCAGATGAGATCCTCAAACGAACCCGGTTATTTAGCTTACGGGCACGTTGAACAAAAGGCTGCTCGCATTAAAGAATTTTGATTTTGATGAAAAGTTTTTAAATCAATTTTATACAAAAATAAATTAATTAAATAAAAGTGAGCCCATGCTTGAATTTTTTTTTATTTTTGGTGATTTGACTTGTGGAATGTGCTATAGGCTGGGTTCAGATTTAAAATCTTTTACCGGTACGGCGTTCCGGCAGCAAATCTTTTACCGTAACGGCGTACCGGACCGTTCCGGCTTACTTTCACCACTGCTAAATCATCCCCCCCAATATCTAAAAATGGTCGATTTTGCTAAATCATCTCCCCCAACGCTCAACATAGATTTGCACCCCTGTTCAAAACAATAAACCTTAGTCGCCTTTAGCACGCATAATCGAAATTGTGCTTACAAAATGCATCATATTTGATGAAGCACTCAAATACGGGCCAAAAATATAAACAAACTTTGCCCGAAAATTGTTCGAAAAGCGCTAAAATGACCATTACAGTATGCAAAATTTCAAAAAATTTTCGGGGGAGCATGCCCCCGGACCCCCTAAAGTCGTTTTTGTTACATAAGTTGCTTAAAATAACTCTGCCGGGAAAAGATTGCGCTTGAAAAAATGACGAAATTTGGTGCCCTCTCCCTGAAAAAAATTCTGAATACGCCCCTGACACGAAACATTTTGAAAGGACTTATTTTCGCCAGTTTCCGGGTCTAAACGTCTTTATATTTAGTTAACATTCAACCTAATTTAAACCCCCCCCCCCCTTCCCCCTACACCAAAACTTTCTGGATCCGCTTCTGCCAAGGGCTCTTCATCCTCAAGTGAAAGGCGCAAAAATAAGTCTTAAAAACGTTTTTACGTCGCATAGATAGCGAAATGTTAGAGTAGGGTTTGCTCATAGCATTATTTTAGTGGTTTGGATGGGACCTATAGTTAAACAGACTACTAAACCTAGTTAAAACTGAGGAATTTTAAAGGCTCAAAGCGCACAAAAAGCCTCCAAAATAAGGTCAAATTCCGCAAAATTTTCTGGGGGGGCATGCCCCCAGACCCCCCTAGCTTGGTATTGCCCCTTCGGGGCTCGCTCTTTTGCATCACCATCCAAGAAAAAAATTTTAGGGGGCCCCGAAAGATGATTTCGGGGGGGGGGGGGCGCATTGCCTAGTTTCGGCCCTGAATACAACTACAGAGCGATAGCGACCAACAGCAGAGAAAGAAAATTCAGGAAATGGAAGACACGACCAAAGTACTGTAAAACAAAAATAATCGTAAGAACATGCAAAAAAAGAAAAAGACAAAGAGAAACTGGTTATGTATGACACATGAAATAAAAAATAAGAAATAAGCAAGCAATACTGATTTTGTAATTTTAAAAATTTAGTTTTACCGAAATGTTCAATCAATTATAATTTAATTGCAGGTTTAGGCAGTTCTTAAAACTGGTAAGTTTTTTGACAGGTAAAGTCTGTTTTGGAATCAGTGAATATCTTACTCAGTGACGGCCAGTCTCCATTTTTCTGCATCATTGCTATCGACCCCAGGGTTGCCGTTGATTGCTTCGCAATGGCAGATGGCTGCGGAAACGTTAACGGCCATGAATATTTGAAGAAAATTATTAATTTGCCATTTTGTTTTCCAGAGGTAATGTTTAAGTAGTTGCCTTTTGGTTAAGTCTGCAAAATAATCTAATCGCTATGTATTCATCAATCCTGGTTGGTTCGCTGATCTAATAAAATTCTATAAGACGGTCCCATGAAATTGGTGTGAACCGGTTGAACCCCACCACTGGGTGGCTATCTCCCGAAAAACTCAACCGTGCTTAACCAATCAGCTGGTCAGAATCTGCATCACGAAAATACGAACATGGTTGAGTTTCAATCGCGCAACGCGTCACTTGACTACGGTTTTTCTTTCTTATTTTACCGCACTCGCTTGATATGCTCAAGCGTACCACGACTTATGGTGCTGCCATCTTCGTGAATTAACATCTGGGCTACAAAGTTATAAAAGTAGAAGAACGACACAGCGATGGTGAGCCAACAGCACCAGCCGCATTGCGCTCGATTATCACCGCATGATAAAACCTGGTTTCCAAACCGCTCAGCGCTGTTCACCACTTGGCGAAACAAATGGTGATGTTACCTTGAATATTTTTTGCTATATTCCAAGGGTCAATGTTATCTTATTTTGGTATCATAACTCCATAGTTAAACTCGATGCAATGCCGGAAATTATGGAATATGATAGTGCATACCGGTAATTGATTGGTGGTACAGAACTTAAGAATCGCTTTGAGTAATGACGGAGCGTTCCTTGAAACCTAACGCGAAAACAGCTTATTTCAAAAGTATTCTTTAATTCATTATGCAAAACCGGCAGGCTTTAGTAATAGCAGTAGTGCCTTTATTTTCGCACCGTCAACACGATAAAGTACCGTTATAAGATAAGGGGAAGAAAACATAACAACGGTACAAGAAAAAGCGAGAGGCAACTAAACGATTATCTTTATGCCATGCCGGCAAAAGAAGAAGAGTAACGAAAACAAGAGTGGGCATGGTTGCAACTTGCAACACCCAAGTCGGGCTGGCGCATTGGCGCGGGAGGTGTTGGGTTCGAGTCCCGGCTGGTCAAATCGGACACAGTTCAGCTGTTTCGGCGTAGTACCGTACGGCGTGTTTAACGAAAATGCAATTTATTTTTTATTGGATAGCCTATTTACTATGCTCGGTTACCTTACAGATTGATGACGATACTAAAAAAAAGTATATCGATGGGTTAATACACGAAGTTGAAACAAAAAAGCCTGAGAATTCCGCAGGTAATAGGCGAATTGAACTTGAACGTGTGAATGTATTCTATATACGCAATGGCAGGCGGGTAAGAAACCATCAGACCTTCATTGAACAGTAGAACCAGCGGTTTGATTGAACAGCGGCAGAGCCAAGGCAGGACACCAGGCCACCGCCGCAAGATTGTCAATTCCATCACAATGTTGCAGTCATTTTAGATGATACAGAAAACTTCCGGGTTTTGGCCTTCGAAAAACACGCATTTGGACAGGTTTACACGGCACGCGGGGTCGTGAAAATTTTCCCAAAACAATAAGCCTAAAAAATCATTATAATGGTGTGATGCGGAGCCCATATCTGAGTCGGGGTAATAAAGGTCACCGCACTCCGGAAAATTGTTCGTACTCCCAGCAAAATTCGAAGACTTAATTTGACATCGTACTGTAACCTAGTTTGTTTTTTTTTTTTTCGGTCATTGACCGAATGCTTTTGGCAATGACCAAATTTTTTTTGGGTCACAATGAGCGAAAGAAGTTTGCAATTATTTTAGTTTAACCTCAACAATTTCTCTTTTCTTCTGGTGATAATAGTAGCTGCAGGCCTATGCCGATATAATGACATAAAGTGTCTTTTGCGTTGCTCAGTTCCCAACATATCTAACTAATCAATTAATTGTTCGTACCGCACCATGCTTTCGAATTTACCATTTTAGTGGTTGTATGTATTTAGTTTCAAAACTGCAGTAATTTTCATACTTCATGAAAGTGTTGAAAATGTGGTTTCTAAGTATAAGTTAGAATATGACCGAAGAAAAGCGAATGGACTGAAAAAAAAAAAAAAAAAAAACGATGCAAGCTTGGCTAAAATCGGTCAAATGACCGAAACAAAATTTTGAAAAAAAAAACGAAAAAAACTGGGACGTATTTCACTCCCCCTCCCCAATCAAAGCTTCTGTAGTTGTGACTTGCGAGCCTGTTTTTCAGGAAAACTTAAACAAAAATGCAAACACCGTACAATAAAAGGAATTAACGCTCAGGCTTTCTGCTAAAGATTTACGAATAATCAGAATTTGGTAAAGAAATTGTGCTTGCGGTTTTGTTTATTTGCAAACGCATTGATTAGTTGATTCTGATCATCGTTGTTCAGGCGTTTGCTTTCCACCGCCATCACTGCGAGACTATGCAGATTATCTTGTAAGTAGCATAGTTTTACGACGCCAAAGTGTGCACCCGCCTCAACGCACAGAAACTTCTCTCACATGATCAACTGCTTATTGGGAGTTTGAGGGCAACCTACAGTGTGGTTTTTAGAAAAGAAAACATGCCAGGATCCAAAATACAGAAAACTTCTTGAATGCTAAGTTTAATCTAGTATCTCTTTTTGCGTTTAATGTATTTTTTGCATCAATTCATGTATTGCTAACAAAACAAACAAAAATGTCAAAACTTAAGAAAAAAATTGCTATTGTACATGGATTATGATGTAAAAGGTCTTCTCCAAAACCAGAGCCGGCACCAGAGCAGTCGACCTAGGGGGGCCAAGCGTATATTTGGGGGGGCAAAATTTTGAAATTAGGCACAAAAAGCGCTGTCTTTAAAACAGTAAGCTTGTAAATTGGGAGGCCAAGCATGCCGATTTGGGGGGACCTGCCCCTCCCTTGGCGCCGGCTCTGCCCAAAACTATCATTTAGACTAGAGCTATTCGCTTGGTCCAAACAATAGTCTCCTAAAGTGAATTCCAAAAAAACTGTAAAGCAAAAAAAAATACCGAATTTTTTACGTATTTAATGGCAAAATTATTTACGAAGGCCTGTATTGAAGTGTATCACATCAAAGAAATTGTGTGCAAATAACCGCAAAACAGCTTTAACTAATACTTTAAAGGCGCTACGAACACCGGGAAAACGACCCTGGTCATTTTGAAAAAGACCCTGGGCATTTACCCCAAAACAAAGGCCTAGTTACGCCACTGTCTAAAGTTGAATTACGCTGTATGGTCGATTTTAAACAAACCTCGAAAACCACAAAGTTAATAGAAATGTGTTTAAAGGGTGTAGTTAATGATTCAAGTTGTGGACTGTGGTTTATGGCTGCCACAACTTGTTAAGCCCATTTTTGTCTCGAGAGTCTTAATTCCGATAGTTTGCTTTGGGCATTTTAACACGGTGCTTGTTAAAATGGCCGAGTGGTATAGAGCGTCTGTCTCTTGAGCTGTAGACTTGGGTTTGATTCCGAGTCGGGTCAAACCAATGACTTCAACATTGGTATTCACAGTTTCCCTGCTTGACGTTCAGCATTAAAGGGACGGTGTGGAGAACAAGCCGGCAAGTTTACTTGTTGTGCCGTTGGGAAAGGCACTTAGCGGGATTCCCCCATCTTGGTGTGGTAGATAGATGGCTAGCAACTCCTAAACGAGCTCGTACAGCGCATTAATCGCTTTCTCGGGATAGGAGGATAAATATGCAACTAACTAACTAAATGAATCCAGCGCGGATATTCGTGAAGCATCGTACACAAGCACACAAGAACGACGTGGGTTTTGTATACGCATACAAAGACACAGCTACTCATACCCAAACAAAATGCTCAGCATTGCAACAGGTTTAGGACCAGTCAAAGCACAAACAAGTACTTTCTAGCCAATAATTGTTCTTTTTACACGTTTCATGGCTAATTACTAGGGGGGATAAAAGTCATTAAAGTCATATTTTTTCTGGTAGCGCAGAAAGTTATGCAAACGATAATGGCGAAAAAACGGCGTTGATCCGAGGTCTACTTAAGAAGTTTTAAAGTCATAAAAAGTCATATTTTGTGTTTTCGGTCATAAAATATGACCATTCATTTTTCTTATGAAATGCAAATATTTAAACCCCACTTACACTGCTGATACAGTTCCAAGAGTTCCTGTAGACATTAAAACTTGATAATTTCATCTAATAATAATTGCCATTATATTATAACAACTTTATAACACTTGGATCCTGGGGGGTAGGATAAGAGGTATGCATTAGGGTGCATCATCTCCCCCGCTTTTTTTGATTTGAATTTGTCTCATTGATTTTCTACGCCTACTTCCTCTATAAATAAGCCATGAAAAAAATTAGTGTCGGGGGTCCTCAAAAATTAGTGTCGGGGGTCCGGTATTAAATTTATCGTAATGTATGCATTTATCAATAGTATGCAATCAAAATTCGATTTTATTAAAATATTGAAATTTTCATTAGAAATGAAGAAAGCAAAATGACAAGAAAAGCGCAATTACCAATAAGTATAGGCCTACAAGCCAAATTTGAAAAAATCCTCTGACTTATAACATAATGTAATGGTTTTTCTTTTCACATTCTTGGACATGTTTGAAGAAATGTCAAAATATGGCGGAAAACTAAAGTTTTTTTGTGGTATAATATTAAAGTTAGAACGAAAATTTTTGAATAATTTGATGTTTGGGGGCTGTGACTTTTCTATAAGTAAAGTATCAAACACCTTTCCAGCTACCAATTCGCCCATGTGCTTCCTATTTTGCATGCTTTTTGATGAACTTTTTAACTTCCAAATTGTTTCGCCGCGACAAATTTTTTTTCGGGTGTCATTGTCTTTCTTGAGGCATCTAATCAGTTTGCTTATCGCTGCTCTATTTGATATTATCCGGTCTCCCAAATTCGCTTTAAAATAAAATAACTTCACTTGTTTGTAGACTTCAGTTGCACTGTTTCACTGATTCATCTTCTTTATTTCTTAAAAGTATTTAGTGCCACGAATTACCTGTAAAATTGTAGGGAATTTTACGCCTTTTAATAATGCATCTTCTTCTGCAAAAAAAAAAAAAACAAAAAAAGAGCACAAAAATATTATCTAAAAAATTCCTCCTATTTTGTTTTCGTTTGTTACGTCATAGTCACACATCAAGCTAGTAAGCCAGGAGTGTGCAAACTTTTTTGAAACCGGGCCAAATAGCAACAAGTCAACTTTTCTGGAAAAGAGCTTGTAGCGTGAGCTAACTTTTACAAATTAAAACAAAAATCTCAACGGATTTTGCTCAGTTTTTTGCGAAATACTGAATACTTATACGCTTAATTTCGTGCAGATTTTTAAGTCATATTTTTTTTACTTTTTAGCAAACCGTAAGCTGGCATGAAAACTCATTTTTCAGTAAGTCAACGGACCTACTGCGCCATAGTTGTTAATCGGGCTCGGGCTTTTCGGGTCGGGCTTGGGTTTTGAAAAATTGCGCGGCTTCAATCGGGCCGGACGCCATAGGTAAATCTTAACTACAAAAAAGTCAAGGATATTATTCAGTGCGTATAATGCTTAATTCTGTATTCTTGACTGTAATAATCATTGCTGTCCGCAACTAGTGCGACTGTGAATGGGCAAACCTGGTTTTCTA
This sequence comes from Trididemnum miniatum, assembly GCA_964006365.1. Taxonomy (NCBI): domain Eukaryota; kingdom Metazoa; phylum Chordata; class Ascidiacea; order Aplousobranchia; family Didemnidae; genus Trididemnum; species Trididemnum miniatum. The sequence continues at coordinate 9,539,818 of OZ023233.1, read as the reverse complement.
TTTTTTTTATTACAAGATCTTAAAAGTTGCACTGATATTTTTGATTTCGGGTTTAAATCGGGCTCAGATTGGTTGATAAATTGAGATTCGGCTTCGGGCTAGAAAAATCGGGTTCGGGTCGGACGCAACATCTTCCGCCCGTTAACAACTATGTAGCCTACTGCGCTTCGTTTTGTTTAAATGCGCAAAAAAAGCTTCAAAAACAGGCACTTTTGACTGTTGTAGGCCATTTGTTTTTGCTTGTGGCTTTTTCTTCCCAAAGTTGGTGGTAAGGTGCATCATTGTATTTTTTTTTCTTGTCTATTGATAAAAATTCCTGATCATTTGCAAGTTACCTCTACTGTACCAGCTTTTTTTCTTTTTTCGGTAGTGCTTAGGTCTTTTCTTTCTATTTTTCTTTTTTTTTTTTTTTAGGTGTCACGTCCATGCGAGTTGTTTTTCTCGTTCTTCGTATGTATTTCTACCTTCATATCGCATGTTTTAACGCTTGTCGTTGTGTCGTGTCTTCCTTTTCTTGAATTTCTCTTTCCATAACTGTCGCCTTACGCTATCTTCATTTTTTTTCAAGAATAAAAGACTTGATTGATTGATTGATTGAAAATAGTCTGAAGTACAAACAATCAAAAAAGTGGACCCAACCTACCATGTTTTTGATTTGCACGACAGTATTGTGTTTCAAATGCTTTATTTGTGACATTAATTTTATCGCACACCTTAAAAAACTTGTGAAACGTTCGCGGGCCGCAGACTATTTAAAAACCGCAACCATTCGCGGGCCGCACAATTTTCCAACGAGGGCCGCATATGGCCCGCGGGCCGCAGTTTGCACACCCCTGTAGTAAGCCATAAACCTGATTTTTCAGCTACCATTACTAACGCAGAGCTAACGGACCTGGATTACCCACATGAACAAAGTTTTTATCGCATATCGCGTTGAAACTTCAAGACAAACAAAATTACCCCCCCCCCCCCGGAACTAGATTTTACATACTTTTTATGCCGGAGTAATGGTGGCTGAACATTTAAAAATTAGATGTATCAGCTTTGCATCATGAATGCTTAGTGCATTTGTCATGCGATTAGAAGAGTATAGACATGGAATAGACATGCGATTAGAAGAGATGATGAAAATACACTGAAGGCAATGATGTTGGAAGTGAATGGGCAGCGAAAGCGCGGACGGCCAAAAACGACGTGGAGGAGGCAGGTGGAAGAGAGTGTGGAGAAAGTTGGGTTGAAGATCGAGGAAGATGCAGATCGAACGAGATGAGGGAAGTGTGAGAGCGATAGCGGAAGGGATGACGTGTATCCGGCCACCTTCGGTGAGGAGGAAAAAACCGGATTGATGATGATACAAACAGATTGTTTATAATAATAACAAATACTCACAGCTACAGCCAATCCGGAGTGACGCATAAAAAACACAGTACAAAAAATTATATCGCAGAATGCACGTGCTGCTCACCTGGTGTATTGTCTGCATTACAATCGTCTTGTTTGCCTACCCTTTTTGAAAAAAACATACTATAAAGATTTTGGAAGATTACATATCAAAAAAAATCTGAATCCTTTACAAGTAAAAATGATAGCAGTGACTGCAGCGATTAGAAGAGATGATAGTATAGCATTGCTTTAATATAGAGATGATAATATGGCATTTCCGTATAGCATTGCTGATCTTACGCAACTGCTATAAACCAGCCCTATCTTTTCTTTGCCATTCTACCAACGTTTTCTGCAAACCTAACATCTCCATCAGCTCCTCTATATTCTTTCTATCCACTAATTGTACTCCACACATTGACCTCAACATGGCTCTTTCAGTTCTTCTCAAAATTGCCATTTCACTTTCCCTCAAACACCATGTTTCATTTCCGTATAGCATTGCTGATCTTACGCAACTGCGATAAACCATCTTTTTCATTCTCACAGAAAACCTTCTCCCACGTAACAACTTTCCGCATTCTCTAAATTTCATCCATCGGATTCTTACTCTTGAGGTCACGGCAGTTTCACACCCACCACTATCATTTAGCCTGTCTCCTGAATAACGAAACCCCTTCACAGTCTCCACTTTATCGCATGATGCCTCCATTAGTTCTTCCGTACCATCACCAACATCTGTGCATCTTCTACAAACAAAATGTCTTGCAGAACTACAGGTTACCTTTTTCATTTTTGTGCATCTCCCATGTATTCACTTCGTACACTGTGTGCAACACACAGCGTTAGACCCAACGCTTTTACCACATATTCCACAAGGATCTATTATATATTTTACGGTGTTTTATAAGAAAGTCGAAAGGGTAGGGCCATTTCTCCGGTGGTACACCCGGTAACGCCGCTGTGTGCCAACACCAAGCACAAAAATTATTTTATACACATTGGCTCATAAACTAGTAATAACTAATGGTCGAAAAACATTTTAGATGCTGCTGGTCCACCTTCGGGTTCTCAAAGGAAATTTGATCATGAGGAGTTTGTTTCTAGTTGCAGGTAAGATTTGAAATAAAAAGCCTTTCAAACGTTTAATTTTTTGCTTTCCTTAGCAATCATTGTAGTTCATATCGTTACAATTGCTAAGTCGCGGAGATGGTTTACAACAGCAATGTCCGGATTTAACTGTTCGAAATCCTAATCCGAAGTTGTATAAAAATCGAATCCACGTCAGTCGGTCAGATTTTGTTTGTCGGAAAAATTAGCTATCTCAGACTGAAACAACTGATGTAGTTTTTAGCTGGGACGTTGTTTTTTTTTAAGACTAGCACTTTCTCACTTCAATTTGCCTCGTGTATAATTTTCACATCTTTGTTTTTAACGGGGTAACTAGTTTCGGTATATGGTTGTATAGGTTGCACCCTACTTTGGAGTTAAGTGCGTAAAGATAAGAATAGCCTAGATAAGAGCGTAATCCTAAAAATTGCATTTTTTTCACAGAATTCGAATGCGTTCCAAATCCAATCGGTACAAAAGTACCCGGTCCAAACCCGTTATAATTACCAAAAATCGGTCCAATTAAATCCTAATTCAAACCCGTGGAAATGTGCGTAGGCTATGCGTAATTGTATTCGGAACGCGAAAACTTTGATTTGTTTGGTACAGATCGTGATCGGCGGATTCAACTGCGCGCAACTTTATGGGCGTGCGACTCTAATTGCGCCGCGCAGAAATTGAGCTTGAATTTGATTTTCACTATCAAAAATCGGTCTCACCCGCAGTGAGCAAACGGTGATCTGACTCCTTAAGTATTGCTGCGGTGCGGCTCAAAATTGCGATCTGTAGATCTACGCAGTTTAACTTGCGAGAAGATTCAGCGTATCATACAGCAAACAACATTAGCCCTCGGTTATTTTTTGTCATTAGGTAACTTTGATCAACATTTTAAAAATGCTGCATCGTTAAAAATGTTTTTAACTTTAGGCGCGTTATGTATGAAGATGAAGTCTTGTTGAAACATATGCAAGGAAATCCACGGAATATGAAACGGATATTTAATGTGATTTCTGTAACCGCATCCCTGATCGAGTCCTTGCAGGAGAGAGTAAGTAACATAACTTGACTCGACGACTTATGTCCCGTCGCAGCCACCTGGATGTTTTCATCTAATGTATGTTATGTTGGCTTTTTCGCTTCCAAATTTAAGCCCGGTCTGCACTTACTCTGTCCTTATGTTCACTTTATGTGGTTTAAAAAGCCCGCGAGCTTTCTACATCATATTCAATTTTTTAATGACATACGTAGATAAAAAAGCTATGACATCAAAAGTTTAATGGGTATTAAATAGGGTGTGATCTTAGCCATGCCTCTTATAACAATATTTCAGACTTCTTATTGAAACATACTGCGCAAACTATCAATTTTTTTGTTGCTCACTGCTCAGTTAGCAAAAATAATTTCCCCAAATAGAATAAATACTTATTGTTGTGAATTTTATCGTCAAACAGCATAAGTGTTTTGCTCATTATTATGCGAATTACACTATAAATATGCATGAGGTTAATGCAACAAACCATAAACAATACTCTTTTAAAAATTTGATTGTTTTACGTAACAGCTGCAAGTTTTATCGTCCTTTCCGCAAAAAGTAAATGAAACTAATACAAGCGCAAAAAAAATTAACCAAAAAACTTTGAAGACAGCGACAATTTTTAGAGCGAGCCATTGCTCTAGGCTACAGTAGAGTAGGATGTAATGGATGCTACATAAACTAAATTCAAGGAGGGTATAAAAATATTTAATTAATGAAAAATTGGGCTGAATTTCAATGCAATCTTATTTTCCTTGATTAATACAACCTTTTCAATAAATTACAGCAACCTAGCAATGAAGAGATAAAATGTCAACGCCGTTCTGCGCAACCCTCGAATGAAGCTTCAAACCAACTATCAGGTAAGGACATTTCTTCGAATATCATAAGGACTAATAAAGAGAGTTGCATTTTTGTGTTCAGGCTATGGTAGTTAACTGGGTTTGATCATTCTTTTAGAAGTATTTTTCGAAATGATGTAGATTTTTTTTTTTTTTGAGCTGGTCATTTAGTTAATGTCATAGATGAAAATGTGCAACGAAAAAAGATGTAGCAAGTTTGGCAATGGTGACTTTTAACAATTTTGTGTCTTTTGAGTCCCTTCGACGCATTGCATTATTCATTGAGCCTCCGTCTTTACAAGGTTAGTAGATGAAACAGTTACAGTCGTGGCTAAAATAATTACCCTGTAGCCTATGCAGTGATTTGTAAAATTTCGAATGTTCTTTTCCAGGGAGTCAGACAGAAGAAACTACTGCTTTATCTTCATCCGATAAGTTAAGTTGCTACAACTGCGGTATTTTTGTTACACCGTAGTAGCCTATTTTTTACGGCCAATTCATTGCGAATATGCGCCTTTTCGGAGGAGCAGATACTACAAACAAAATGTCTTGCAGAACTCCAGGTTACCTTTTTCATTTTTGTGCATCTCCCATGTATCCACTTCGTGCACTGTTTGCAACACACAGCGTTAGACCCAACCCTTTTCGCACATATTCCGCAAGGATCTGTTTTATTTGATAGTATTTGTTTTACATTTTATATTTTATTTTGATATATATTTTATTTTGTATATTTTATTATTAATTTTATTTTATATTAGATTAGTGTGATAAATAAAAATTTAAAATGAGCCTCGAGTCCCCATTAGCTTCTGCTTCTGCCCCTGGGTCCGACTCTGCCAACGAGTTTGTCACTGCCATCTCTGTCACATATTTGTCGATAAACCCTGTCAGAGGTGGGCATTTTTTAAAAATGGTTGAAGCACAGCGCAACGAAGCGCAAAAGTTCTGTTAAGTCATGAAACGCAACGCAACTAGCGCAACCTAACTTTTAAATTGACCGAAGCGCAACGCAACTTTCGCAATCAATCATTTTTTCGCATTAAAGCGCAACGCAACTTCCGCAATCAATAATTTTTTTGCATCAAAGCGCAACGCAACTTCCGCAATGAGGTTTATACAAAAGAAAAAGCGCAACGCAACTTTCGCAATGAAAAATTTAATAAAGCGCAACGAGTAGATGTATAAGCAATGCAATTTTTTCTTGAGTTATTTTTATAGGTGCCTTTAACAGCACGCAGTTGTCTACAACGCGACAACGATTTTAATGCAAGTGACTGTAACAGGATTTTGCGTGGTCAATGAACAGGAAAATTAAATAAAAAGCGAAAAAAGATGCGTTGCTGATGATTGCTTTCTTCATCTTCATCCTCGTATCATGAGAAAGCGAAGGAGGCGCTGCTTATAGGACGAATCCAGACTCACTTAGGAGTTGCCTTTGTTTCCGAGTTTTTCGGTTGAATTTTGCTTCTAACTTATTTAATTTGCCGCTTGCCAGATTCCACCAAGCAGAGATAATCAACGTGAAGCATCTTATCCAAGGATGCAACAACGAGACTAGGTTGGGAGTTGAACCATCAACCTTGCCGTCATGGTCGTCGTAAAAACGACGCTCCAAATCACTGCGCCACGTTTCATTGTCGCGTGCCGTTAAAAGCACCTCATCGCGGTAAATCATAATTTGCATATGCGGCAAAGTTCTCCACAACAACAAGTAAATACGATTTATTCAACACTCAATGATCTCTTTAAGCACTTGCAATTATTTTAAAAAGCAAAAGACTTTAGTGTACCACATTTCTGATGAGCTGAAAATTTCTGCTACAATAAATTGACCTATAGGCCTATTGTACGCATCAAGAAACAAACTGCTATTCTATTAAAAACAGTAACAAAAAACTGCTTACTCCAGCAGATTGCGCCTTAATTAATCCGACAAAGCGCAACGCAGTATTTCAACTTCCGACAGTGCGCAACGCAACCAAGCGCAAGCAACCAGATTCTTTTCAGTTTGCAGCGCAATAATGCGCACACTATTATATATTTTTTCTGTTCGCAACGCAATAAAGCGCAAGAAGGATATATTTTCCTTAAAGCGCAGCGCAACTTGCGCAATGGCTAAATATAATTTGTTAAAGCGCTTCGCAACTTCCGCATGTGCGGAAGTTGCGCAACTAGCGCTTTGCGCATCAAATTGCGGAATGCCCACCTCTGAATAAGCCACCTGATGAAAGCTTGAAAAAATGGGATTTTTTGTTTTTACTGTTAATCATAAAATATAGAGCGATTGATGTGATTAAAAACTAATATGAAGACTGACCACAATGTTTGTGCATTAAATACATGTATTTTGCATTCAAAATGACACAATAATTTCAATATTTGGTGCATCCACCTTTACACTTGATGACGTCATTCAGACGTTTGGCATGCTTTGTATCAGCTTCTGGCAATATTCTGGGGTGATCTCTTTAACCCAAACTTCTTTTATTGCTTTTTCTAACTCTTTGGCACTACTTGCCTGTTTTTCAACAACTTTATTCTTAACCACCATCCGCAGATTTTCAATAGAATTCAAGTCTGGACTGTTACCAGGCCAGTCGAGAACTTTGACCTTTTTCGACTTCAAGAAAGTGGTCACAATTTTAGAACGATGACACGGTGCTCCATCGTGCATGAAGATTTTACAATTGTGGACAGTTATGTGAAGTTCGAGCTTTTCCTGTACAGTAAAAATGTGACCACTTTCTTGAAGTCGAAAAAGGTCAAAGTTCTCGACTGGCCTGGTAACAGTCCAGACTTGAATTCTATTGAAAATCTGCGGATGGTGGTTAAGAATAAAGTTGTTGAAAAACAGGCAAGTAGTGCCAAAGAGTTAGAAAAAGCAATAAAAGAAGTTTGGGTTAAAGAGATCACCCCAGAATATTGCCAGAAGCTGATACAAAGCATGCCGAAACGTCTGAATGACGTCATCAAGTGTAAAGGTGGATGCACCAAATATTGAAATTATTGTGTCATTTTGAATGCAAAATACATGTATTTAATGCACAAACATTGTGGTCAGTCTTCATATTAGTTTTTAATCACATCAATCGCTCTATATTTTATGATTAACAGTGAAAACAAAAAATCCCATTTTTTCAAGTTTTCATGAGGTGGTCCTATTATTTTGGCCACGACTGTACTTGGCAATTTCAAGAAAAGCAACTCCCCAGCAAATTCTCGTCTTCGGTTTAGCGTAATTAGAACAAGAGTGACAAAAATGTCAAACGAGTTTAATGAAAAAAGCTTTCAGATTCAGATTCATTTTATTTCATCGCATTTACATTAAATAATTCTTTACACAATAGTAGCAAAATAGGAGAGTTGAATAATTAAAAAAATTCAGTTATTGAATAATAATAACAAAAATATTCATGAAGCAATTAACAACTCTTGACATAAAAAATCTTCACAATCTATGCAACAGGGAAGCTGCGAAGTGACCGTCTGAGGGTCTTCAAGTCACGCAGTCACCCTTTGTCATATACGTTTTTCAAGTTTTTATGCTTTTTGAATTTAATTAGCAATGGGTCTGCAAGGGCTTGATCAGTAGTCAGCTGTGAGAAAGGATGGGAGTTTTAATTGTTTTGCAGGTCCCATTTGAGTGGTTTGATAAATTGATTGTATGCGTTTTTGTTTTTTTTTATCGAATCAGGTATTTTGTTCCGTAATTTTACACCTATATATTTCATAGAACACTGGAGTTGTTTTTTTTTTGTACTGTGGAATGTAATATCTTAGTCCAGTAGTGCTACTTCTAGTACTAGCCGAATGAATTTCAGCGATTTGTACAAAATATCTCAAAAAAGAAAGGAATAGTTTATTATTATGGAACTTATGCATAAAAATTACAGTTTCGTAGATATGTAAATCATGAAGTTGCAAAATTCCAAGATTTTTGTAGGCAGGACCACACGTATCAGTGCGCTTTGAGTTACCATCTAGTTTAACTGCCTTATTTTGGAGTCCAGTTATTTTACTACTATAGTATACGTTTTGTGGGTATTGTGCCAAACTACTGTAATAACCCATACAAAAGATTTGAGTGAAACAGCGCGTGATAGAGTTTTAAAAGCAAAGGTGAAGGCAAGAAATGTTTTAGTTTCGACAATATACCAACGGCCCTGGAAAGTTTAGATTCCAAGTGAGCAATGTGTGGTCCAAAAGTCAATTTGTAATCAACTATTATTCCTAAATACTTGGCTCACTATTTTAACCGGAGTTGAATTAATGGTAACAGCAATTTTATCGTGAGTGCAGTTCTGCTTAGGTGGAACTACAAGTATGTTTGATTTTTCAGGGTATGGTTAAGTGATTGGCATTAACCCATTTTGATATCTTTTTAAGCTCTGAGTTAATGTTTACTTCTAGATTGGATAGAGAATTTGCGTTAATGGCAACGCAGGTATCGTCAGCAAATAATGTAGGTTGTGCGGACATACTATGGTGGATGTCATTTATATATATCAGAAATAAAAGCGGACCAGGCGTAGACCCTTGCGGTACCCTATATGAGATATATTCAGTTGTTGATGAGATATGGCTATCTGTGACACATTGTTTTCTTTCTGCTAGGATGAGCTTAATAGATCATACTGTGCTTGACCTCGTATGCCGTAGTGCTTCAACTTCCCTATTAAAATTTGGTGTGACATGGTACCAAATGCTTTTTTAAATCTGAAAACACTAGACCAGTATATTCATTATTATTGATGTTATCGTACGTTTTAGTAACTACATCAAGAATAGCAAGTGAAGTCGAGTGATGTTTTCGAAATCCATATTGTGTGGGCGATATGACAAAGTTCTTATCAAAAAATTCGTTAACCTTGTAAATATTAGTTTTTCTAGAATTTTGAATAAGCATGTTAAAATTGAGATAGGATGATAATTTGTAGGAATACTTTTATACGCAGATTTGTGTAAAGGAACAACCTTGGCTGTTTTTAGACAGCTGGGAAAATAACCAAGTTCAAAGGATTGATTAACAAGTACCGAAAGTGGAAAGGTTATAATTTCAGCTGCGCTTCGAACAAAATACGTTGATATATTGTCGTATCCTGGTGATTTGTAAGTGTTTAATGACATTATTGCATTATACACTTCCGATACATGCGTAGGTTGCAAGAATATTGATGATGGCACAGGATTATTCAAGTACGTTTTGTAATTTAGATCATCAACAATTTGCACATTCTGTGCCAGCTTTTTGCCTATGTTAAGTACAAAAATGTTGGTTGAGGCAGTTTGCGATTTCAGTGGGGTCATCAACTATGATTTCATCGGCTTTAGTTTTAGAAGAAAAGTCAGCAGTTTTTGTTTTGTTGTGAAGAAGTGAGTTATTAGTTTTCCAAATTTTTTGCAGATTGTGTTTGTTTTCTTCAAATTCCCTGTTTAAATACATTTTCTTCGAATGATACTTCAGATTATTGAGCTTATTCGCATATTGCTTGTAAAAACTCTTTTGACTGTCATTTCCTTTCAAAAAATGTGTCACAAATAGTTTTTGCTTTTTACGGATTGAAATCATAAAACCTTTGGTAATCCAAGGTTTTTTATTTAATCTGTTCTGTTTGCGAGAAGCAATTTTTACTGGTGCGTGTTTATCAACAACAGTTTTTACGGCATCGACAATTCGACAAATTCTCGAAATGCTTGCTCAAGACTAAAATTGGAGTCGTGCATGAGGGGCAAATTTAGTAAATAATTCTGCAGAGATACGTTCAGCTCGTCGCAGCTAATTTGAATTGGCTGAGGTCTCTAACATACGATTTTTTCATGGATTTGATTTTATGGTTGATGTTTATATCACAAAAAATTGGATAATGATCACTAATATCGGCCTGGATGATACCAGGTGAGATGGTGAGATTGTGGTCGTTTGTTATAATGTGATCCAGCGTTGTTTAAGAAGTTGGTGTCACACGAGTCGGTTTGTTGATGATTGAAACAGCTCCGTTGCTTTCTAGCATATTCAAGCAGTTGTGCTTGTTAGCCGATTGAACATTAAAACTGATATCGATGTTGATGTCACCAATTATGTACCGGTGGTAGGTCTTTTTCGAGGTATTAATATCATCAATTTTGTTATTAAGACGTTCTAAAAATTCGCTTGTGGAACTATGTGAATGTCTGTACAATACTCCTATAACAAATTGTATAGGTGTGTTACGTAATCTAACATGTTGCCAAAGATCTTCACAATTTTGAACAAGTAAATCTTGTTTACTGATTGTTTGAATCGCAAATTCAAACTATCCTCGAGGTCATGTAATCAAAATTTCCTGTGGTCTGCTGACTTTCAGCCAGTCGATCTCCTCGCTCTTCCCCATTGCCAATATGACCCGAGTTGGACTTGAACATAAAGCAAAGAAATCGAATTAGCGTGTTGGCACAAAGCATACAACCGACAGTCTTATTGCCTACTGTCACAAACAAATGCGTGATCTTACTAGTGACCTAAGAGAATTGAAAGAACTGATTAGTATTGCAGTCACCACAAATTTAAGACATTATAGAAGACAAACAGCGACAGCTTTGCAAAATACGATTTAGAAATTCATCAATTGTACAATAAATTTATGAAATATAGCAAAGTGATTACAATCCAATCTGATAAAAACTTCTACAATTTACTAACGCTGCACCGAACATTAGTCTACTGTTGAACACACGGAGTTTACACAATATTACTGCTTACCACGAAGGCGATATTTTAACATTGTCAACGAAAAGACAGTACTGTCCTTCTACAGCTTTTCAATAGGTGGATTTCTCTAATCTTCGAGCCTCTTTAAACCGTGGCATAAGTCGTTTCTTTCGGTTTTGAAAGTCTTTCGGAAGATGTTCGGTCACATATTCGGGTAGCATGTTGGACGATTTTCTGTGGCCCCTGCTACCTTGCTATGTGAACCGCCCTGCTACCTGGCTAAGGGAATTATCAGCTACATTAAAATGAGCCGCCCCTGCTATTTGGTCAAGGAAATTTTCAGCTACATTTATGCGAGCCGCCCCTGCTACCTGGCCCAAGAAATTTTCAGCTACATTTTGAGCCGCCCCTGCCACTAAATTTCGGATTTCGAACAAATCGTTTTTCGAACAACCTTCTTGAACGGATTATGTTCGATAACCGAGGTTTGACTGTATATTCAATTGTTCATTGTAGTAAGTGCCACAGCGAGGTTCAAAACCCTTATCCACGAATTGGGTTTTTCCTTCAAAAGTTACTCTTCTCTTCGATCTTTCAAGCAATTTGGCTTGTATATCATGCAGTGTTTATAAGCGCGGCACAGTTTTCATAAAACACTTCAAATTATAGCTACTGCGATTTCGTCCAGTCTTTTAGTTAGGTTTTCCAGACTAGCCAATATTTTATCCAATATAGTTTGAACTGACTTGTTTAAGTTTTACTGCAGAAACCTCGAGTAGTTTACAGTAAAGAATTACAAAAACTGTCGGTGTAGCTTCACTCGCTTTACTGAGCAACACTTCCGCTCCCCAGCTTGAGAACTCGAGAATATATCAAATGACAGTTTTGAATTGATCTTTAATCAGCCGATTTAGGATTTAATTTTCAGTCGGGGCAAACCAAATAGTTAATAATTTGCAGGGCCTACAAATAGTTTTCGAGCTTGCATTTCAACATATTAGACACCGGCTCTTCCCAGGAGCTTGATCTTGTTATCTCGTCGCACTGTACTCACTTGGTGGCATTATTATTCTCTCTCGTTTGCAAGTAAGCGACCGAAGCTCAGATGGCCGAGTGGTATAGAGCGTCTGTCTCTTGAGCTGTAGACTCGAGTTTGATTCCAAGTCGGGTCAAACCAATGACTTTAAAATTGATATTCACAGCTTCCCTGCTTGACGTTCAGCATTAAAAGGACAGTGTGAAGAACAAGCCGGCAAGTTTACTTGTTGTACCGTTGGGAAAGGCACTTAGCGGGATTTCCCCATCTTGGTGTGGTGGACAGGTCGCTGGCAACTCCTAAGCGAGCTCGTATAACGCATTGATCGCTTTCTCGTGATAGGAGGATAAATACGCAACTAAATAAAAATTAAAAAAAAAAAACGCTACGACGAGCTCAATTTGTAGTTGCCGTCCAGGGAGTAGAACACCATTAAGTGCTTTTTCCAACGGCACAAGTAAACTTGTCAGATTATTCTCCACACTGTCCCTCCAATGCTGTCTTTCGTTTAGCCGATACACGTTCTGTTAGCAAGTTTTTCGTAGGCGAGTGGACTGTATGGTGATAAATTTACTCAAACGATAAATTTACGCAAGGGGGCTACGGATGTTGTGTTCCGAGCTAGACTTGGAGTTGTTTGCCATCCTTTAAACCACTGTAACATAGAAGAACTCCGTTAAGTGCCTTTACCAACGGCACAACAAGCGAACTTTACGGCTGTTTCTCCACACAGTTCTTTAAATACCGCACATCAAGCAGACGAGCTCCTTCTATTTTTGAAATCTTTGGAATGACCAGACCGATGATAAATATCCTGTTTAACCGATACATCAAGCGCCTTGAATGCTAAATGTCAAGCAGAGAAGCTGCTTAAGTCGATGGTTTTACCCTACTCTCAATCAAACCCGAGTCTATCGGTTTAGAGGCAGATGGTCTGTTCCTCTATCCTCAAGGTCATGTAATCATTTGCTGTGCCGTTTGAAAATGCATTTTAACGGAATTGCCCCATCTCCAAAAAGTAAACTAGAGGCAGCAACTTCCAAGTGTGTTCGCTAACGCTTCCGCCGCTTTTTCGCATAGAAGTCTAATTAACGACTGACTTTAAAACTGGTATCTACTGTTACACTTGCTAAACGCTCAGCAATTCAGTGTAGCGCGGAGGGTGAAATAAACAAAGAATAAAAATACGTCAGTGAATTCTTGACAAAATTTAGTCCTGGCGCTAAAGGACTTTAGTAGTTATAAAGCGCCATGAAACCACACAACATTTCATTGAAACTGATTTGCACAGCCATGTAAGCTATAATTCAACTTGATAATGAATTTATAGTAAGATGAAAATGTGAAGCAAGAACTAATTTTCGTCTGTAGATTTGACCTACTGCAAATTACCATTTATAAAGCTTGCAATAATAATGCATATTCAACGAAAAGGCGTCGCATGTCTTTGTACGTTACAGGCAAAGACATTTATGCGGACGATATTGTGTACTGGATTGTACTGACTGATCAATGGCCATTCAGAATGAGTTACATCTTGGTGATAATTGAAAGTGATGATCATCAAAAAAATGCTGAAAGAATAGACAAAAACCAAGCGATAGAAGATAATGATCCCCTATGTGACATGCTGAAATAGTAAGTTTTGACAAACGGTACACCGGAAGTAGGTTAGCAGTTTTATTATGAATGCAATACAATAAGCCTATATGCTAAGTTCCATTTTCAATGCAATAAGCTTCAATCCTACGGTTGGTTCTTCAGCCTTTTTCCAGTAAGATGGCTTAAGTATCCAGCTTAGAGTTTGACCACGGCTCCAGAAGTGAACAGAAACATCTGCTCTAGTTTTAAGCTGTTTCTTTGCTGTATTGTTTATACAGTTGTAAGCATTCAGAAAGACAACATTATGACGTCAAAATGATTGTGTTGGAACGTTGAAAACTAGAGCTTTATGAACTGAAATGAAGTGATGTTTATTCGTCGTCGTTTACAAGCAAAAGAACAAATAATTAATTTGAACAGGGTATACAGAATGATAGACATCAAGGTTGCGAAGGGATCGTTAGTTGTTTGAGTCTGTAGCCACCTTTAAACAACTTATTGGACACCGGTCAATCTCTTGGTAAGCAACGAATACATGTTGCAAAATTGAACAAAAAATTGCACCGAAATTAAAAACTCGCTACCGATCACACAACTGCAAATATCTACAAGCTGGAAGCAGTGAAATTTTAACAACAAAAGCTTCATTGATTATTCACTTTTTTACCAACAACGCAAGGAAAATGCTTTTTATTCTAAATTTGCGACCTATTGCTGATACTCTATACCGGGGGTGGGTATAGACCGGGGGTGGGCAAATTTTTCAGACGAAGGACTACATGGGAAAAAATTTTGAAACCGAAGGCCGCACTGAAAAGAAGAGCAAAAAAAGGCCCTTACGTCCGCAGATGTTTTGATTTTTTCACTGAAAATCGGTGAAGAGCAAAAAAAAGGTCTTCGGCTTGATTCACGGTTAGAGTTAATATCTCTGCAAGTGTCCGCGGGCCGCGTAAAGTGGTCTCACGGGTCGTAGTTTGCTGCCAATCTTTTGTAACAGTTTTAAATTTTCCCAAAGTCCGCCTTCTTTTTCAACCAAGCTAGGACTCCCGGCCATTCACTTTGGCATACGTAAACGCTTTTATGGAGAAAGTTATTTGTTTATTTTACAGTGACCTCTTGAGAGAAAAAGATAAAGTCGAGTCCTATAAGCAATTTTTATGTTTGGATGGAGATCCGAACATTTTGTACAGTTTGCTGAAAGAATCTGAAAAGTTCATGACAAAGGACAAAGCAAAAAAGCTGCTGAAATACACAATTAATCTTGACAGAAATGTGAAGCAATCAATTGCAGCAAAAAGAGCTGCTATCGACAAATAAGACGGAGTGGACTCAACAACGTAGAATGTGACGAAACTGTACTACACAAATTGCAGTGTTTATTCGCTAAACAAAGTATTGTTATTTTAAACATTCAATTAGATCTATTTTTATATTATATTATCGATCTAAGTATATATTATTTTAAACACTCACTTAGATTTATTCTATTTTATACACAGGAACAGCAGTGGGAACTACATCACCCTAACATAGGAACGCCCAAAATATTTAAGGAACTGGCTGCCACGTTTTGAGCTTCAGCAGGCCGCAAAATTGTCGCGTACTGCTTGGAATATTTTTTTTACGCAAACAATGCAAGTCAATGTTAAATCCAATTCACTGGTCATGGTATTTGATTAAAATAAATTTTTGACACTAACAGAGATGAAGAAAATACAAGTTTTGACGAAAAAATTAACAGCGTCATTGGAAAAACAAACATCACGAAGCAATCGCTGGCCGCATTTTGGGCAACTTCGTTTGATGATATTTCAAATTTGATGAGACTGCCATGCTCTTAGCCAGTAAGTTAAGCTTGGTGTTCAACGCCAAAGAATTTTTCCATTAGAAGCTTTTTTCAGACCATAAAATTGGTATCTTTTTAAGGCTATTGCGTTTTTTACGTTGCTGTCTAAATTGATTGAAAACTTTCGTAGTTCCTTCGCTTTTTTCTTTGTAAAAGTATTTAGAATGAAATAAAAGACTGTAAAGCACATCCGGATCATCGTCCAAACACAGTAGATTCTCATGTGATTTCAATTTCGGTCTTTTCTGAACCCATTATGTATCTGCAACGTGAAGTAGCAGCAGTGAAAATAAGAACAGAGAAACACAAAAGGTGCGGCAAAAAAATAAGCTGGTAACTTAACTTTCGCTGTGGTTAAAATAATCCAGGACTACCGGCCGGTTATCTCGGTTGATAACCACACGCTGTCGGTGCGGATGGTTTAGGTTCCATTACTGAGCCGGTCAAACCGGCACAGTGTCGCCTACGGCTCTCCAGGGATGCGACGTTTCTGCGAAGCTGTTTTGCCCCGGCGCTAAGCCGCGGAGTCAGGCCCTGCCACTCGTAAACTCGTAACTTATTACACGCTTCGGCGTAGTATCGCGAGTATAATGAAGTTTGGATTAGATTTTTTTTTTTTATGCAGTAACTTTCAGGACAGCTGTGTCATAAAATTTTGTGAATGAGTCAAGTGCGTGACTGCGACATTCAGGGGTGAGCGACTAGAGCGATCCGTCAATACTACAACGTGGTAGCTACTAATTATAACAGTACTATAAATACTGCTTACGTAAAATTATACGTGTCATGCAATCACGAAGTACAGTACCACCCTCCTCTCCCTAAGCCAAAGTTATGAATCCGTTTTGGCTGCTGTATTGATTTTGCAATAGTAAAAGAGATGTAGTGAAACATTGCACAACATTGCACATGTTTTTCTTTGATTTCAAACTCATCACCAGAATAGCCCTGATTATTAAATTTCGATCTGAGCGAGTGAACAAAAAAAAGCAAGGTATTGCCAGTGATGTGCGTTTACGACGCTAATTTGACGCTAGCCGATGCGCTTGGTGTTAAGCCGTCAAAATTTCAGCTGTTTTAGCGTCTAGCGTCAATACAATACTTTTTTTTTGATTTTTTGAAAAACAAGCGAGGTGTTTTCTAAAATAAAAACGCTGAAATTGCAATCTATCAGAAAGAGGAAAAATTAACTTCAGTTAATAGGCGTGCAAACGGTTTTGAACGTAAAATAAGCTTATTTCAATTACTTTTCTGCTGTACCGATTAACTTCGGTTTTATTCTGTTTTGTGCGATTGGATAATAATGGTTACAGCAGAAGGGTATAAAATTGCGGTAAATTTTGGGCTTTAACCAAATTTCATTGTGGTTATTGCTTAAGCAAATTATCATTTCAATATTCGGTGCGGGAATGAATTCAAGTTTAACATGTTTTTAAATAGCAGCGCGCTCTCACAGCTCTGCAAAAGAACGCTTGAAAGTATTATACGCAAAGCTTGGTGATAACCGTGTTGTAGCCTCTTGGACTTGTACATGCCAGTGTTGTAGTCGAGACTACCTGCTTTGAGACCAAGACCTCATAAATTTTTCGAGACCAAGACCGGGTGTTTTCCGAGACCTTTGGTTCGAGACCGAGACCAGCAGTAATCGAGACCAAGACCGAGACTGGCAATCATTCGGCCTCTTAAAAATAAATCTATAGCACCAAGTTGAATCAATTTTTTTATTTTCCAAAAAATTGCTGTTGCATTTTAAATACACAAGAATTTCAAGCATTTCCGAAGAGAGTCTTGCTCTTTGTGGTCGCATTATTAGCCCGCTTGAACTAAAAATTCTCTTTACCGAAGCTGAAGAAGCGGGTACTCATGGTGTATGAGTGGAGAGCGTAAAAAGAGCAGAAAATTCACACCTTCTTTCTCGCCAAAATTCAAAAATATTTGAAGGCACGGTCATTGTTGAATGTTGTCCAAATACTCGTTAAGTAATACCCTCGGTGTTGCCTTTGCTGTTTTTTGGTTGTCTTTTGCTGGCATATTTAGCAAAAATGTGTGATAACTAGGGCGGTTTTTCATTGACCTAAAAATCTCAAAAAATTGACCTTATTTTATCAAAAAGTTGACTTTGTTGACCGAACGAAACAATGAAATAAAAGAGCCAGCCCATAAGAAAAAAAACAACAACACCAAAGTCACTTCAGTTAGTGCTTAGATTATACTGCACGCACATATAGTTCAAGTATTTTGCTATTCGCTGTATTGCAATCTTTCTAACATCAAAGTGTGTTCGAATAACTGCATTGTCTTTTCAAGTCTATTGGTTTTGACTACCGGCACATAGCGACAAAAACAGTATGTGACAAATGAAAACGCGACGAAAAGCTTCGATCTTGGAAAGCTGTCTGAACGGACCTTTACAATCGAAATCGATCAAATCACATCAAACATTACATTAATGAATTAAGCATGTGTAAACTGTAATACCGGTAACAGTCTGGCGACAACATGCACCTCCCTGGTACCACCAACAGTTACGAACCTCCATCTTTAAATTATCTGAGTCATTTCTTTTTGAGTACAAAGTAGAATCGCGCAAAAAAAGCAAAAATTGACCAAGTATGAAAAATTGAAAATTGATCTAAAAATGATTTTTTTCGCTATGATTTTTTGCTAAAAATTAATCAAAAAAATTTTGCGTGCAACCTGTGGGACCTGCTCGGTTAAAGCCTGATGACCTTGAGTATATCTAAAACGCCAAAAGAATGATGCAGTGTTTGAGCAGTTGAGTATGACCAACCATTCTGCTGAAAGAGCTTTGGGCCTGGTGTCTGAATTCATACCAATAAATTAACCAAAGACAGCCAACATACGCGATATTTGTATCAGCTGGTAGCGAGCACAGCAAACAAAACTCAAACGAAATTCGCCAGACTCATGGAGCAAGACTGTTTTGTCCAAAATGTTGCGGTAGACTGGTTTGCTACGTTGCAGATTAATAGAAATGGTGACTATCGTGAGATGTTCTGACCTTGAGATTGAGACGCGCAATCTATAGCGCTTTCTCGATCTCAAACAATGAACTCTCAACAGTTCGGATTCGGGCTGAGATTTTGCTCGAGTTTACAGCCCTAATGCAATAACAAGTAGCAACCGTGCAGCAGTGGCTGTGGTGTATAATGAATTAAGGTACTTTCACTGCAAACCAGATCTTTCCTACGAGCAACGTAGCTCACGCATTTCTCACGCCTTTGATGAAAAATACTGTGGGTGTTTTTGATTGGTTCATATTTCGGGTCTTGCACACTGGACCACGTAAGCTTGAGCCCAGGACCAGCGGTATAGGCGCATTTAGGGAGAGCCACGATGCCGTGCCCCTCGCTGGCCCTGTCGTTGTTGTAGATTATAGAACACACCTACACGTCATTCAATCAAATGCGCCAAAGCTAATAAAGTTGCATCCTCCTTTTATGTGTCTTAGCCAAGCTTTTGCTTTGAGACATACCAAGGTTTTTAGGTAGGCCTATCAAAATATTTTTGTATTGTCTATTAGAGACTGTACTAACAGTACGGCACGTCCTTTTTCGGTAAAAAGCGTGTTTTTTTTAAGTGAATACCGTAAAAGCTGTTGGCGGCTGGGGACTCCGCCCCCACATCCCTGGTTTTGGGCCACTTTGCCAAATCCTTGGTGCGCCTTTAAACAGCGGTAACAGTAACAAAGAAAAAAATTAACTAGCGTAGTAATGTTTATGACAGAAAGCGTTAATATAGCGTGCACAACTTCGTAAAAATTTACTTTAAAAATTTTGGTATAATGAATATTCATAACAACTCCCCCCCCGAAACATCTTTCTAGATGCGGCCCAGTATAGACCCTTCGAAACTCAAGGTGGGTTCGGTTCCTGCTTGAAGCATTTGACACAGGCCTGTTCCTAGAACGTTTAGCTTGGATAGGGGCAGTTTTTTCAGGTTTTTTTTTTTGAAACTGATACAATCAGGGAATTAAAAGTAAAAAGCGCCAAATTAACGCTTGATAAAATGGATTAAGGGAATGGCGTTACGGTCTACTACAAATCTATCTTAATGATTCCATTCTTATTTTACAAAACAGAAGAAATCGTCTGTTTTAGTGCCCTCCTTAATTAATGTCGTAGCAATGCATGTTCATTTTGTCAAATTTGTACTCGGCAGCATGGCTGCTAGTCAATTAATTAATCTTCATTACTCGCGATCTTCGCCGAAAAGTGTAACTAGTGGCGGGGCCCATCTTCGCGGCTTAGCGCATGGTCAACACAGCTCCGAAGATTCGTCGTACGTAGCGGTAGCGATTCGTTGGTGACACTTGTGTCCAAATTAACCAACCAGGGAATCGAGCCCCACCTCTCGAACGATAGAATGCTTAACAACCGAAATAACCGGCCACAGAGCAGCAACATTGAGATGAGAAACAGGATTTTTATTTCAGTTTTAACGCGAGATTGTTTATTCAACCGATCGCAGTAATGTTGTGCTTAATGAATCGCAACATTTTTGGGGGGAGCGTTGCCCCTTCCTTCACCCTTTACAAACGAGCATGATTTGACACATCTCATAGCGCAAGCTTATTTTGCGGTATCGCTCAGTAAAATGAAGAATAACCTCAAGGCTGAGTTATGAATTTCCTCAGCACCAATGAAAAAGCCCTCGCGTTTTTTCTCGTCGTCTTTGCTGGATCTAATAATTTTGATTCTCCAAATGTGTAAATAACGACTTTCTTATTTCTTGCTTTTTTTCAGATTTCGGTTTAAACAGAAAAAATAAATCACAACAATTCAGAAATCAACGTTGCATTTAATTACATCTTTTCTTAATCTCACGATTAAGGAAAGCCAATTGTACACAATATCGTTTGATAACTTTACAAATAACCAAAGTGAAAATTTAACTATCCATTAAGGAATCCAGGGGGTAGGGGAGCTCAAGCGCTATGGTATGGATGTTTTATTATTACGTATGCAATGACGTAGGGGAAGGTGGGGTTATTTCGGACATGGGGCTAGTTCGGACCTTCCACTTCCGGTTTTATTTTTGCCGCATCATGTGACCTGTAGCAGTCACCGCAATCTTCGCTTTTAATCGCCATATTGGTTAGGTAGCAAAATCAAGTAGTTTTTTGTTGAACTTCATATTCACGATTTAAAAAAAAAAAAAAAAGTAAAATCAGATGAGAGGAAATGATTAGGTTTTGTGCTAGCATGGTTGCAGTTTAAGCTCAAGTCTAGCATTGATACTAATCAGGCATTTATGAAAAACACGCAGACAAGATGAATTTAAAAAAAAATCAACTTGTGTAGGAAGAGGTTAAGGGTTAATTCGGACATATATGACAAAACCATTCGAAATAGCACGTGAAGATATTGTTTTCAAATTTGAAAATGATTTTAAATCAAATATGAAAGCAATTTTAGCACGTGAAAAAGTTGTTTTCAAATTGCTAGTGCCACAAATTACTGGGTCTTCTCGACGTCCATTTTTACACTTTTTAACTGGAATTTTAAACAATAGAACATTTGATCTTACCAAACTATTGAGATCATGCATATACCGTATTAACTCGATTGTAAGCCGCGGCTTATAAATATTTTTTCATCATCATTTGTGCGCCTTACATTTGAGGCGGCTTACTTACGTTTTTTTAACAAACGATTTAAAAAAATTATTTTTATCAAAACATCCGATGCGGCGATGTACAAATTCAGTTCGCCTCAAAAGCGTGAGAAAGTGCTAACTGCACTTTTGGTCCACAGCCATGTGTTTGTTTTGCGAACTGATTTGTTATTTTGCTTGCTGTTAACGATTAAAAACAACCACAAAATACCTATTTGATGTTGTGTGCTATTGTTGTCGAGAATAGGAAGTTTATCAACTACCTACCGGTACGCAAAACATTTTATTGGATCGGTTTATCAACCTATTTTTTCGATTTAACACAAGTACAGGTGCGGCTTACAATCGAGTAAATTCGGTAGTCTCTTTCTTTCATTCGGTTATTTTCGATTGAATTCTTCGCAGTAAACTTTTAAAACTGTGTATGTAAATTTAACTGAAGCGAGTTGTTTCTCTATCAGCGGAAATTGATGCAGAGTGGTATTTCATCGCAATAAATTTGCCTTCTTTTTAACGTCCGTGACTACCCCACTGCTTGTCGGGACCTACCCTACTATTGGGGCAAGTTCGGACGTGCTAGACCACCTTGCATTTTTGTAAGTAATGGCCTAATGCGTAGAGCTATTACAATCACGAACAAATTCATATTGAAGTCAAAGGGCTATCCACAATTTTGTACAAAGAGTTGGTAATTCCAGGTTCTTAATCTTGCTCTAGAGTCACAAAAGTAAATTTTGTCCGAAATAACCCCACCTTCCCTAATTAATTGCGCATTATCAGTACGATTATGAATAAAAACCATATTGGATTGAAAAAATTAATAAGAAATGGTATTGCAGGCTCACGGGAATACTAGGTGGAGGTAAAAACATTTTTTTTTATTTACTTCTTACTTCACAGCATAGATAATTTGTTCTTTGCAGAATCAATTTGAGTATAGGAATATTGTTACAAAAATGTTTTCCTCTAGAAAAGGAGTAGGCAAAGTGCGGCCCGCAGACCATTTTATGCGGCCCACGGGCATTTACAGAAACATAAACTCATATCGTGAACCAAGCCGAAAACCTTTTTTTATAGCTCCGCGCTGAATGTCAGTGAAAAGAAGGACACGTGCTGCCGCGTAGAACTTTCTTTGCTCTTCACCAATTTTCAGTGGTAAAAATAAGACATATGCGGACGTGTCAACCTTTTTTTTTGCTCATCACCAATTTTCAGATGTAAAATAAGGACATCTGCAAACGTGTAGACTTTTTTTTGCTCTTCCAATCAGTACATCCCTTGGCTTCAAAGTTTTTCCACATGGCTTGCGGCCCTTCGTGTAAACATAATTTCTCACTTCTGATTTGAAGATTTGTTTTATTTATTCAAATTTGATTCACAAGACTTAGCAAAACAATGCACGAAAAAGTACAGTGAAACACTGGCTTATAAACAGAAATAAAATTACCTGAAGACGATGCATGTTACTAGGCTGATCAAAAAGCATTTGCATTTGCGCAAAGCATTTGCGAACCATTTGCAAACTTCGTTACATACAACTATATTTGTCAAAATAATTTCAAAATTCTGCGCATTAAAATCTCTTTTCAGCGCGCAAAATTTTTTCAGCTGCATCTTTAAGAATTAAGGGGAAGATCAAACGCAAATAAACTCTATTACTTTTCACTCCGAAAAAAAAAAAAAAAAAACTAAAAAAATGAAACGGACAGTTGACTGAGCAAAAGCATTACATTCACAACACATCGCAAGTATCTGTAAGTAGCACACTCAGCAATCATGAGAAAACGCGCAACCCCGCTACCTATCCCAAGTACACTACGACCTAAAGTGCACGATAAAGGGTTTGAAATTCAGATGGCGAGTCTCTTGACTCCACGTCACTTCTTAGTGCAGCTTCAAGCACTGCAGTCATAGTTCCATTGCAGCTCGGTAAAATAAGCTCGACCAATTTCTTTCGGTTACAATGAAGATTGATTTTGTAAACGACCATGCTGGAAGTTTCGCAAAAATTCTCCAGCCGAGACCTCTCCATTCTTTTTACTCGGAGCTGTAATTGCACTGCTTTTAAAATTAAGTTGTGAGTTTTCCTGTTGTGAATGCATTGGCGTAATTCGTTCCTCAATAACGGGCATGGGAGACCATTTTTGACCTGGCCCTGAATCCGGTTCGTCCGCGTTTTTTGAATCCAATCCTTCTTCGTTAGACGCTTCCTCTTCCAGTCCTTCTCCGTCTTCTGTGTCGATAGTCGCTCTTTTTGCAGCAATTGATTGCCTCAAATTACTGTCGAGATTAATTGTGTATTTCAGCAGCTCTTTTGCTTTGCCCTTTGTCATGAATTTTTTGGATTTTCTCAGTAAGCTATACATAATGTCCGGATCTCCATCTAAGCACAAGTAACGCTGATGTGACTCAACTTCTTTTTTTTCTAAGTCTTTGATATATCTGTAAAAAAATTGTAGTTTGGTTTTACTTCCATTGATTTGTCAGCGACATAGCCAGTGGTACTGCGCGCAGGTGACAGATCCCTCGCGACGGGTTCGATTCACGGCTGAAGCGGATCGCATTTGACGTACCGGGTGGCTGCTGACGCGAAGAGCACAAGCTCACTTTGCAGTCCCCCTCAATTACTGTAGAGTTTTCAGTTCAATACACTGTAATTTGAAAATAACCTCAGTTATTGATTATTTTGGGTACATGTAGGTGTATTTATAGGGACCTAACGTTTGACAAAACTTATTTCAATTATTAGTGACACGGCGTTTCGTCTAAGGTAGGGGTTCGCTATCGTAGGCCACGGCACATTAAACAGGGGGCCACAAATGCAAAATTTACCAGTGGTGATTAAACACTTCAGGCCAGCTGACAGTTGTAACTACCATGAATGAAACACCGACCAAAATTTTATTGCTGAGCAAGGGGCCACTGATGTTAGGAGCCTCTAGAAGAGGCCACAAACCACGAAAGATTGAGAACCACTAATCTAAATGTGTCCACTCCATAAATATGAGACTGGAGCTTCATTCCCTGTCAAGTTGTACTCTTCAGAGTTTAAAAATTGTGACTACATTCTATTCATGAGGCTCTCAGCCCGCGCAGTAAAGATTTGGCTAAGATTAAGTGTGACGTAATTCATACTAAAATGGGTAAATTTCGAAAGATGGCTTACACGGTGTACCTATCCACATGCCCAGTTTAAGGGCTCAAATTCCAAAGGTTTTCCGATTCACAAATAAATTTTTGATGTCATCAATTATAACATCAAAAACCTGCTTATGATGAAGTAAGCCTGTGAGCTTTTGGCCACACAAACTGATATCCATACTGGGTAGAGGGCCCTTCTAACACCTTCAGCTCCATTCACTAACATACAAGATTCTGAGGAAAAATCAGGGAATTTGGATCAAAACCAATGTTTAAAATTTGGTGCACACCAAACGCATTTGCACAAGGTAGGATTCCCCTCAAAAAATGCTTACTTCTTGTAGATGTCAAAAAGGGACACATCATCTTCTATTGCTTCCTTTATTCTTCCAGCGTTTTTTCGCTGGTCAGCATCCTCAATAATCACCAAAATGTAACTCATTCTGAATGGCCACTGGTCCGTTAGCATAATCCAATACAAAATATCTTTAGCAAAATCGTCATTGTCAGTACTAGTTTCTGCAACAATAAATATAGTTTAGCATCATTTATCTCCATGTCATGATCGAGAAAGCACCAAGACAATATGACAAGCTCCCATAGAAGCTGCCCGGCCACAAAACCATTACCTCTTATAGGAATTCCGTCAAGTACCTGTCACAAGCGAATTTGCCGGCTTGTTCTCCACACTAGCTGCCCTTTACTCCTGTGCATCAACAGGAAAACTGTGAATACCAATTTCAATGTCATAGGTTTGACCAGACTCGGAATTGAACCCCAAATCCACCGAGCCACCAGCACACGCTCTATTCACGCAGCTGTCTAATCGGCACTTTTTGTTCCTTTTTTTTGACGACCACAGCAAACTGTTTAGATAAAACTGCCGACGGCAGTGCTCAACAATTAAACCACGAAGCTTTAAATATTTTCATAATAATCTGTGTTTAGCCTCGCCTCGAGTTCCATTCACGTCTGAAGTCGTTCGGATTTGATGCATTTGTCACATACTCAAAAGCGTAAGCTCACTTTAGTCTTTATTTCAAAGTACTCACGTATTTTAATTTAAAATAAATGAATTATAACTAACTTTAGTTATTCATTTATTTTCTAAACATAGTGGCAGAAGAAATAAACAAGCAACTGAGACTATATTTTTGAATCATTACACTAACAACTCAACAGTAATTGAAGGAGACTGCGAAGAGAGCTTTTCGAGTCAGCAGCCAGCCACCTTGAAATATATCAAGTCAAATGCAATAGGATTCAGCCGTGAATCGAACCAGGTGCGGATTAAACAGTTTTTGTCGGGAAGGGGGGCTTAGAAAATTAATATGTTAAGATCTTTTCAGGGGGCTGAAGGAAAAAGTTAAGTACGCTATCTAGCAGTGGCGTACGCAGGATTTTTCAATGGAGGGAGTTTCAGTGACGTCACATCGTGATGACGTAAAGATACTACGATTACGGTAGTTCAGAGGTATTAAAGTGAATCAGATTGTAATGTTTCTAGTTTAAATTATTATGCAATTGCAGTTAACCATGGTTAAGCTATAAAGGCCCAATGCCATAACTAAGGAAACAACCAAGATGTTTCATTCATATTTTTACTTAATGCTGTTAAGCCGTGGTTAAAAATTTACTGAAAAAAATTTAGTTTACTTCATATTTGAGCCATAGGAAGATTAACTGACGAAAGTAGGCCAGCTTTCACAACGTCACAAACAGACTGTAGCCAGGGGGGTAAAACAGTTATTTGCTTGCCTCCAAAAAATATTTTTTGAACCAAGATTGATATAAACAACGCATATAAACCTTGATATAAACATTTAATATGCACTCAAGCGGGCAGTTTCTCCCATAACTGTCTTGAAATAAAGGTACTGGAGCATGAGAAACCACTGCCCTACCTACCGAAACATTTTTAGACTAAAATGAGTTGGGCGCGAGAGGAATCCCTGATCATGCGATCAAAGTCAAAAACAGCGTCGATATTGTCTAAGCATTTTTCACCCGAACCACAGCGTCGATATCACCAGATACCCTCAAATGCATAATCGGGATGTCTGGAAAACGGAGCACTCCAGCTCCTGAGACAGTTACGGCACGTAAAAACAATTTTGTCTTTTTACGGCAGTGTCAATTTAGATTTTTATATTTTAATAATTTTGTCAACAAACCGGCCGGTTATAGCGCAGTTCAGTGGTTCCCAAACTTTTCAAAGTTGGTACTCACTATTTATTACCACAGCTTACGGCGATCCACTAAACTGTATTCAATTAATAAAACATTGAGAAAGGAAACAAAATAATTTAATCTTTCAAATTAAGTACGCTCGCGAAAAGGATGTAATATATAAATAACTGAGGTTATTTTTAAATTATATTGAATGGAAAACTCAACAGTAATTGAGGGAGACTGCGAAGTGAGCTTGCGCTCTTCAAGTCTACAGCGACCCGTTATATATGTCAAATGCGATCGGCTTCAGCCGCGAATCGAACCCGTCACGTAGGATCTGTCACCTGCGTGTGGTATACCGCTGGGCCATGGATGAGCTTGTTTCTTACTACTTGTCATAATCGGCTTGACACTAATTTCGATTTGTAGTTTTAGATGTAAAGAATTTGAAAGTTGTAGTTTATTTTGAGATTTCCATAACTTTTTAGGACCCACTCAAATTCTTTTTGCGACTCACAGGTGGGTCACGACCCATAGTTTGGGAAACGCTGGCGCAGTTACTAAAGATGTCGCTATCGATGCGGAAGGTTTGGGCAGAGTTGGATTCGGGCCGGACTTTTCGGTTCGGGTTCGGGCCTTGATTTTCAAAATATTGTTTTTTTTGGGCTGATATTGAGCATGTCAGCACAAAACATTTTTCATTTTTTAAATATTTTTGCTGTATTTTTTATCTGAATCTGCAGCAAGCACTCGTTGGATTATTATTATTTTTTTTGCGATAATGGCATGACAGTGACGTAACTAAAGAGCACTGCGTTTTGGTAACATTATTTCGGGTCGAAATCGGGCTTTTGATTCTTTCGTCGGGTTCGGGCCGAGAAAACATTTTTTTGTTGCTCACTGCTCAACTAGCAAAGATGATTGCCCCAAATCTAAGAATATGAATAAGCAATTTACGACAATAAACAGTTACAAAATGCTGATGAGCTACATCTACTTCCATCAAATTGGTTTTTGTTTAAAAAATAAATTCAGCTGCATATTGCATTTACTGTGTATCTGAAGTATGTTTATATATTTCCACATTCAATTACTAGAAGGCGATAGCCTAACTATTTGCCCAGGGGTTCCCAACCAGTGGTACGCGGAAGCTTTTCTAGTGGTGCGCGAGATATTTTCCAAAAATACGAAAAGAATTTGTTTTGGCGGAATCCTCCCAAAAACTCTTTTACTTCACAAATGAAATAAGTTACATGAAAATAGGTTAGCTAGAGATATCTGTATAATCATGTGCGGAGACTATGGTATGACGTAGCATACTCTCATATGGCCATTGCCAATAGCTCGCTTGTTTGGGGGTCTTTTCTTTTTTTGCAGCAGCAAACTGCAACACCATCGAATATTGTAGCTGGCATAATTGAAATGGTGAGGTGAATCTATGGAGCTGCCTAACCGGTAAAAAAACTTTTAACAGAGACGATTCTGTGCTTATTTCGCCTTCATCGAAATAGTAAAACTCAGGGTTCAAAATTACTCCTTGCTTGAGTTTCACAGTTCTAGCTAACATCCCTGGGTGTAGTGAAGTAGAAACGCATACAAACTGCGTATCGCACTAGTTTGCAAAACGTTCTATATTTCAAACAAAAGCAGCGATAAACGTAGACCGGGTGTGAAAATTTTTCGTAAACTTGAGCATTTATGCATCTATTGATTTATCATTCAGGCTAAAGTCAAAACCTACCCAAAATTTTTCAGTTAAAAACGTCCATTTTGCGAGGGTTTTCGCTTTAAAATTGTGCATTGCCAGTTGCCATCCTACTTTTCTAAAACTTTATACCCTGGGATATCTCAGAAGCAACGACCTCACAAAGCTTCATACGAAGCTGCACCATGCAGATCAGAATACACGTCATTGCTATTTTATACGAAAGTAAGGTCTCGAGGGAATATTCTTAAGAATGCGTCTTTTTGTGTTGCGAAAAAGAAGCTGCTCCAGTTCTCCCAACCAAAAGATTACAAAATTCAGAAAATTTTAGAAGACATAAACTTTATTCTTCAACTTTCCTTTTTGTCAGATATTAGGAGTAATGACCCACTGTAGTTGTTATCTTCAGGGCCCTGGGAGAAACATCATTGATTTTGCAATCTAATTGACTACATCAGGGGTGGGCAAAGTACGGCTCGCAAGGCACATGCGCCTTTTTGACCCTCGGAACGTGGCTCTTCAGCTCTTTGTGAGAAACACCGAAGACCTTATTTGTTTTGCGATTGCACTTTTACCCCCCATTTCTAGCTCTTGTGTGGTCGAAAACTTTTTTTGCTTTTTCATCCCCCATTTGCATCTTTTGTGGGGTTGAAAAAATTTTTTTGCCGTTTGACTTACCGTTGGCAACTCATCAGTTGTTCTACTTTTCCGCTAGTGGCTCTTTCAAAGAAAATTTTGCCCACCCTTAGACTACCTTCATCCAAAGCTCGATTCACAATAATGACTCGCTCATAGTGAGATTTCTTCGAAGTTCGAAGCTGTGTGGCCCACGTGTTACGTATTCGTTTCTGTATGTAAAGTAAACCTTTTAGCACAGCTCTTCTATGTTGTTATGGTCAAAAAGTATTTATCAAACGTAGGTGGTACGCAGCTACAAAAAAAGTCCAGAAGTGGTATGAAGAAAGTAAAAGATTGGGAACCTCTGGCTCAAACCATGGCAGAGTACTAAGCAACAAAATTTGTAAAATTTTATTGTCTGAATTTGAAATATCGTTAATAATCTAATCAATACTATAGTAAAATGATGGCTATAAGAGATCTATTTGTTTCATATAAAGTTATTTTTTTCAAATTTTAGAGTTAGTATTATCACATCTTATTGCACACATCAGAGATGGAAACCGGTCGGGTAAAAATTCGTTGACCGGCCGGTCGAGCCGGTCAAAATAAAAACGGTCAAATTCTCCTTTCTTGCAACTAAAATACACCTAAACACCAACCAAATTATGCATACCGATATGTGTTTTTTAAATACTTTATGAAAAACGGCATTAACAAATTACACCTTTTAAAAACAAAAGTTTGTTTTCTGTTTACAGTACTTTCATTCGAATACTCTTTTTATCAGAGGAAATTTTACGTGTTCAATACATTTATTGGACACGTAAATTTTATCGAATATAGGTTTATTGAACACCGAACGAGTAAACCTTCAGTAAAAAAGAACGGTCGACCGGGCCGGTTAGTGACCGGTCAGCCGACGTAGATTTTGAATTTTACCGGTCGGGTCGAGAAAATCCTGACCGGTTCCATCTCTGGTACACGTGATCGCTTTCTCGTGAGACGAGGAATTTTGTAACTACGTTGCTTTTGGTGGTTAATCGACTATGTAGTCTAATCAGTGAATTTGCTGCAGTCTCAGCACGACGCCTGCCCTGTAATTTTATGCATGGCTCTAAATTGTTTTTCTTTTTAGACACTCTTGTTCTTTTGCTCCATATTTCAATATTCATTCTTCAACGCAAAATAGCAACTTGCGTCGCTTTATTTCTGTACACGATGTTTTCACCTGCTCTAGAGTTTCTAATTTTTGTTTTTCAGTTTGTTTTTTATCCAATTTGCTGCTGTATAGTATCCGGTATGCAGAAGTAAGAAAAGCATCTTACTCAGGAGAGCAATTTTGTAATAAGTTAGCTGGAGGATTTGCAATCAACTTCGCCGTTTGGCCATTTCTTTTTTTGTCTGTCAAGAAATGGCCAAACGGTTTTTGTCCCTTCGTTTTTTCGTTTGCTTTTTTTTTTTTTTTTTTTTGAGATGCTGCTTAACTGTTTTGGCATTGCTTAGAAGTTTTGGTGAGGTTTTCAATTTTACTTCCCTTCTTCTAAGCATGGTAGTGCTTATTGTGCAGCGACTGAAATAAGCGCTGAAACTCTGTAAAAACGATTAAAAAAAAAATTTCGTAAAACAGTTAAAAAGAGTCGTGAACAGAACCTCTGTTTGGCGATTTATCGTTAAATAGCAATAATGCTTTGCTCATTATTATACGAATTACGATCTAAATATACATCAGGTCAATGCAACAAACCTTAAACAATATCTACTCTTTTAAAAATTGGGTTGTTTTACGCAACAGCAGCAAGTTTTATCGGCCGTTCCAAAGAAGTAAACGAAGCAAACAGAACGCAAAAAAAAATTAAGCAAAAAACTTTGAAGACAGCGACAATGTTTGGAGCGAGCCATTGCTATACAGTAGCGTAGAATGAAATATGAACAAAATTCACCGTGGGTATAAAAATACTTTAATTATTGAAAAATTGAGCTGAATTTTAACACAACCCTATTTTCTACGATTAACGTAATCTCTTCAATTACAGCGGCCTAGCAATGACTTGATAGAACACCGTTCTGACGATGTTTCTGTTCGAAGCTCAACTTCAAACCAACTTTCATGTAAGGACATTTCTTCGAATATCATGAGGACTGATACAGAGGGTTGTATCTTGGTGGAGGCTCTGGTAGTTAAGTGGGTTTGATCATTCTTTTAGCAGTATTTTTCGAATTGATATTGATTTTTGAGGTGTTCAGTCGGTTAATGTCAAAGATAAAAATGTGCTACGAAAAAATATGAAGCCTAGCAAATTAGGCAACACTGACTTCTATTGTTTTTGTGTATTTTGAGTCTCTTTGATGTAGCGTCGACGTGTAGCATTATTTATTGAGCCTCCGTCTTTGCAAGGTTGGTGGATGAAACCGTTACTCAGCAATTTCAAGAAAAGCAACTCTCCAGCAAATTCTCGTCATGGCTTTACCGCATCCATAATTCATGATAAGATGATAAAAATGCCAAACAAGTTTAATCAAAAAAACTGTCAAAAGATAATCTTGAAATGATTTTAGAGCGGCCGATTCAGGGTTTGATTTTCAGTTGGGTCAAAGGTCAAACCAAACACTCACTAATTTGCAGGGCCTACAGATAGTTTTCAAGCTTGTATTTCAACTTATTGGAAATTGGTTTGTCGTAGGAGATTAATCTTGTTATCTCATCACACTGTACTCACTCGGGAGCATTATTATTCTCTCTCGTCCCCTACCGAAGCGCTACAACGAGCTCTATTTGTAGTTGCCGACCAGGGAGTAGAACACCATCAGGTGCGTAGCCGGGGGGGGGGGGGGGGGGCAAAAGGGGCAATTGCCCCCCACCCCCCCAAAATATTTTCGGTGACCACTAGCGTACAAACATAAATACTAATGCTATAACGTAAATCTACTAACAACGCAAGCAGGGGCGGATTAAGACCACTTTTCGACAAAAAAACTACGCTAAAATGAGTATTTTTCTTGCGAAAACCCTAAAAATCCGTGGCGGCTGGGGGCTCTGCCCCCAGACCCCTCAGCCTCCGGCGGCTGGGGGCTTCGCTGTCACACCCCCGGTTGAGGCACCCCCTTTGCCGAATCCTGGGTGCGCCACTGGAAAAGCCTATGAAGTTTTGCCCCCCTCCCCCGAAATTTTGGGCTGGCTACGCCACTGAACACCATGATGTGCTTTTTCCAACGACACAGCAAATAAACGTGAGAAATTATTTTTCACATTGTCTTTCTATTGCTGTCTTTATCGTATGACCTATACACGCTCTGTTATCAAGTCTTTCGTTGCTTGGCCTGACGCTTCCACGGCCAGCTTGGGTCAAGCTTAACAGACTAAAAACTGGTGTCAGCCTCTTTCGAGCAACAATGCACAAATGGGGAATGGCATCCACACCAACTTGCGAATGTGGTGCAAAAGAACAATCTGCTGACCACATTGCAACGTTATGCCCCACCCACCATCCCCACATGGAGCTTTTGGAATATTGCATCTAAGTGATCTAACTATGGCACAGCTCAATGAAAAATGCCCCAACAACTGATGACTTCTTAAATACATCTACTCCACACGAAGAAGAATAAGTTGCTTAATTGGTCCCACTGAAAATTTATCCTTTTTCCCAAGGGTTTTACGAATGTTATGTCTCGAGAGATTGGAGTTGTCGGCCATCTGTCAACCACTGTAAAATGGAAGAACTCTGTTAAATGCCCTTACCAACGGCACAACTGGCAAACTTTTCGGCTGGTTCTCCACATTGTTCCTTAAATACCGAACGTCAGGCAGAGAAGCTTCTTCTAGTTTAAAGTCTTTGATATGCCCCGATCGGTAATATATCCTTTTTCTAACCGATTCATCAAGCGCCTTGAATGCTGGTTGCTGAATGTCAAGCTGAGAAGATGCTTTAAGTCTGGTTTTACGTTGCTCTGAATGAAACCTGACTCTGCCGATTAAGAGGTAGATGGTCTGTTCCTTTATCCTCAAAGCCACGTAATCATTCGTGGTGGCGTTTGAAAATGCATTTTAACGGAATTCCCCTAACTCCCAAAAGCAAATAAAAGGCAGCAACTTTCAAGTGGCGCTTCTGTCACTTTTTCGCTATTTAGTATGGGGCGCCGTTTGGAAAAAAACTATTCGTTTTGTGAACCATGTTTTTTGAGCTTATTTAGGCCATAGTTTGTCCGATATGTGTATTGGAAATGTCCTGCTTATATATCGGACAAAATGTACTCTAAGTCGGACTAAAATACACGCGCAAAATAAGTCGGACAAAATCGTTTTTTTCCAAACGGCGCGCCACACGCCTTTTGGAAAAAAACGATTTTATGATCCCTGTTTTTCGAGCTTATTTGGACTATAATTAATCCGATATATAAGTCAGAAATATCCGACTTGTTTTGCGTGTGTTTTTTGGTCCGACTTATAGCACAATTTGTCCAATATATAAGTCGGATATTTCCGATGTATATATCGGACTAATTATAGTCCAAATAAGCTCGAAAAACAGGGATCACAAAATCGTTTTTTTCCAAAAGGCGTGTGGCGCGCCGTTTGGAAAAAAACGATTTTGTCCGACTAATTTTGCGCGTGTATTTTAGTCCGACTTAGAGTACATTTTGTCTGATATATAAGTAGGACGTTTCCAATATGCATATCGGACAAACTATGGTCTAAATAAGCTCAAAAAACATGGTTCACAAAACGAATAGTTTTTTTTCCAAACGGCGCCCCATAATTTAGGTCTAAATAACGACGGAGATTGAGAGAGAGTTAGTTTTGCGGTAGGAGAAAGATAAAACTATTTTGGTAGAAGGGTGACAAACTATTGGAACTGATTTGCACAGCCATGTAAATTATAGTTCAACTTAATCATGAATTTGAAAGTAAGATGAAAATGTCTAATAAAAACTAGTTTTGATGTATAAATTTGACCTGTTACAAATTACCATAAAGCAATCTAATAGTAATGCGTAGGCTGTTCAATGAAAAGTCGTCGAATGTCTTTACATGTTACAGGCAAAGACGGTTTTGTGAGAGATATTTTGTACTGGATTATACTGACTGATCAATGGCCATTCAGAATGAGTTACATCTTGGTGATAATTGAAAATGCTGATCATCGAAAAAGTGCTGGAAGAATAAACGAAGCGATAGAAGATGATGTTTCCCTTTTTGACATTTTTAAAAAGTGAGCCTTTTGACATACGGTAGACCGGGAGTAGGTCAAATACAGCCTGGAAACAGCTGAAAATGCTGAGACGGAGGTTTTCGTTCACTTCTAGGCCTTTTTCAGTGCAATAAGCCTAAACGCTAAACTTGGTTCTTCAGCCTTTTTCTTCAAGATGGCTTAAGTGCCCAGCTTAGCGTTTAACAATGGCTCCAGAAGTAAACCGAAACGTCTGCTGTAGTGTTTCAGCTGTTCGGAAACACAACATTGTGACGCCAAAACGATTTTGTTGAAACGGTGGAAACTATAACCTTATGGGCTTATGCTAACATAAAAAGCTTGTTCGGATTGGAAAAACATGTAAGGCCTTATTTAAATCGGATTATCTTCCATGTTAACAGCAGTGTGAGTTTGACGACGTGCATTATAATAATTGCTAGGTAAAATCATTGTTGCAAATTCACTTCGATTTACAACAAACTTCGTCAGGGTTACTAAAACTTAGCCTATCTTATTTGTTGGCATTACTATCAACTGTAACATCTACGAAACGAAAAAAGATTTATGCTTTGGCAGTGGCGTGCGCACGAGGTAGGGGGTTCCCATTTACGATTATAAAAGAAATAACTTAAAAACCTCTTTTTTCGGAACGATTCGTATCAGAAAAAACTAAGTTGATTTTTTAGCTCCCCCCCCCCCAAATGTGAAGGCTGGCTACGGCCCCGCTCAGTACCGTTACTAATGTGGAGCTAACGGACCTGAATTACGCACATGAGTAAAGTTTTTGCCCCATATCGCGCTGAAGCTTCAAGACATACGAAAAACGAAATTGATCCCCCTACTTTCCAGAACCAGCTTTATTGGTGTAACTGCACAGTATTATTTAAAAACTGTTTGTAATTAATAAACCGATGAAGGGATCGTAGCAAGTGGAAAACTTAGGAATAAACATTTCGCCATTTAAAACACATAGCAAGCGGAAAATTTTCGAATAAACATTTCGCCATTCAAAACACATCCCTTCCAAACTATTCCTTACTAAACGAATAAAAAACAAAAAAAAGTAATACAAACCAAAAAAAAAAAACAAGGCAATAAAAAACGATGCTAAAAAAAACTGTTTTCTTACATCATTATTCAGCATAGAAGGCACAGAAGTTCTTCGAAGAGAATGATTGCAATGCAAGCAGCTGTTCCGCTTTACCGTTTACGTTACAATGCACATAATTTTGAGTTAACCAAAGCGGCCAATTGCATGGTGGTAAAAGACATCGATATCGGCGTGGAAGGTTTTGGGTTTGATTTCTGCGTCCGTCAAGTCGGACACTGTCGCCAACGGCTCTCCACTGCTGCGACGTTTCGTCAAGGTTTAGAAATTCACCTAATGAATCCATTTGGAGGAAACAGTTTGTTGTGATTTTTTTGCAATTTTTATGCATTTCAATTTGTTATTAAATCATATGCTGCGACGTTTCTGCGTTTCCTAGGCACCAAGTTGCGAAGATGGGCCCCAGTGGCGTAGGCTACACACGGGATCAACCCTCACCCCCCTTTCACGATTGCTGAGAAATAAACCTTTCTTTTTTGAAGCGAACCGACTTCTCTTCGTACGGAGCTTGCCGAAATTGTTTTCATGTTTTTTTCAGTTCTGTCCCACGGTCTAATTTAATCTTGAGAAACTTTTTGTTGCGATGCGATGCAATAATACCGGTAGTCCAACTTTTCCGATGTGTTTTGCTTGAACTGCATTTTTGTCATTGATACTGCTGTGAAGCAATTAATAAGTAGGAATTTTCATATGCCGTGTATTTGCAGCAACTATAGCTGCTCACAACCTTTTTTTTTAATCAAATCAAAAAATCAATCTTCAGTATACTCGTTCATTATACTCGCTGAAGTGTCGAAGCGTAGTAACGAGTAACTTAGCTCCTGGGGCAGCACAGCTCCGAAAAAATGTCGCAGCGGTGGCGATCCGTTGACTGCTCTGTTTCCTGCTTGACTGGCCCGGACATTGAACCCCAAACCTTCCGCATCGATAGCGACATATAGCCGGTCGGTTTGTTGAAAACATATTAAAATATTAAAAACTAAATTGACAATGCCCTAAGTGCTAAAAAGAAAATAAAAATACTGCCAAGAAAGACCAAACCTGCAAAAGATTTGAAGAGGCCCAGACGCAGAACGATGGAGGCAAAATTGGTTTTACGTATACCGTTCCTGTCTTAGTAGTTCAAGTGCTATGTTTCCCAGACACCCCGATTATCAAGCAATAATATGAATGAAATATCTTGGTCGTTTCGTTATAGCTTAATCATGGTTAAGTGCAATTGCGAATTAAATCTACACTAGAAACATTGCTGTCGGATGCATTTTGTATATGCTTCTGAACTACTTACTGTAACTGTAGTATCCTTACGTCATTTATCACAACTACGTCATCACAATATTTCGTCACTGCCCCTCCCATCGAAAAATCCTGCGTACGCCACTGTACTTCGGTTCATCACTATCAATCTCTTCGCAAGCAACGAATACATGCTGCAAAATTGAACAAAAAATTGCACCAAAATCGAAAACTCGCTACCGATCACACAACTACAAATATCTATTGGGCTACAAGCAATAAAGCTTTAATAAAAAAAGCTACATTAATTATTTACCTTTTTACCAACACCTCGAGAAAAATGTTTTTTATTCAAAATTTGGGACTGGTTGATGATGCCCTACACCAGTAGTGTATTTAAGGTGGGGAGGGGCATTGGGCCATGCCCCCCTTTTTTAAATCCGTCTTTTAGTACAAAAGAGAAAAACTAATGGTGCCAAGTGACTGAAATATGCCAGACTCTTTTGATGGTTTCTCTAACTTATGGCCCGAGGCGAATCTACAAGAGTAGAATGAAGGGTATGCAATGTGCATCCTCCCACCAGCCATTTTTGAAAATGTTTTTGGTGTATACAATTTTTTTATGATTTTCAACCTCATCTGAGTCTTTTGGATAGCGATAAGTCTTACGCCTTAAGCACGCGTAGTCAAAAACGTGCGAACAAAATGCATCATATTTGGCGAAGCACTCAAAGATAAGGTCCAAAAATTTAAACGGAAGTTGCCTGAAAATTATTCATAAAGCACTAAAATAGCCATTACTGCAAGTAGTATTTCAAAATTTTTTCAAGGGAACATGCCCCCGGACCCCCCTAGAGCTTTTCTTGTTTTTCAATCAGCTTCAAATTTATTCTGTTGAAAAAAAATACGCTTGAAAAAACTGTGAAAATTATCCTCCCCATCTTTTTAAAATTTTTCGCTACGCCACCGCCCTACACCTACACAATGTTTTGCAACAGTTATAAATTTTCCCAAGGTCCGCCATCTTTATCGACTAAGCTAGGACTCCCGGCCATTTATTTTGGCATTCGTAAACGCGGTTATGGAAAAGGTCATTTGCTTGTTTTACAGATGCCTTAAATTCTTGGAAAAAGGTCAAGTCGAGTCCCATCAGCGATTTTTGTGTTTGGATGGTGATTCGGACATTTTGTACAGCTTGCTGAAAAAATCTGAAAAGTTCATGACAAAGGGCAAAGCAAAAGAGCTGCTGAAATACACGATTAATCTCGACTGTAATTTGAGGCAATCAATTCCGGCAAAAAGTGCGACTATCGACCCAGAAGACGGAGTGGATACTTCCAGCGATGAAGGAATGGATTCAGAATGCGTGGACACACCGGACTCAGGACCAGCAATGAAAAGGCTAGCTGAGCCCATCTGTACGGATGAATTTACGCAAACGGTTACCTCCGAGGATAAATTTACGCAAACGCTTTCAAACAACTATTAGAAAAGCTCTAAATCTAATTTTGCAAGCAGTACACACCAACTGCGATCATTGACACTGAACACGGATTGAAAACGGTGAATACGAGTAGATCCAAAGGAATACAAATAGCAAAGGCCTTAAGCTACCGTAGGCCTACCTGTTTTAGTTGGTAAAACACAAAGCCCGATCTTATCGCGAGCAATGTTGATTTCTTCGCGTGCAGTAGTGTAGACTCGCCTGTCGACGTAATGGTGACGACATGCCATTGGTGCGGGAGGTTTTGGGTTAGATTCTCAGCCGGTTATATCTGACAAAGTGTCGCTAAAGGCTCGTCACCGCTGTGATGTTTTTTTGTAGTTTAAAAGTGTCTTGCCCAAGCTCTCAGCCGCGGAGATTGGTTCCGTCGTTCGCTACACGCTTCGGCGTTACACCGAGGGTTTTGTCTTTTTATTCTTTTAGTCGCTGAGTAGGTAGGCCTATGCGTTCGTTAATTACCGTATATAATGTAGATTGAGACAAAACAATACTTCACGAATAGTGTTTATTTGCTAAACAAAGTATTATTATTTATTCAAATCTATTCTATTTTATACACAAGAACAGCAGTGGGGACTACGTCACTTTAGCATACGAGCGCCCAAAGTATTTAAGGAGCTAGCTGCGTGATACGTTTTGAATTTCAGCAGGCTGCAAAAGTGGCGCATACTACTTAAAATTATTTTTTCACGAATACTACGCAAATTAATGTTAAATCCAATTCACAGGTCATGGTATTTGATTATAATAACATTTACCACTAACAGAGTTGAAGAAAATACAACTTTTTGACGAGAAAACTAACAACCTCATTGGAAAAACAAACATCACGAAGCAATCGCTGGCGGCATTTTCGGGCAATTTCATTGATGATATTTCAAATTTTATGAGGTTACCATGCTCTTAGCCTGTAGACTAGGTTAATCTGGTGTTTAATGCCAAAGATTATTTCCATTAGACGTATTTTCCAGACCATAAAGTTTGTATCTTTTTAAGGCTATTGCGTTTCTTAGGTTGCTGTCTAAATTGATTGAAAACTTTCGTAATTCCTTCGCTTTTTTCTTTGTAATAAAGCCTTTAGAATGAAATAAAAGACTGTAAAGCACATCCGGATCATCGTCCAAACACAGCAAATTCTCATGTGATTCAACCTCGGTCTTTTCTGAACCCACTATGTATCTGCAACGTGAAGTAGCAGCAGTGAAAACAATAACAGAGAAACACAAAAGGTGCGACAAAAAATAAGCTGGTAACTTAACTTTCGCCTTGGTTAAATTAATGCAGGACTACCGGCCGGTTATCTCGGTTGATAACCACACGCTAT
Source organism: Trididemnum miniatum (assembly GCA_964006365.1). NCBI lineage: Eukaryota > Metazoa > Chordata > Ascidiacea > Aplousobranchia > Didemnidae > Trididemnum > Trididemnum miniatum. The sequence goes on along the minus strand of OZ023233.1, from coordinate 9,500,638 downwards.
CGGAGCGGAAGGTTTAGGGTTCCATTACTGAGCCGGCCAAATCGGCACAGCGTCGCCAACGGTTTTCCAGGAATGCGACGTTTCTGCGAAGCTGTGTTGCCCCGGCGCTAAGCCGCGGAGTCAGGCCCCGCCACTCGTAACTTTTTACACGCCTCGGCGTAGTATCGCGAGTATAATGAAGTTTGGATTTGATTTTTTTTTTATGCAGAAACTTTCAGGACAGCTGTGTCATAAAATTTTGCGAAAGAGTCAAGTGCGTGAGAGGGGTAAGCGACTAGAGCAATCCGTCAATACTAAAACGTTGTAACTACTAATTATAACAGTACTGTAAATACTGTTTACGTAAAATTTTACGTGCCATGCAATCACACAATACCCCCTCCTCTCCCTGAACCAAGTTGTGAATCCGTTTCGGCTGCAGTATTGATTTTGCAGAAGCAAGAGATATGTAGTGAAACATGCACATGTTTTTCTTTGATTTCAAAGTCATCACCAGAATAACCCTGATTATTAAATTTCGATCTGAGCAAGTGAACCAAAAAAGCAAGGTATTGTCAGTGATGTGCGTTAACGCCGCTAATTTAACGCTAGCCGATGCGCCGTCAACTTTCAAGTTGACGCTAGGCGTAACGCCGTCAAAATTTCAGCTGTTTTAACGTCAAGCGCCAAGCGTCAATTTTTTTAAGATTGCAATACTTTTGTTTGATTTTTGAACAACAAGCAAGGTGTTCTGCAAAATAAAAACGCTGAAATTGCGATCAATCGGAAAGAGGAAAAATTAACTTCAGTTAATGGGCGCGCAACCGGTTTTGAACGTAAAATATTTTATTTTTCTCCTATACCAATTAACATCGGTTTTATTCTGTTTTGTGCGATTGGATAATAATCAGGAATGGAGGTCTCGAGACAAGTCTCGGTCTCGAGACCTAAATATTAAGGTCTCGGTCTCGAGACTGGGTGAAAAATTCGGATCTCGGTCTCAAAGCAGAAATTGCGTCTCGAGACTTCTTTTATTGGTACCGCACTTTAGTTGTTTGCATCATGTCAGCGAAGAAGTCGCGCTTCCATGTTGATTACAGAATCAAAGCCAATCTCACTATTGCGTCATTTTCTATCCGATGCTGACCCGTGAAAATGATTTCAATAAGACGTTTGCCAGAATTACATGCACTAATTTGATTTCAACTATTCTTCTAATGATTAAATCTTGTCAAAATTTGCTTGGTTTCAAGATGTTGAGACTTGACAATAGCGATAAAAAAGTTTAATTAATTTTATAAACTGCAGGTGTAAGAAAGTTAATTTGCGTATCTGCCTTGTGCCCTAATTACGCAGCTGTAAAATTGTTTAGTAGTGCTTTACTTAATTTAATTAATTGGATTATGCGCGATACGTCAGTACACAGTTTCGTCTCTGACTGCCACTGTAATAAGTCATCACAGCTCCTAATTATTTTCCAGCATTAATTAATTGGATTGTTTACGTCTGTAGCCTAGTAGGGTTGGATTGAATTTGAATTTTGAATTTGAAATGCTCATCATTTATTGATAATTTTGAATTTTGGTTATCCAAAGTAGATGTGTTTGAATTTTAACTTTCTCAAGTCAATGAATTTGATTTTCCATTTCCGAAGTCAGTCTTTTCTTTTCGACTTGCACCGGTAGAACGAGTTTTTAGTCAAAGTGGTTTGCTTTTTCGGCCACATCGGGCCAGGCTATCATCCGATTTGCTCTCAATGTTACTTTATTTAAAGTGCAACAAAAACTGTTTAATTGTAATTTTTGCGTTTAGTGTTCACTGTTCAATAAAAAGATTTCGATTAAAATTTTTTCTTTTGTTTTCGATTAGGTCTCGAGTAAAAGGTCTCAAAATTTTCGGGTCTCGATCTCGGTCTCGAAAACACAAAAAGGTCTCGGTCTCGGATTAAGCAGTCTCGACTACATCCCTGAATTAATAATGGTAACAGCAGAAAGGTATAAAATTGCGGTAAATTTTGGGCTTTAACCAAATTTCATTGTGGTTACTGCTTAAGTTAATTATTTCGATATTCGGTGCAGGAACGAATACAAGTTTAACATGTTTTTAAATAGCAGCGCACTTTCACAGCTCTGCAAAAGAACGTTTGAAAGTATTGTACGCAAAGCTTGGTGATAACCGTGTTGTAGCCTTTTGCACTTGTACATACGTATTAAACCATTGAACAGACCGATATTTAGCAGTAGGTAAAGTAGCCTTAAGAAAAGAGTTATAGCAAGTTGTTGATTTACTGTAGATCGTTGTTTTGATAATGGAAAATATGCCCCCGATGCACATTGCTGAATCGCAGACATTTCTGTATTATATTTTCTTTTTACAGAATTTTTATTTTTTTTTACCATAGTGAAGTAAAAATGACTTAGCCAAGCAGTGAACAAGAGCTGGATGTTTCAAAACACAACTAGGATTCGACACGCGTTTTTGAGGGTCTCGGTCTCGCTGTGATAGCGTCTCGTCTACCACTCGTACCTTGCAAGTCTTAGAAAATGGTCATGTCTCAATCGAGACATGAAGAGATTTTGGCTTTGAAAGAATTTTTAGGTCTTTGATACGTAAACAACAACAATGAGTACCCGAGGTGTATTAAGTAAAAAGTTGTGCGTGATTTCGCTCTTTTGAAAAACATTTGGCCATATTTGTTTAGTAGGCTACATGTTGCAACAGCGAAATGCAATTCACTTCACGGAAGCTTTTGTTCTGGTCGACTGAACTCCTCATGAAGTCTCGTTTTTCGTTTTGGGTCTCGAAGCTGTGATCTCTCGCGATAGTTTGGGTCCTCGTTCCAGCTCTGCATGGAACCCATTGAGAAGACACTCAATTCAATGCACCGACTACTATATACTGAATTGTAAGCATTTTACACTTTCGTTGATTTAAACCCGGGACATAATCGCAATTCAATGACTGGAAAGAAAACAACGAAAAGAATAAAAACGTTAGGGCAGTTAGCGCACTTCGCTGCACCATTATAATGTGATATATTAGGCAAGCATACATCCAAGTCAGTTATAAACTATTTGTCAATGTGTGGTTTAACCATAGATACAGTCTGGGAACTGCCCTGTGCAAGGTTGTGTCATCACGAGCTCCATTGCGACTTCAAGTGAACGTATTGAAGTATTAAAACTTAAAATGGACTTAACATAGTCTGTAAATTGCTATTAGGGCAAATGAAAACTGGGACAATTGGGCACTTACGCTGACGGCAATTGGAGAAATGGGCACCTGGTGAAATGAGCTTGAGGACAAATATAAGTACCTAGGCTAATTATAAGTACCTATTTGCTCCAAGAGCCCATTTGCCCCGATACGCATTTCCCAAGAGTTCATTTGCTCCAGTGCCCATTTCCCAACTGTCCATTCGTCTGAAGTGCCCAATTGCTCTATTGCCCAACTTCCTATTTCACAAGAATCAATTTACCCCAAGTGCCCATTCGCCACGGTGCCCATTTGACCAGTGCTCAACTGCTTATTTGCCCCAAGTGCCCATCAGCAACACCACTAGAAGCCGCCACGGCGAACATTACAACGCAGAGTGGTCGGCGCATTGGACTGCAAAATCTATTTTTCCTGATTTGATGCTGGGCTAAGTCATCTACCATGATACACATACTTCACTATAAAAAAATAATATAAAAAAATATTCGCAGTAAGTTTCGAGACTAGGTAATGAAAGGATTATATGGTTTATGATTGCTATCAAACTTCAAAAAAACTGACGCTGAAATTGACGCTGACGCCGTCAATTTGAAATTATTGACGCTAACGGCGCTAATATTTTGGGGAATTAAAGCTGACGCCGTCAATTTTTTTCGTTGACGCGAATATCACTGGGTATTGCTTACCAACTCGCAATCGCGGTAAAAATGAAATGTTGTGTGGTTTCATGGCGCTTTACAACTACTAAGGTCCTTTAGCGCCAGGACTAAATTTTGTCAAAAATTCACTGACGTATTTTTATTCTCTGTTTATTTCATCCTCCGCGCTACATTTAATTGCTGAGCGTTTAGCAAGTGTAACAGCAGATACCAGTTTTAAAGTCTTTGGTGTGACCCGACTAAGAATGTAACTCAGCCTACCAGCTTCCACGGCGAACGCTCTTAACCACTAGGCCATGGCGTAAGCAATCAACCTTTACGAAAAACTAAACTCTCAGGAAACGCGTTGTGTCAAGCATAATATTCAGTAACTTGAATGATAACTAAGCCACCACAAAAATAACCTTACTCGTGGTATAGTCTGTAAAGTGACGTTGGATCATCAATCGCTTCACACATATTTCCAATACTTTGCCTCTGATCTGCATCTTCAATAATCACAAGAAGGTAGCTCATTCTGAATGGCCACTGGTCTGTTAACAATATCCAATACAACATATCTTTCGCAAACTGCTTGTCCAGAGAACTTCCCAGTTTTCCCTAAGAAATCAAGTAAATAAAACAATAGAGAAAAATATGCCATGTATCAAACGCATAATTAATTAATTTCCCTGTCCACATGTCCAATTTCAGTAAGACAAAAGTCCATGGGTTTTCTGCATTATAACTAAATTTTTGATGTCAAAATTGCAAAAAGTGACTATGACATCAAAAATTTGATTATGATGTAGAAAACCAATGGGCTTTTAGCCCATTTAAATTGGACATAAAGACAGGGTGATTAGGATTTACAGGTAGTGGTGGTAACTTTAAAAATTGTTGCAAAACTTACCCTTTTGCTCAGTGATTTGATCAAAGACGCAGTTACGGAAATAATATTGAATATTCGCTTGATGTTGCGAGGATTTCCTTGCATGTGCTGAATCAAAATTTGATCTTGACGCAAAATATCTCTGAAAGCAACAACATTAAGTTCACTTACGGTTCTGCGAGTACACTAAAATGTCTAGTATCTACAATATCAACGTATCCCACAAACCTGCAAGTTGATAAAAACTCTTTGAATTTTAAACCTTTCTTCATTTCCTGCTGTGAAGTTGAAGGAGCATCAGACAATCTTTCAGCATCGTCAAAATCTGAAGTACAGCAGTTAAATGCGGTCTGTCAAGTTGAAAAACAATAGCCCTACATCGCTTTAAAGCTTCCTTTTACTTCTGAGAGCAACTTGACATTGAAAAGAGTGACATTTTGTTTAAATAGTCTTACAACTTGACGATTACTACGTATAAAATATTAGCAGAAATAACGTGTTCTCAGTGGCGTGAACTTTCTCCATAAAGGAGAGAGGTCAAAATTGAAGCATTTTTAAACGATTGCCATGTGCAAGTGTGTGTTCACACGATCAGAAGAATAAAACAGCATTTTGAGTATTGCAGCAACTCTGGACGACATTTTATTAAACTCCGCAATTTTACTTGCGTTTCGCAATTCTTTACAAGAATTCACTGGTTATCAAGAGCGCAGCGTGATTTGCAGCTTTTGGACAATGCAGCAGCATACTAGGCCTATTTTGCTTGATTTCAGAAGCGTGTCATGTTTGGGTAGATAAGCAAAACGCACACGCAATGCCGAATGCTTTTTTTTGAAAAATTTTATGGTGCGTAAAATATTACGATTAGACAAATTTGAAACTTGGCGAAAAAACATAATGATTAGCTTACCTACATAAATTATGCTCGTTACTCTTGCCTACTAAGTTCTTACTTAACAAAGAGGATGAAACAGCTGGTATCCCACTTGGTGGGTTCGGTGACTCCGTAAATCCTGCAACTCCAAAAAAATCTAGATTTAGAGACAATGCAGTTTATCAAAATTTACAGTACATGGCAGCACAAAAACAACTCGTTGAACCAGTTTAACACAGCATTGCTAAAAACAAAAAAAAAGTGTTGCAGTTAGCACGTAAAGTTCACTGAGTGGTTGGCGCATTGTGCTACCGAGATTCGCACGTTCGATGCTCAGCTAGGACATTTTCCACGACGTACGCAATGTAATTCACTACCATAAAAACCTGCACTGCAATTATCAAATTATATTGCTGTCGAGGATTCAGCAGACCGCAACTGCCAGGTAAGATAAACTTTCACAATTACGCGCACATTCGATCCGAAGCATTCAGACTTTGAGCGTTGTACTTCCGCAGCAAGCACTTTCAAATCAAAATTTTGCTCATAGCCCGCCGAAAAAAATGTAAAATTGCTTAGGGTTTCTAAATTGTAGCTTACACTTGATCCCGGTTGAAAAACCTTTGCCAAGTGAAAAAGGTAAACTTTTGTCTTAGTCTAACTGTTTGAATATATTCTGAAAATTTGGCACGACACAATAGCTATCTTAAATCTATTTGTGCAATCAAGTACAAATAAACGTATGTTTCACAATGCAACTAATTTTAATGATCAGTGAACTCAACCAACCTTTTGTTTTAGATATGACCAATTCTTCTTCATGGCAATTCAAGGTTGTGCGAAGCTCGTCTATCAGACCAGCGATGTACATTGGCTTGATGCTGTGGTCAATCTGTAAATAAGACACATAGCGGAGCGTCCGCCTCTGGAGGTGTAGACTATGGGGTTCGATTTCGCGTCGGTTCAGACCAATGTCACTAGTTGTGCCGTTAGGAAAGGTACTTAGCGGGATTATCCCATCTTAAGGAGTGGTAGACAGGTGACCGGCAACGCCTAAGCGAGATCGTTACAGCGCTTTAATCACTTTCTCGTGATAGGAGGATAAATATGCAACTAAATACAAAGACTCAATCACAGTGAAAATAAACACTAAAGCTTAAAACACAGCGGCATAACGTATTTGGGCGATATATTTGCGCATTACAGCACGTGCATTTTTATAACCATTCATCATTCTTTATATCTGAACTCAAACTCACGGAACTCTGTCTTTTTTGCCAAAATGGAACTTGAACTCAAAAAATGTACCTTATTCAACTCAAACTTGAACTCGAAAAGTTAGTACGTAAAGTAAACTTGCTGAAACTACTTGAACTTCGCAGAAACATTACTGAAAACGAACTTGAACTCAAAAAAGTCATGAATAAAAAATCGCAACTCCTACTTGCAAACTTTTGGTGAAAATAACCTCAATTAGGCATGCTTCACGTCTGCCGCCCCGCTGTCCATTTTGGGTCAAAGTTTAAGGTTTTTACTAAAGAACTTAAAAAATGCGGTACTGTAGGAACGTCCGGGACCTTAATTTGCCCGCAAGTTGCATGGTTCTTGACAAAATTCTTTTTATTGGTTTTGAGTTATTCACTGCTAGCGAAAAAGCAATGCAAATTCTACATAAGTATATTTATAAAATTAAAATTTATGTGATAGATTGATTGTGCAATTTTTAAAACGTAATATACAATCCCGCAAAAAAAATGTTTACCAATACACCAAATTTGCTGCTAACAGGCGAAGTAAAGCTACTCAGTCAGCGATTTTTACCAAATATAGAGCTAATTAATACTTCTGGTAAACAAAATGGTAAGTTGATGATTTTCTTCATGTACTCGTGTCCGTTTGTGGTTGGTCGATTTTCAGTTTCGTTCGTCATTGCAAAACAATCAATGGCAACCCTGGAATCGATTGCGATTATGCAAATGAAAGGTGACATCCGGTCACTCAATAAAATGTTTACCGATTCTAAAACTGATTTCACCTGCAAAGAATTTTAAAAGTTATATCTGGTAAGGTTTATTCATAGGCTATGATCAAAAATAAGCATCCATTCCTATAAAAAAACACCAGAGTAATACGAGCCAACAGTGCAACAATCAATAAGAAATATCTTACGAGGTAAATAAATGATAAATTCAGGTGTAGACATAATTCCAAGTTGGGTCAAAACAATGAATTTAAAATTGATATTCACAGTGTTTTCCTGATGACGCTCAGCGTTAAAGAACAGTCTAGAGAACAATCCGGCTAGTTTACTAGTTGAAGCGTTGAGAAAGACACTCAGAGGGATTCCCCCATCTTAAAGTAATAGACAGGTGGCCAGCGACTCCAAAGTGAGATCGTTAGAATGCTATGATCACTTTTTCGTGATAGGAGAATAAATTTGCTTCTAACTACAAGCATACAAATAGCCAAATGGTGTTTTAAAAACTTACGTCTCGCAAAAAGAAAACTTCCATTATTTCTATTTATTTACATGCTTTTGGTGTTGGTCAGCCGCTTAATCAATCGATTACATCAAAATAATATTTTTGTGACTCAAATATTTACTTTAGGTAGAGGCACTCGGTCTAAGTCATCAATGGTGATCACCACTTTGTACGAGATGTTATAAACAAGCTCGACTGTTTTGATCAAATGAACAATAGCATCAACCTGTAAATATAGTTCGTATTATACGGTAAGCTAAGGTTTGGAATTATTTATGGATCGTCTGAACAATTCGTTCTGGGACGCTCCATAAAATTTTACAGTTAATGCGCTGCCTTTTTGCAAAATCTAATGAAAAGTGTTGGAAAGCATTGCTATCAGACAATGTTGTAGCGAGAAATTTCAAAATGGAGGAAGTGACAAAACTAAAAAAAGTCATCACAAAAGCCTGGCATATTTCAGCCACTCAGCAACATTTGCTGTTTTTTGCTTCAAGGCAAAGTCAAAAAAAAAGGGGGGGGGGGGGTTATGGCACAATGTCCTTCCACCCTAAATACGCTCTGATTCCAACATCAAAAACCCGGCAAGTTTGCTTCTTGTGCCGTTGGAGAAGGCACTTAATGGGATCCCTTCATCTTGGAGTGGTAAGCAAATGGCCGTTAACTTTGAAACGAACTCGTTCCACATCCTCAGCTCCCTCGCATAAAAAAGAATAAGTCTCCAGTGGGGATGTGTAGTCTATCTATCATGGCGGCCCAGTCCAACAAAAGACTAGCAAATAGAAAATGTAGCTCGAAGGATAGATAAGCCTACCGGTGCCGTAGAATCATAAACAAAAACCAAAGATGTGTTTCAACATTTTACCAGCTTTGTGTTACATAATTTGAAACCAACTCTCATAGCCACACATAAAAACACTAACTTCATCTTTTATTTTATTCATAAATCCAAGTTCATTGGCTAAATTTTTCCCCACACCTTGCAAGGCACTAACAATTCGATTTTGTTGTGAATTGTAAAACGCATAAGCAAACTTGACGACAGTGATGAGCACGGTTGTTCCTATCGGTAAAATGCCAACCACTTTTAGAACGATATCTTCAACAGAATCTGCATCAACCTCGCTCATCTAAAAACACGTTTTACAAAATCAAACTTTGCTTTAAATTTTCGACTGAACTTCGTGGGCCAGCTAGTGAATCATAAAGCCAACATTGAAAAAACAGTAACCTTTATACTTTAAAGGTAAGGATTTAAGTTTATCGATGCAGAAAGTAAAAGAGCAAGAGTAAAAAGTTGCTTAAAAAACAATGAAGTTTTACAAATTGTCATTTCAAGTTATGTATACGGCGTCCCAAATAGTAAGACAACTAAGAATAATAGTGAAGTGACAAGTTAATTATTACTGGACTTTTTGTTGCTTCAATCAAAATATTCCAAAGCCCTGGAATGTAAAACACAATCCATAACACGCTGCTTTCTTTCAGTGCATCATCTATATTTACTTTTTTTTAAAGTTATGTAGTTACTGCAGCGAATCACAATAAACCATCAAATATAATAATTACTAACAAATGATTTAAAATACAATGTCGGCTACCATCACCGTTTGTGGCAGAGACCACACATCTTCACCTAAAATAAATTTTGACAGCGAATTCTACTACGGAACATTTTTACGGTGGATCTACACAAAACCAACTGCAACAGAAGCGAAGCTGAAGAAAGCTAAGAGCGGAGTAAAAGATTCAAAATTTCGCGAAGCGAGCCGTTAAGAAGTGAAGCAGAGCTGAGATACTTGCGTCAGTTTGTGCGAAAGTAACTGGAGAAAGAAGTGGAGTGAGCTCTTGAAGCAAAATCAATCCAAGTTGAATGAAATCATAAAATTTAAACAAGGTTCAGCTCCACTTTGGCTGTTCGCTTTGGTTTTAGTCCATTCCATTAAATATAAGTTCTTCAAGGTAGCAAAGTCATTAGCCTATATAAATGTGTTTCACTGATAAGAAAAACTTACCTGTATGTTGTTCCCAAAAGAAACGATTAAAATCGTAATGGCACACAGCAAAACACCCAATGTACAAACAGCAACCAAAATTCTATTCACGCGGGGGTATTTCTTCATGTGCAGAAAAAAATTAGGAAGGTTGCTTGTTGGCGCATTTTCAACAGATTTTTTCCAAGTTTTTTCGTTTTCATTGCTGATGCAATGCTTCCGAAGACAAAAGACATGCAAGTCACTGGAGCTGTGCTGCATATCTTTAAAGGCTCTTTCTGCATTTGCAGCGGAAAAATATTCGGCAACCCAAACAGAATTTTTATTCTTCACATTCAAATTAGCGTTGTGTTCAGATTCCCATCCTTCTAATGAAAGGAAATGCTTTACCGAACCGTATTCGGTCATCTTGTTACGAATGTTGTCCTGCAACTCCTCATTTTGATGTTGGTTTAAGTTAGTGATATTTTGTCCAGAATAGTAAACACATAAATGACGATGATTCCACAATTTCTCGGGTTTCGGCACAGTTTGTAAAGTTAAGGAACGAAACAATCGAGTGGTCAGCGTTCCAAATTCTTTTTCCACTTCATTTGCGAGAGCTTTGACAATTCCAGCCCATAGTACGTCACAACCAGCATACTGCCAAGCGTTGTAGTTGACAAAAATATACCTACAAAAAATGCTGAAGCTGAATAGAAAGTATCTGATTCGATAAGTAGTTGGCTGTCTTAAAAACATAATTTTATGTTGTATGCATCAGAACCAACGTCTCATTCGACCGTGTAATTCTGTAAACAAAAAAGGATATCCATCCTAGCTCAAAACTTAAAAGTCGTCTTTATTGTTCGACATGCAAACCACTTTTTACCTTAACAATTTTTTCCTAAAAAAAATCAAATCGCCATTATTCTCGTGGTATTACGCCGAAGCGTGTTATGAGTAACGGAACCCATCTCCGCTGCTTAGCGCCTAGGCAATATAGCTCCGAAGAGACGTCGCAGCGGCGGCGAGCCGTTGGTGACACTGTGTATGATTTTTATTTTGATTTGACAACTTTTGCTTCTCCTATGATGAACGTCCATTGTAAATATCGTCATCTTCATATCTTAATGTTTAATTTCTTTTTGTCGGTGGCAAGAAAAGGTCGGGGTGATTATAATGCAAGAAACTTTTTAGTCAGAACCAGTGGTGGGATTCAGCCGGTTCGCACCGGTTCTATAGAACCGTCTCAGGGAATTTTATTAGAACAGCGAACCGGTTAGCATTGCTGCTTATACTTGTACCATTAGTAGAAACAGAACTGGCTGATAATATATAACTTCTGAAACAGAACCGGCTGACAAAAAATTTGTCTGGACGCAAAGAACATCTAGACATCCACTGGTCAGAACGCAAAGAACATCTAGACATCAAGGTCTCTCGTGGAAATTGCGTGAAAAAATGTCGCTTTCTCTCGGGCATAATTCGACGTAAACGCCTATATTAACTAATCTACTATATGATACTTAAAATATTCCGCTAGATGGAGGGAGAGATCGGCTCCTGTGCCACTCTCCCGGCTACACTCTATGAAAATTTACGAGGCGTTTTTGGATATTCTACTAAAGCTCTGCTACAAATCGGGTGAGAAGCAACCAGATCATTTGCTCTATGAACATGAAATTATATTTATGCGACATTACGTTAAAAAAATGTCGCAGAAAAAATATCACAAAGGTCATATAGCCTTAACGCTAGTTCTAACCTGCGATTTTTCTTTTCATTGTTTTCTTTGTTTTCAATTGAAGTGTTTTCAGATTGAGTAATTTCTGCCGTTTGAGATGATTGAACAAACGATGATGGATTGAGTTCAATTGGTAATTTCGTAAAAATTGCATAGAGTAAAATTTTTGTAAACGATCGTAATTGGATGGAAGCAAACGCCAACACTAATATCATCAGTAAATCAATACAGATGCAGATTAATGAAATCACCAACGAATTTCTGGGAAAAAAGACAAAAAGCAGTATCGGGAGTAGAATAACAATTGCCATAAATAAGACAGAAAATAAGTAAGTGCATTTGGTTGCAGCTCTTCTTAATAAACTCTTCTTGCGAGATTGGGAAAAAACACTGGCTTTGGAGGATACAATACCTGTTAAAATATACGGTGATTAACAGTTAACACGAACGGTAAAAAAAAACATTTGATGTGAACGGTTGATATACAGTATGCCCAGACTTACAGGATCAGTTAAAATTTTTCAAGAAAAATAACATATTCGCAATTGCTGTAAACGTGAAAGACGTGTTTCCTTCCAATGCAACAATCAGCTAAGCTTTGTAACCATAATATACCATTCTTTCATTATTTTAAAAGTTGACGATAGTATCATCTTACACTATTGATCTCTTCACAATTTTTTTCCTGTACGAGGGCCAAGTGGTCGTAGTCGAGGAAGATAAAATTTTTGAAGGAATCGGAGTCAAGAAATAGACAAAAGAACAGCAAAAAAGAAAGTAGACGGGGTCAGAAAACGGGTAGGAATGAAAAAACATCTTGGAAAACAAAGCCGTATTAGTTTACATTTAACCTTGCAGTAAGCAGTTTAGCAGCTTCACATTTTTGGTAATTTTATTTCCATAATGTAGCGTAAGTTGCGCAATGAACCTCCGCTTTACTGCTAATGCAATACGGTTTCATGCCCTAACCACTTACTCTGAACATGTTGCAACAAGAAAGATTTTCCACTTCCCCACCGAGCAAAAAGTCCGATTGTAAGAGGAGGTTTGATGATCTCAATCTGGTTGGCCAGAGCTTCAGCATACACATCATGTCCCAAGTGGTCGACATTAATTCCATTGTCGTTTAGTGCACCCACGTTAAAATTTTGAAAGATTCGATCTTTTTTTCGTGCTTCTAAAGCTACACTAGCAAAAAATCCTCTTTCTCTTTCCAAAGCTCTTTTTCTTTTGGTAAAATTTGTCCCAAAATTTCCTTGTCTTCTGTGAATCTCTTCCTCTAACACTGTAAAAAATTTTGGGTGATTGCATTGCCCAAATTTGGGTAATTGTATGAAAAACCCAATTTTTTTTGGGTATGATAAGCAAAAACCCAAAGTCGATTTTTGGGTTCTGTAAGACCCAAAGCACACTATTGGGCATAAACAACTATGTCCCAAGTCGGTTGGGTTAAAAATTTAATACCAAATGCAAATTTTGGGGAAAAGTTACTGCAAATATTGATATGGGTAAAGTGGTTGCAAACCCCAAAAACGTTCTGGGCTAGTGTTGTATTGGCTATTACTTTTGGGTTAGCGTAACTTAAACCCATTTTCTGGGGGTTACATTACCACAAAATATAACTTGGGTAAATTGATTTTATAACCAATATTTTTTTTTTGGAAGAGGTGAAGTGATTTATTTTTTGGGCAAAAGGATTTCGAACCCCCAAATTTTGGGGGGAAACAATCCTTCAAATTGGTATGGCTTAATAAAACCAAAAATTTTGAGAAAATGTTTTAGCCTCTCTCGAACAGAAAAGCTGAATTGCAGCTTTACAAGATACACTAATAATCATAGTTTTGCTTCTGATAAACTTTTCATTTCGATCAACCGTTAGCACGTGCTATTCCTAACGAGAGAAAAAGAAAGAACGCCAAACCAGCAGTATGCGGACCGCGCTTGTTACTGCCAGTGGTGCCACACCTTGTGATTTTTCACAAGATATGATTTTGATTTTGATCTTGTGAATTTTGGGCATAATCTTGTGATTTTTCATTGAAACAATGTTTGGTCGGAATTTGAAGAAAAAATGCTTAAATCGGATGTTTCAATAAATAAAAAGTTTCCAACTCAGCTTAAAAACAATTTTCTGTTTATACATGGCAACATTCTTTGATCACGACATCGGATTTGGATTTCGGAATGCGGAATCATAAAAGCAAAACAGTACCAGGCAGGGGCGTTGGAAGTGCTTTTAAGTAGGAGGGGGGGCTGAAATTTGTGTTACCACACCAACGTCTGGGGAGCTTCGTTCCCCAGACCCCCCTTCTTCTTCTCGCTACATATACGTCATGCCTGCCATGCACTTTACCTCAGTAAAAGCCACTTGAAGAGTTGAAGATAGCTGGATGAATTCAAGCTTTCCTTTAGCTAGCATAACACACAGTGGCCAGATCGACGTTTGTAAACGTGTTAACCTCCTTTAAATTAACTTACTATCCGTTCACAAGTTCCTAGTCTCAGGCTCCTAGGCAGAAGCGTATTTAGGAAGAGGAGCATTGTGCCATGCCCCCCCTTTTGACTCTATCTTTTAATAAAAAAGAACAAAACTATTAGTGCCAAGTGACTGAAATATGCCAGACTCTTTTGATGGTTTTTATAGCTTATGGCCAGGGGCGGATCCAGAGGTAGGATGAGGAGTATTCATCCTCCCACCAGCCATTTTCAAAAATGTTTATGATGTATACAATTTTTCTGTAGATTCGAACCTTTTTTGATAGCGGTAAGCCTTACGCCTTAAGCATGCATAATCGAGAATGTGCGAACAAAATGCATTGTACTTTTTTGTATTCAGTTGCACATTTATTCTCCTATCACGAGAAAGCGATCAATGCGCTGTACGAGCTCGCTTTAGGAAGGTACGAGCTCGCTTAGGATAATAATTTGGCAAAGCCCTCAGAATTAGGGTCAAAAATTTAAACGTAATTTGCCTGAAAATATTCAAGAACCACTGAAATAGCCATTCGCAGCATGTAAATTATTTTCAAAAAATTTTTCTAGGAAGCACGCCCTCGAATCCCTCGAGCTTTTCTTATTTCTCAATCAGCTTCAAATTTGTTCAGCCGAAAAACACTCCACTTGAAAAAAATGTGGAAATTATGGCCCCTTTCTAAAATTTTTTGCTGCACCACTGCTCCTAGGCAGTAGGCAGGGCCGGCGGAACCGCCCCCTAAACCACCCGTCCGGGGGGACCCAGGCCTTGTCAGGGGTCCCGCCCTGAACACCGCGGTTATTTTTACTTGGAAATGATTTTAATACGTGTTACGACACAACATTTGTTTGCATGTGTGCGTGCGTGTAGAGAGGTGCTGACGAGAGAGGGGGGGTTGATGAATGTTGGACTCCAATTGCGTCGCTCTTGTTCGAAATGTAGGCTGCTGTAGGCAAAATCGCTAGTATGTAAACGACTTCTTTTGATCTGTTAAATGAATAAAAGCATAGCCTAATTTTCTTCTGTCAAAAATACACATGTTATGAAATATATGTTATAGCGGCAATGTTAACTTCCTATTTCATGCGCCTTGCTTCGAATGAAGTCTTGTCAGGGTTGCCTTGGTGGGAATCTCAGCCCCACTAGTTCTAAAAAAACAGTTTGTCGGGGGAGTGCGGGGGCTCTTAAATTCGACCAAGTCCTTGTGGACGTATTTTATAAAAGGTTTGCAAGGCGGGCGTGAGCATAGCAGTGATTTAATGATTAAACGTGTATTTCCACATCATTTTTTCGTCAAACATCAAAACTCGTTTCCCCAAAACAGGTGCATCGTTTCCCCAAAACAGGGGTAGAGATTAAATGACTATGTCCCTTCCTACCCCTTCATCACACAGACAGTTTCAATGTATGTAAATACTTTAGTGATGTGTCCTTTTTTATGCGCGGTGTTGTGTGATGTGAAAAAATGCCTCTCTCGCTCTCTCTCATTAAGTCGATTAAAATAGCGCAAATAAATCGTTATATTTTCTGCATGTTTTTTGAAGCGTGGTGAGCAGTGCCGTATCAACGCATCTTCAAAGTTCGGTTCCCCCGGTTGGGGGGGGGGGGCATTTGCAAGGGTCCCACAATGTTGTTGTACAAAACTCACAATTAGAGACAAAAAATTAAAGAAAATTTCGTCAAAAAGTTGCTGAAAAAGCACTATACTCGCAATTTGCAATTACAGCACATGATGTAAATTGCAATAAAATTTTTTAAAAATTTCCGGGGGAACATGCCTCCGGACCCCCCTAGAGTCATAATTGATTTTTATTCTGCTTCAAATTTGCTCTGATTTTGCCACACACCAAAAGAAACTGTGTGCACGAAAGTTTAGGGCACCCCTCCTGAGGAAATACCTGAATACGTCCCATGAAATAATATAGCTAATGAGGAAAGTTTGTAACCGAGTCGAAAAAGCGCGAAACTGCCCGAATGCTTGTAGATATTGAAGAGTCCCATCTGGAGCTTTTTTTGGGGGGGAGGGGCAACAGTCTTCACACGGCACTGGTGGTGGGGCGCGGACAAAAATAACTAACGCCAAAGGGGGTCTAACTGAAAAAGTTTAGAACATCTGGTATAAAATAGGCTAATAGATTGTTTTGCATTATAAAGGGCCACCTGGTTCGAATTTTACCAAGGCATTCCTGGATCGCGCATGATAGGGGTTTAGAAGATTGTAGGTTTACCATAGTTTTTGCACAAAAGCATTAGGGGTGTGCGACTCCGCAAGCAAAGTGGATCAAAATTGGTTCGTCAAACGAATCGCTAGAAATTTAATTTTATGACAAACTATTACTTTAAGTAAGGCCGACTTTAAACTTCATTTGTTCTTTTAAGTACCGGTTATTGCCAAATGGATTGATGATTTTCTTAGATACTTTCCTCTTGTTTTTTCCCACGTCTTGTGACACTGTGCTGGGCCGATTGTCATTAATTTTAAATTTGTTATTGTGACGCTTAATAGCGCAAAAACAGTCAGTAGTTTAACTGCTAAAACGATTTTAGGTAAGACATTTGCCGGTAGTTTGGTAAACGCTTGCACTGTGGAACCAGAGAATGTTCTTGAGAATTAGAATTCAATAAAAATGAGTATTCTTGTATACGCTGTACGGTTTTACGCAGGGATTCCATACCGTCCTTACATCTTGTAAAATATTATTGTTTTTATGTTTTGAAATGTCCTTCCTTATTTTTAACTTGTGCCCTTATTTTGTCTTATTTGGACTTTATAAACCAAGCTTTGGGTTATTTACAGCATCTTGCCTCATTTTTTGTCTTATCGTCAAAGCTTTATTGTGACATCATAAAAGCAACACAATCTTAGGAGGAACACAAAAACGCAAGCAGTGGCGTAGTCACC
This sequence comes from Trididemnum miniatum, assembly GCA_964006365.1. NCBI lineage: Eukaryota > Metazoa > Chordata > Ascidiacea > Aplousobranchia > Didemnidae > Trididemnum > Trididemnum miniatum. Next base: position 9,483,461 of record OZ023233.1, on the reverse strand, counting down.
CCAAAATGTAGGGGGGGCAAAACTTCATAGGCTTTTCCAGTGGCGCACCCAGGATTCGGCAAAGGGGGTGCCCCAACCGTGGGTGTGGAGGCGAAGCCCCAAGTCGCCGGAGGCTAAAGGGGTCTGGGGGCAGAGTCCCCAGTCGCCACAGATTTTTAGGGTTTTTGCAAGAAAAATACTCATTTTAGCGAAGTTTTTTTGTCGAAAAGTGGTCTTAATCCGCCCCTGCTTGCGTTGTTAGTAGATTTACGTTATAGCATTAGTATCTTTGTTTGTAGGCTAGTGGTCACCGAAAATATAGTGCTAAAAATGCTTCATGCCTATCTAATCTATGCCTTGCATCCAGGGGCATAACCAGCAATTGCCCCTTTTGCCCCCCCCCTGGCTATGCCCCTGGACGCAAGGCATAGATTAGATAGGCATGAAGCATTTTTAGCACTTCGAGCTGTCTAAGTTATAGTAACAATAATAACAACTGAGGATATTTTTAAATTATATAGAACGAAAATGTCAACAGTAGTGTAACTGAGGGAGACTTCGAAGTGAGCTCGCGCTCTTCGAGTCAGCAGCCACCTGTTATAAATGTCAAAATGTGATCGGCTCAAGCCGCAAATCGAACTTATCTCGTAGGATCTTGTCACCTGCGCGCGGTACCTCTAGGTTAGATGGGAAGGTGTTGTATCTTTAGCTCAATAATACCCAGGTAGTTTAATTATTTTTCCAGTCGTCCTTATTTTGAGTTCCAGATTGATGAAATCCTAGATATAGGTCTACGTCACACGGCCAGCTAGTTTCAGCAGCCAACTAAACTAAGTTTTTTGTAGCTTTTATGCCAAGGCCTGTAGAGCGAGACAGCGCTGTTTCTGGCTTTTAGCCTTCATCAATCGCCATCACGTAAGAAACATGCATTTTCCAGGACGAATGATCTTGCCAAGTTCACTCATCCCTTCGTATAAATATTTCTTAAAGAATTTAACTTTTGTGGTACGCAATCCACTCGTGTGGCTACGTCACCATTCCAGGCAAACTCTTTTCGTGGCCAGGGTGAAGAAGTTTAAATAGGTACGTAGATGTAAAATCGGACGCAATCGCTTTTTGTGTAAAGGCATTAGGTTCGTTCATCAACAATCGCACGAATATGCATGAAATGCAAAATCGGATGAAAATCGCAATCCGTGTAAAAATACCTTTACCTTCCATTTTGCTTGCGGATAAAGGGGGCCCCACACGAAGCTTTCGGGGGGGGGCTCAATTGGCCTAGCGCCAGCACTAGCAGTAGGATATTAAGCTAGCTACTGTAGTTCTAATTTGATATTTTGTTGTTTCGCTGTAATTTGCCCAGAAGTCTCTTTTAAAATTGGAGAAAATTTGACTATGACATCATAATACAGCTCTAAGAGCTTTGCACACGAAGTTACCAGGAAATCCAACTGTTTTTGCGATTTTGCTAACTTTTGTCACGAAGTTGCAAAAGTTAGTAGGCTACGTTGGTTTGATGGTATCAATGAAGAAAAGAAACGAATAACAAGTGACGCCATGAGCCATCGTTGAAGTAAAACAGGGTGACTGTAGTTAATTTTTGAAAGGGGAGCTCAAAACTTCTATGAAAAAAAAGAAACGAATAACATGTGACGCTGTAAGCCATCGTTGTAGTGCAATAGGGTGACTGTAATTAATTTTTGAAGGGGGGGAGGCTGAAAAATATATAGGGGGGCTTCAGCCCCACCTTCCAATGCCCTGGGTATCCGGTAACACGCATGAGGTTCGTCACTTGTTAGGATAGTGTCAGGTGTCATGGCTCATAGAGTCATATATACCGTACCGTAAAGCGAGACAGCGCTGTTTCTGGCTATTAGCCTTCATCAGCCGCCCTCAGGTAAGAAGCATTCATCTACCAGGACGAATGATCTTGGCAGGATCACTCATCCCTTCGGATAAATATTTCTTAAAGAATTTAACTTTTGTGGTACGCAATCCACTCGTGTGGCTACGTCACCATTCCAGTCAAACTCTTTACGTGGCCAGGGTGAAGAGCAAACAACTAAAAAAGCAATGTCCTTCCTGGCCAACCGGACGGGAAGTCATGACGACTTCCTCTTGTTGGGTCAGAGGCTATAACAGCACTCCATCACCAACAGTGCAAAGCACTCCAGTAAATCGTACCGTAGAGCGAGACAGCGCTGTTTCTGGCTATTAGCCTTCATCAGCCGCCCTCAGGTAAGAAACATTCATCTTCCAGGACGAATGATCTTGCCAGGATCACTCATCCCTTCGGATAAATATTTACTGGAGTGCTTTGCACGGTTGGTGATGGAGTGCTGTTATAGCCTCTGACCCAACAAAAGGAAGTCGTCATGACTTCCCGTCCGGTAGGCTAGGAAGGACATTGCTTTTTTAGTTGTTTGTCATATATACCGATTAGCCGTGCAAATATACCGATTAGCCGATGACATTATTATTTATTACATAGCCCGCCGTTAGCATGGTCATAGATGCCTCATGCCTGGTGCTGGTAGACTTACTAATCTGTAATTACAGTTCAGCCTAGTATCTACAGCAGATCGACATTAGAATGTGTGGTGCAGTGGCGTATTCTCAAAATGTTCAGTGAACACCCTGACATTTCCAAAACCATTCTTATTTCTAACTTTTTATAATCTTTTTTATTTTTTGTAATAAACTTTTTTGTCCAGAAAGTAAATTTTACTATTTTCTCCTTTAAAATTATTTAATATTTCCAACTTTTGCGATTACCATAAAAATTACTTCGGCCAACAGATTTTGTTCTATGCGATTTGGAATAAAGGTTTCTTGGATCATGCTCATTTGATTGATGGTATGCCATGGCAGAAGAAGTCTAAGAAGCATATATGTATGTATTGATGCATTTTATATTTTGGATGTGTTCTGTAAGAGTGAATGCAGCTCTAGACAGTCAAAGGTTGGAAAGAGATTTGTAGTTGCAATGAGAATGTAATGAGAAAATATAGAAGTTTTTACAACTTTAATCCATGCAACTTGTTTTTTAAGCAGCACAAGAGTTGCCTTTAAAAAGACATGATAAGTCGCCATCATCCTTCCATCGAATTAATTATATTGAGCTTCTTGAATACCGGTACACAAAAAAATATGATACCGTTTTAAATGCTCATCTTCAAGCAGCTACAACATTCATAGAAACTTCTATCAGCTTAAAGAATTTAATGAAAGCGTTGCAGATCTTACGCTGGGATCAGTTGCAAAAAAAATTCACGAATTTGAACTTGTGGCTATTATTTAAGATGAGACTCAACAGCAGTTTTTTTTTTTTTTTTTCTTTTTTTTTTTTTTATTTCAAGCCATTTAATTGCAGCTTAGGATTTTTGTGGTAGTGAAGTACATGCATCATGGAGATGACCTAGTTGAGCATCGAACCCGCGAAGCCTGCTTCGGAGCCCATTGCACCAACCACTCGGCCAACTCCAGTTGCATAGAAGGTATAAGATGAGACACTGAATATTACTACAAAATCTCAGCTTTCCTCAGTTGTTAGTCTCGCGATAAAGTCACAAGCCGTATTAACGCGAGGCCTAGTGACCGCGCCATGCGAATTATCTTGAAAGAATTTTCCTTTGTGCAAGGTCTGGACATGATGTTGATCCGAAATACTGTCTTTGTTGACTTTACTGATTACTCAGCGGCTTTTTCACAATCAAAGTTATCAGTAGTTGATGAATGTCTTTTAACTGAAAGCACGAGTAAATCTTTGATTGATTGATGATCGAATTGCTTTTCTTACACTGGTCATCAGAGTCATGGTCAAACATAGCGGGTTTAATGCTCCAGAGACAGACGTAGTATATCCACTCGGACATCTCAATCTCATCTTTAATTTTGAAATAAATCAAGAGCTATTGAATTTTAAACATCAAGTTGATATACTTATGTGTTGTGCATTGTTTGATATTGTACTACTTCAAGCGTTGAATGACGAGCTTTTCATTTATATTTTGGAAAACGATGTCTTAGTGCAAAACGATTTGTGTTTACTGATAAATATATGTTTGCTTTCACCCATATTAATGGCATAAAAATCAAATGTGGTTACTAGTTGCCCCACAATTTGCAGTTGCATCCCTATATTATAAATCTTCATTAGGATAGTCAATGGGGCAGTCAGCATTGCAGCGACAAACGAGGGGTCTGGGGGGCGAAGCCCCCCAGGGTATGCTAGGTATTTTTGAAAAGTGAACACCCAGTCAAAAAGGTCACCGTACGCCACTGGTGTGGTGCAAATACTGGTACAGGTAACCGGTTGCAGCATCTGGTATCAGGGCATGCTATGGAATGGAAAAAGGTATGGAATGAAAGAGAGTTTTGGAATGGAATATGGAAGACGCTCAGATTGGAATGGAAGATTTGAAAAATGGAATGGAAGATCGTCTTCCATACTTCAATACTACCTAGGCCTACATACCGGTATACAGTATATATATATATAAACTTACAAATTACGAAGTACTACCAAACTAGAATGAGGATAATTAGTCACTTTTCGGTTCTGCAATGTAAGTTTTTAGCATGAAGTGACTGTATTGTTCTTTTGAGTTAAGCATTAATACATTGTTTACGTCTACGCAGGAACGTATGCTCTGGGGCAATGTCATTGGTCAATGACCAAATTAAAACAGTGGTGGAGGGCGTACTGCGCCCGTGTGCGTTTTGCGTACCACCACCAGCATGATGAACAAAAATTAATTATCAACGGTAGAATTTCGAAAACTTTATTAGCTTTGTTTTAAGCAGTTTTTCCTTTCATGAATGAAGCAAGGGATTTGGGGAGAGAGCAGTAAGCTACCCCAGCGGGGTCCGGGGCGGAGTCCCGGAAAGTATAACAAAAGTTAGGGAAGCGCTGCTGTAACATATTCTAAGTGCTTTCACTAACGCTTATAAAAAACTGCTGACGTGTTGTAATGCTGATGAAAAATAAACTGTTCTGTAGGATAGACGCACTGAAAAGGTTGCTCTTGATTAGTTTGGGAAGAAAACCGTAATGGTTATTAGATATGCTGGAAAGTATCGCCGCAATCCGTGCCCACAAGTTCCACGTGTAAAAACATTTAACTTCTTACTGTACTTATCACTAAGGGGGGGACGTTTTGGCATCCCCCCAGGACCAATTTTCTTTCTTTGCTGGGGGGGAAGACTTTTTGTTCCCTCCATCCTCCCTCTACTTCGCACACTGTTCTCAATCAGCTTCAAATTTGTTTTGCCGAAAAAATACGCTTGAAAAAAATGTGGAAATTATGGCCCCCCTCTTTTAACAATTTTCGCTATGCCACTGCCTTTATGTTTACATGCATGAGTTTATTTATCGTGTTTTTTCGCAATGTAGGATTGTTAAACGAATGAGCATGACTAGTTTTAGGTTGGAAAGCTTATCTTGCAGATAACGCTCAAGTCGCATACTTTAATAATAGTGTATTTTTACCATTACGTTAAATTACATTTGTATGGAAGAATGGAATGGAATATGGAAAAATCGTCTTCCATTTCATTCCATAGCATGCTCTGCCTGGTATTACATGTGAAGGGAACTGAACAGTGAAGAAAACTGTTAGCGGTGGGCTTAGTGTCTAAGTGAAGTTAATGTTACATCTGAATTTAGAGGGTTTCTGCTAAAACCTGCAGGAGCACAAGGACCGCCCTTGCAAGTAAGTTAGGAGCACAAGGACCGCTAGGGGCGCAAGTGAATTATTATTAAGAGCCTCAACCCCTGACTCTAATCCTAACTCTTCGTAATAACTCGCTAGTCAGCAAGTAGGCTTTGTGCTCCTAATGGTCTAAAACCCAGGGGCGCACCTAGGGGGGGGGCGCTGGGTGTGCGCCCCTCCCCCCGCTGAAATATAAGCTGATATATATCTCCAGCCAGTGGAAACAGGACATCTGAGGACTCGATGACCTTTTTGGTCTTCACTTGATTTTGGGGGTAAACTGGACGTAAACGCGACGACAGGATTGAATTTCACCTGCACTTGGCAACTCGTATTTTGCATCACGATGTAATTTCACAGATACTGCAAGTCGTAGCAACGGCTACTTGTAAACGTGCGTAGTTTGCTGTCTGTTCCGTGCGCATATTTCGGAATGGTTGCATCAGAGTTCTCTTTGGTTACATAGCGCAAATGCTCTAGCCAATCACATCGTTGGAGAACAATGTAGTAACATTTTATGCAACCATTCCGAAAAAAGCGTCCCGTGACCGTGACTAGATAAACAACCCAGTCACATGGAAAAAAAGGACTGAATTGCAAATACGCTTACTTACCTGTTACACTCTCCATGGCGTCTTTTCGTTTGATAGTACACAGTGACTAAAAACGGTTAAACAATTCATCAAAAAACAGAGTCTTGAAATCAGCCCTGAAACGCTCTAGCTACATAGCAACCTTGCATACGTGCAAAGTAGCCTAATTACTTGCTGACCACGACAATGTCAATGGCCACGCGGTTGTTATTGCCTTCAGGCATGATTGATCAGTAAAGTGTAATAGGGCTAGCATTTTCTACTGTACTTTAGTTGAAAATTTTGTTTTGTTTTTAGCGTGACTGTAGTCTTCATCGATTTCCAGGTCGGCTAATTAATTTTGACACTCACAGTTTCTCTGCTAGCACACAACATCTTATTTCTGGAAATTTATCTCGAAAACAACTAAAATATTAATTTTATTTTACATACTTCAATCAGGCAGCCCATATCAGCTTTTAACGTCTACACATCTATCTTCCTTCGCCGATAATTATCAGTAGGCCTACAGCTATTGCAGTCATGAGGTACCGCGTACCAGACTTGCAAAAAGCTGCTCAGAACCGCACTGACCATTGAGTCTGACCTATCAAATTTAGGCTACAAACCTTATAAGTATGCCGGTAAAGCTGCTATTTTGCGAACGTGACAGTTAAACCGTACGCATTACTCGCGCGCCACGACGTCATAAAAATTTCGTCATAAGACGGCAACAGGAAACTCTTAATCTTTCTGATGCTTAGAAGCGATCAAAATTGCGTCAAGTTCACACTCAGCAGTGTTAAAGAGGACGTGAAAGCTGTATCCCGCATTGGTTACCTGAGTTGAAGGAGATTTCATAATCTGATGAGACTTAAACAGTGATGCAGCCAAATACGGAGGTTTCACTACAGAATGATGTCTCCATTCGACGAAATCTAATCTGAGGCATGTTAAAAATATCCTTATAACATACCATACTTTTTCTCATTTTGTGCTTTTTCTCATTTTCTCATGACATACTTTTTCTCATTTCTCATAACATACTTTTTCTCATTTTGTGCTCACAGCTGCAGCGAATCCTTTGAAGTGAGAATTAGTTTGAATACAAAACACGGTGATCTTCAACGAAGGGTTCCTGCTCTGCAGCATTCATAAATGTAACAAGCTGAGGGTCTGTTCCAATTTGAATTTGGTTTACCGGTTTATGAAAATTTAATCATCAGCTAAGTAAATGTCTGCCACTTTCTGCACAGTACCTCTCATCATGCTTTGCACAGAAGCTACATTCGCTCTCTGTAAGCATCAATACAATGTATGCAGTTGTATTTGCATTGTGCTCGAGAAGCTTTGGTCACAGGAAAATAGTTTTACAAGAATAATACGTAATTTTAACAAAGTTTGCGTCTCAAGGTTCGGAAAATTGCAAAATTTTGGGTTCGAATTCCGGCTAAGATTTTGCTCGAATTCACCCTAATACAATAACAAGTAAAAACCATGCAGCAGTGATTGTATAGTGTATAGGCCTAGTGAACTAAGGTATACCTCACTGCAAACCAGATCTTTACTATGAGCAACGTATATAGCTCACGCATTTCTCACGCCTTTGATCAAAAATACCGTGGGTGTTTTTGATTGGTTTATATTTCGGGTCTTGCACTCTGGACCACGTAAGCTTGAGCCCAGCACCAGGACCAGCGGCATAGGCGCATTCAGAGAGAGCCACGGTGCCATGCCCCCTCTGGCCTTGTCATTGTTGTAGATTATAGAACACAGTGTTACAGCACCGACTTTGGAAACGAACTCGGGTTTTATAGTCTTTCGCTTTGTTTATTACATGTTTTTCTTTCATCGCATTTAATTAGCTCGAGCGCTGCACTGTGAACACAGTCTCGACTGTGCTGTTAGGCTGTTAGCGCGCCGCGAGCAGTTCACCGCTCACACATCACTAAAAAATTTGTTCTAAAAAATGCTTTACTCGTTGATCACGTGGTCACGTGTGCACTTCTTGTTTTACTGTGTGATCAGTTATCCTGGTTTTAGTTTTGTTGAGTTCAGTTGGCGGCAGGACGTCTTTTTTATGTTCAAAGTTATATCCCTGCACGGCGCAGATTTTCCCAAGTAACTTTCAGTTGTTTTTTGCCTTTGAAAGACCTGAATCCCTCGCTATTTTACCTGATTTACCTAAATCTACCTACCTTTCCCTACCTATTTTCCCTTCGGTTTTACATCGCCGTGAGAGTTTTTTAGTTCGATAAATTAATACAGAGTCGTTCTATTTGTTCTTCTCTGGTGATTCTCTGAAGTTCAAGCTCAGGCAGCGAGTGGATTGATCTGCAAAAGGTGAAAGCCCAGGCGCTCCTCTTGGGCCCCGTGTTATAGACAGGGTCAGTCTATAACTCACAGCTACACGTCATTCAATCAAATGCGTCAAAGCTAATACAGTTGCATCCTCCTTTTATTTATCTTAGCCAAGTTTTTGCTTTTAGACATACCAAGGCTTTTAGGTAGGCCTACCAAAATATTTCTGTATTGTCTATTAGAGACTGCACTAACACTGCAGGTACGGTACGTCCTTTTTCGGTAAAAAGTGTGCTTAAATGTGTGTGTGTTTTTTGTAACGAAAACCGTAAAAGCTGTTGACGGCTGGGGACTCGGCCCCCACACCCCTGGTTTTGCGCCACTTTGCCAAATACTTGATGCGCCATTAAACAGCGGTAGCAGTGACAAAGAAAAAAATTTAACAAACATTGTAATGTTTATGCCAGAAAGCGCTAATATAGCGTACACAACTTTGTAAAAAATTACTGTAAAAATTTTGCTATACCGATAGTGAATTTTCATATCAAACCCCCTTCCCTCCGAAATATTTTACTAGATACGGCCCTGTACAGACCTTTCGAACCCTGTACAGACCTTCGGTTCCTGCCTGAAGCATTTGACACAGGCCCATTCCCAGAACGTTTAGCTTGGATAGAGGCAGTTTTTTAAGTTATATATATATTTTTTGAAATTGAATCAATCAGGCAATTAAAAGCAAAAAGTAGCAAATTCACGCTTAGTAAAATGGATTAAGGGGATGACGTTACGGTCTGCTGCAAATCAATCTTAATGATTCCATTCTTATTTTACAGAACAGAAAAATTCGTTTGTTTTAGTGCCCTTCTTGATTATTGTCGTAGCAATGCATGTTCATTTTGTCAAATTTGTACTCGGCAGCATGGCTGCTTGTCCAAAAATCAATCTTCATTAGTCGCGATCTTCGCCGAAACGCGTAACGAGTGGCGGGGCCCGTCTTCGCGGCTTAGCGCATGGTCAACACAGCTCCGAAGATTCGTCGTACGTAGCGGTGGCGATTCGTTGGCGACACTTGTGTCCAAATTAACCAACCAGGGAATCGAGCCCCCACTTCTCGAACGATAGAATGCTTAACAACTGAAATAACCGGCCACAGAGCAGCAACATTGGGATAAGAAACAGGATTTTTATTTCACTTTTCAGTTTTGACGCAAGATTGTTTGTTCAACCGATCGCAGTAATGTTGTGCTTAATGAATCGCTACATTTTTGGGGGAGCATTGCCCCTTCCTTCACCCTTTACAAACGAGCATGATTTGACACATCTCATAGCGCAAGCTTATTTTGCGGTATCCTTTAGTGAAATGAAGAATAACCTCAAGGCTGAGTTATGAATTTCCTCAGCACCAATGAAAAAGCCCTCGCGTTTCCTCTCGTCGTCTTTGCTGGATCTAATAATTTTGATTCTCCAAATGTGTAAATAATGACTTTTTTATTTCTTGTTTTTTTTTCAGATTTCTGTTTTAAAAAGAAAGAATGAATCACAAACAATTCAGAAATCAACGTTGCATTTAATTACATCTTTTCTTAATCTCACTATTAGGGAAAGCCAACTGCACATTATATTGTTTGATAAGTTTACAAATAACCGAAATGGAAATTTTACCACCTATAAGGGGATTCAGGGGGTAAGGTGGCTCAAGCACTACCCCTATTGGCTTTGGATGTTTTATTATTACGTATGCAATGACGTAATTAATAGCGCATTATCAGTACGATTATGAATAAAAACCATAATGGATTGAAAAATTAATAAGAAATGGTATTGAAGGCTTACGGGAATACTAGGTGGAGGTAAAAACATTTTTTTTTACTTACTTCTGTCTTCTGAGCATAAATAATTTGTTCTTTGCAGAATCAATTTGACAATGGGAATATTGTTACAAAAATGTTTTTATCAAGAACAGGAGTAGGCAAAGTGCAGCGCGCAGATCATTTTATGCGGTCCACGGGCACTTACAGAAACTCCTATCGTGAATCAAGCCGCAAGCCTTTTTTTATAGCTCCGCGCTAAATGTCAGTGAAAAGAAGGACACGTGCGGCTGCGTAGACCTTTTTTTTGCTCTTCACCAATTTTCAGTGGTAAAAATAAGACATATGCGGACGTGTCAACCTTTTTTTTGCTCTTCACCAATTTTCAGATGTAAAATAAGGACATCTGCAAACGTGTAGACTTTTTTTGCTCTTCCAATCAATACGTCCCTTGGCTACAAAGTTTTTCCACATGCGGCCCTTGGTGTGAACATGATTTTTCACTTCTGATTAGAAGATTTGTTTCATCAGTTCAAATTTGATTCACCAGACTGAGCAAAACAATGCACGAAAAAGTACAGTAAAACACTGGCTTATACACAGAAATAAAATTACCTAAAGATGAAGCATGTTACTAGGCTGATTATGTAAGTACAATGGCGAAAACAATCTTACTTCGAATAACCTTGTAAGCAGCTCGAAAGCATTTGCATTTGCGCAAAACATTTGCGAACCTTTTGCGCAGTTTTTGCGATTTGCAAACTTCGTTACATACAACTATATTTATCAAAATAATTTCAAAATTCTGCGCATTAAAATCTTTTTTTAGCGCGCAAAATTTTTTCAGCTGCATCTTCAAAAATTAAGGGGAAGATCAACAACAAATAAACAACAAATGAACATAATTTCTCACTTCCGATTAGAAGATTTGTTTCATCAGTTCAAATTTGATTCACCAGACTGAGCAAAACAATGCACGAAAAAGTAACAGTAAAACACTGGTTTATACACAGAAATAAAATTACGTGAATATAAAGCATGTTACTAGGCTGATTATGTAAGTACAATGGCGAAAACAATCTTACTTCTAACTTTCTAAGCAGCCCGAAAGCATTTGCATTTGCGCAAAACATTTGCGAACCTTTTGCGCAGTTTTTGCGATTTGCAAACTTCGTTACATACAACTATATTTATCAAAATAATTTCAAAATTCTGCGCATTAAAATCTTCTTTCAGCGAGCAAAATTTTTTCAGCTGCATCTTCAAAAATTAAGGGGAAGATCAACAACAAATAAACTCTATTACTTTTCACTCCGAAAGGGTAAAAAACTAAACAAATGTTTTTTGAAGTTTAGATGGCGAGTCTCTCGACTCCACGTCACTTCTTAGTGCAGCTTCAAGCACTGCAGTCATAGTTCCATAGCAGCTCGGTAAAATAAGCTCGACCAATTTCTTTCGGTTACAATGAAGATTGATTTTGTGAACGATTAGGCTGGAATTTTCGCAAAAATTTTCCAGCCGGGGGCTTTACCTCTCCATTCTTTTTACTCGGAGCTGTAATTGCAGTGCTTCTAAAATTATGTTGTGAGTTTTCCTGTTGTGAGTGCATTGGCGTAATTCGTTCCTCAATGGCGGGCATGGGAGACCATTTTAGACCTGGCCCTGAATCCGGTTCGTCCGCGTTTTTTGAACCCAATCCTTCTTCGTTAGACGCTTCCTGTTCCAGTCCTTCTCCGTCTTCTGTGTCGATAGTCGCTCTTTTTGCAGCAATTGATTGCCTCAAATTACTGTCGAGATTAATTGTGTATTTCAGCAGCTCTTTTGCTTTGCCCTTTGTCATGAATTTTTTGGATTTTCTCAGCAAGCTATACATAATGTCCGGATCTCCATCTAAGCACAAGTAACGCTGATGTGACTCAACTTCTTTTTTTTCTAAGTCTTTGATATATCTGTAAAAAAATTGTAGTTTGGTTTTACTTCCATTGATTTGTCAGCGACATAGCCAGTGGTACTGCGCGCAGGTGACAGATCCCTCGCGACGGGTTCGATTCACGGCTGAAGCGGATCGCATTTGACGTACCGGGTGGCTGCTGACGCGAAGAGCACAAGCTCACTTTGCAGTCCCCCTCAATTACTGTAGAGTTTTCAGTTCAATATACTGTAATTTGAAAATAACCTCAGTTATTGATTATTTTGGGCACATGTAGGTGTATTTATAGGGACCTAACGTTTGACAAAACTTATTTCAATTATTAGTGACACGGCGTTTCGTCTAAGGTAGGGGTTCGCTATCGGAGGCCACGGCACATTAAACAGGGGGCCACTAATGCAAAATTTACCAGTGGTGATTAAACACTTTAGGCCAGCTGACAGTTGTAACTACCATGAATGAAATACCGACCAAAATTTTATTGCTGAGCAAGGGGCCACTGATGTTAGAAGCCTCTAGAAGAGGCCACAAACCATGAAAGGTTGAGAACCACTAATCTAAATGCGTCCACTCCATAAATATGAGACTGGAGCTTCATTCCCTGTCAAGTTGTACTCTTCAGAGTTTAAAAATTGTGACTACATTCTATTCATGAGGCTCTCAGCCCGCGCAGTAAAGATTTGGCTAAGATTAAGTGTGACGTAATTCATACTAAAATGGGTAAATTTCGAAAAATGGCTTACACGGTGAAATTATCCACATGCCTAGTTTAAGGGCTCAAATTCCAAAGGTTTTCTGATTCACAAACAAATTTTTGATGTCATCAATTATAACATCAAAAACCTGCTTATGATGAAGTAAGCCTGTGAGCTTTTGGCCAAACAAACTGATATCCATACTGGGTAGAGGGCCCTTCTAACACCTTCAGCTCCATTCACTAACACACAAGATTCTGAGGAAAAATCAGGGAATTTGGATCAAAACCAATGTTTAAAATTTGGTGCACACCAAACGCATTTGCACAAGGTAGGATTCCCCTCAAAAAATGCTTACTTCTTGTAGATGTCAAAAAGGGACACATCATCTTCTATTGCTTCCTTTATTCTTCCAGCGTTTTTTCGCTGGTCAGCATCCTCAATAATCACCAAAATGTAACTCATTCTGAATGGCCACTGGTCCGTTAGCATAATCCAATACAAAATATCTTTAGCAAAATCGTCATTGTCAGTACTAGTTTCTGCAACAATAAATATAGTTTAGCATCATTTATCTCCATGTCATGATCGAGAAAGCACCAAGACAATATGACAAGCTCCCATAGAAGCTGCCCGGCCACAAAACCATTACCTCTTATAGGAATTCCGTCAAGTACCTGTCACAAGCGAATTTGCCGGCTTGTTATCCACACTAGCTGCCCTTTACTCCTGTGCATCAACAGGAAAACCGTGAATACCAATTTCAATGTCATAGGTTTGACCAGACTCGGAATTGAATCCCAAATCAACCGAGCCACCAGCATACGCTCTATTCACGCAGCTGTCTAATCGGCACTTTTTGTTCCTTTTTTTTTTACGACCACAGCAAACTGTTGTTTTAGATAAAACTGCCGACGGCAGTGCTCAACAATTAAACCACGAAGCTTTATTTGTGTTCAGCCTCGCCTCGAGTTCCATTCTCGTCTGAAGTCGTTCGGATTTGATGCATTTGTCACATACTCAAAAGCGTAAGCTCACTTTAGTCTTTATTTCAAAGTACTCACGTATTTTAATTTACAATAAATGAATTATAACTAACTTTAGTTATTCATTTATTTTCTAAACATAGTGGCAGAAGAGATAAACAAGCAACTGAGACTATATTTTTGAATCATTACACTAACAACTCAACAGTAATTGAAGGAGACTGCGAAGAGAGCTTTTCGAGTCAGCAGCCAGCCACCTTGAAATATATCAAGTCAAATGCAATAGGATTCAGCCGTGAATCGAACCAGGTGCGGATTAAACAGTTTTTGTCGGGAATGGGGGGCTTTGAAAATTAATATGTTAAGGTCTTTTCAGGGGGCTGAAGGAAAAAGTTAAGTACGCTATCTAGCAGTGGCGTACGCAGGATTTTTAGGGAGTTTCATTGACGTCACAATCACGAGTGGCGGGGTCGGCAGTGACGTCACAGTCACGTGTGGCGGGGTCGGGCCCCGCCACTCGTTACCACGCTTTGGTATTACAGCGAGTTTAACGAAACGAGTATAATGAATGTTTGGTTTAATTTAAAAAAAAAATTTTTTGTGTGTAGCCATACTTAATGCAGATACACCGCATTTAAGGAAACTCCTACTTCCTAAATGCTTCACAGTAGCAGTAATGACAAAAATGCTGTGCAAGCAAAACACATCAGTAATGAAAGTTTCTCGAGATTAAATTAGAAAGTCGGACAAAACAGAAAAAACATGATAGCAATTGTAGCAAGCTCGGCTTGAGGAAAAGTAAGTTCGTTTCAAAAAAAAAAAAAAAACGGTTTCTTTTTTCTGCAGTCGTCATGGGGGTTGTGTTGGCTGATGACAGCAAGTGTAATTCATCCCAACAGTTTAATTTCATTAATTTGATTTTATATCTTGGACTAAGTTTTACCCGAGGAAGGGGGTGGGCCTACTGCTTTCTATTGGTTAACGGATGTTAGTTAAAGAAAATAAGGTAGAAACGGAATTGGCAGAAATAACGCTTGCCGGCTCTAAACACTCGGCTTATAGTATCATATCACAAGTAGGCTACTGAACTGAACTACAGTTCCTAGATTTTACAAAGCATAATGGCGTATCAGTAGGCTACTTCAATATTTTACAAGTTACAACTAAAATAAACAAACTCTTTATCTGTATTATGCTTTTCCGCAATACTGCTCTAAAGCAATAGCCTACACTGATTCACCGAATAGGCAGTCCAAGCACCTTTTCATCATAAATTTATTTCTGACTTTCCTATGAATTATAATGTACGCCTAACCAGTGACAATAGCAGTCTAGCCGTTAATAAGAAAGGACTTTGATTTTGATAGCAGAAAACGCTGCTACTCAAGCGACCTTTCTGAATCTTAGTTCAAAGTATTTCTGATTTTGATACCAATTATGACATTTGCTAAGAAGTAAAAATTTATAAAAATTTTGGAAATTTTTGGGGGGGCCCGGGCCCATCAATCCGCGCATGAATCGAACCCATCTTGCAGGATCTGTAATCTGCGCGCGGTACGACTACACCACGTCGCTGTCGATTTTCACCAGATGGATTAGTTAACTACTAACTATCCTGTACGAAGAGTGAACAAATCCAAATCACTAACCTGCAGTTTGATTGAGGTCAGAATTTTCTCCTGATTGTTGTGGAGCGCTAATAAACGACTTTTGGACAAAGTGTTTGCAGCACTGAAAAAAAAAAAGAATTAAAAATTCAAAATCAGTGAAAACGAATATTTTCTCTCAAAATAAGTTTACTTCATTTTTATTTTTGAGGTAGAAATTACTCCCTTTAAAACTTGTTTTACAAATCTAGTTGCCAATCGTATCTTATAGCGTTTATCGGTAAGACGGATAAAATAGCTAACGGGTACCGCGCACATAGCTAACGGCGCCATAGCTAACGGGTACTACGCACAAGATAGTGGTTGCGCGTGACGGATTCGATTCACGGCTGAAACCGATCACATTAATTATACACCGGGTGACATATTTCGGAATGGTTGCATAAAAAATTTCCACTTTGCTTTTCGGCGATGCTATTGGCTAGAGCAGTTGCGCGAGTATGCTGCGAGTAATGAAATTTTTTGTTTGTTCTATTACCACCACTCTACCTCATCCTAAATTATACGTTAGAGCAGTACACGTTAAAGAAACCAAGTTTGGTGAGAATAAAATATGAACCTAGATCAGCCTCCAACCAACGTCCTATAGGAGTAGTAGCCCAGCACAGTAACCACTACACCACGCCGGAGTTGCCAATTCTTCGTACAATTTTTCTACTCATAGTCATCGCGGTCGAGCCCTATCATTCGCCTTACAAATGCTCAAGCCAATCAGATCGCTGAAGAGCAAAGTGGAAATTTTCTACGCAACCATTCCGAAATATGCTACTGGGTGGCAGTTGGCTTCGAAGTACGCAAGCTCAATTCGAAGTGTTCCTCAATTATTGTTAAATTTTCTGTAAATTTACTTTGAAACTAACCTTAGTTAAAAGAGGAAAAATAAAGCTACAGCAATTAGTAAAACTGAACGTTTCGACAACATAGATTCAGTTGTCTTCATCAGCAGGGTAAGCAAGGTAGCACAAAGATTCCTTTTAGTCTTATGCTGCTTTGCTTTTACTGCTGATGAGGACAGGTGAATCTATGCCGATGTAGTGATATCAATGTAGGCTACGTTAACAAAAGGAGTACATAATACGGATATTGCATTTCACGGATTATTGAGAACGGATGTTGCCTAAATTATAATTACTCGCTTAAAATATTATTTATTATTATATTGCTTAAATTGTTATTATTAAATTATACAACACTTCTGTTCCCACGAGCAGGCAGGAAACGGCATCGCTTTGAATATAAACCTCTTGTTCTCTTATTCATGCATTCGGAACACATACTGAGTTCTGTAGAACAATGTTGCTGCGTCGTGCAACATACATCTAAATAAATGAAAATTTGAGATCAATCGAAGTCAGATTGCGCGCCCTCTCATTTGGTGACCCCTCTTATTTGGTGCCCTTACACCGATAAAAACGTACAGTTTTAAAAAATGCTGCTGCTATATTTTTCCTTCTTTAAGCCATTTTCGTCCTATATTTATTGCATTTCAAACCTCATTTATTTATCCATTTATTATGATTTATCTGGTATTTTCATCGGAAAATACAGCCTTAATTCTTATCGTAATTTTTTTTAACTTAAGTTGATAAAATGTTCAGCTTTTTCTAACTTATGAGGAACTGTAGTTATTGCAATTGCCTCAAAGATATATCTTACTTGATAATATTGAAAACATTTGAATTTTAGAGACTATTTGATTTTATTTGAATGAGACTGACAGTGTAAATGGAAAAGCCTCTAAAACTTCAAATGTTTCCACTATTATTGGCTCTTTTTTGTAGCTAAAGTTTTTAAAAATTCCATAAACTGTGTTCCAAAATATCTCACTCGGCTTTGCAAAGACTTGATCACGGATGCGGTTATAGAAATCACGTTAAATATCCGTTTAATATTCCGTGGATTTCCTTGCATGTGTTGTAACAGGACATGGTCTTTGTACATGAGGTGCCTAGAAATGAAAAATATTAAGCGTCTAACTAACAGAGTCACTAACTGTTGGCAAACATGCTTAATTTGTAATGCGTTGCTTGTAATCGTAGTTGTAGCAAGTAGTAACAATAGCCTGGCTCAAAATAGTCTGCAGACCTTGCGCAAAATTAGATCTTGCTCCAACGTGACGGGTTTGATTCACGCCTGTAGCAGATCCAATATGACGTGTATAACTGGTGGCTGCTGACTCGAAGAGCGCAGCTCATTTCGCAGTCTCATTCAATCTGTTAAGTATTTGTTCCGTATTATTTGAAAATAACCTTAATGTTCACTTTATTTAGCACTTTAAAAAATCTTCATTATACTAGTGGTATTGCACCGAATTGCGCAACGAGTGACGGGGCCTATCTCCGCAGCTTAGCGCCTGGGCTGCACAGCTCCGAAAGAACGTCGCAGCGGTGGCGAGCCGTTGGTGACACTGTGCCGATTTGATCGAACCGGTATTTGAACCCCAAACCTCCTGCACCTTAAGCAACTGAACTAACGGCCGGTTTTATTTAGCACCAGAAAATTTTTTCTGGCTACAAACTACAACCTGTATGTATACGTTTAAAAGCAAATAGTGTTTAACTTATGTTTAAACCTGCTGTCATCAAACCTTTCAGATAAAATTGTTGAAATTAAGCTTTGGCTTTTAAGTTGTTTGCAAAAGGAATACATCCTCAAGTCACGAGACAGACGTTTGACGCTTAGCAATAACCATAGAAGACTGCAAAGCGAAAAAGAGGTAGATCTCTTTGTAGAAGTTAAAGTAGTACATACCAGGTACGTAGAGTATGTTACAAGTGAAGTAGGCTAATTGCTAAATACAACCACTTCAAAAAAAATTTGTGATTAATCCCATGTTTCAGGCCAATGCACTTGGCAATAACTATTTTAAATTCCACCATTGTTATTACTATTTAAAGCTTAATCTTAACAGTCAAAGACTACAATAACGCTGATTGAAAAAACTACCTGCAAGTGTAGAGAAACTTCGAAAAGCTAATCGGATTTCGCTGATGAAAAGATGGTTCTTCTGGAGCTTGATCTATAATTTAACGACAGAAAACTTGTAAATCTCTCACTGATAGTCTCAAAAGAGTTTCAAGTCGGAAGAACATTTCAAATTTTTGACTGGTCACTAGGCGTAGTGGTTAAAAACATCACTATCGGCACGAAAGGTCTTGAGTTCGATTTTCCGGCCAGTCAAATGGGAAACTGTTTGCCAAACGGCTCGCAACCGCTGCAACGTTTCTGTGAAGCGGAGATGGGCTACGCTACTTGTTATACGCTTCAGCGTAATACCGCAAGTATATTGAAGATTTGTTTTTTTTACGTTAGAGAAAAGAAAGAAAGAACAGCCCAAGAAGTCATGGAGAAACCATTTTGTTGTAGAACGGGGAGAAGACTGTCTAAAATTTGAAGGAGGCTCACCACCCCAATAAAAGTAGAAAGAGGTAGGGCAATTTTATAGAGAATAATCCGGCCACCCCTGTTCAAGGGGGACGAAACCGGATAATGAAATCATCATTATGAATATGGAAATATGAGTATGATTAATTCATTCATTATATCCTTGTCATTTTAACTCTACGTCAGGGGCGTCCGACTTTTTCGAGTGACAAGCCATATACCATTTTTTCAAAAATTTTCGCGAGCCATGGTTTAGCCCCAAGGGGACAAGAGATAAGCAATTATAAAAACTATTTTTCGTTTCTTGCCTGCCATTCTCAATGCTAAATTTAAAATGAAAGCAAAATGTCATACGCGTGCAAAGCGCGCAAAATTACGAAAGCGTAATCAAAAAAACCATTGTATGTAGTTTCCAGTCCATTATTATAGTAGTCTATATGGTGTGACACTGTGACAGGATGTTTGAGTATGACGACATAATTATGTGCAAGTTAAATTAAAAAACAAAGCGATCGAAACAGTACAGTCCCGTGTATGCGCGCACTTTGCACGCGCTGCATTTTTTATTTCATTGGTGGGACACCATAGCTTAGCTCATGCAATTTAAGGACTCGATTCGTAACTCTAAATATTGTGTCAGAGCGTGAGGACGATTTAACTAACCAATGTAGAAAGTTTAACGGGCCACTTTGAAAGCTTTGGCGCGCCACAAGTGGCCCGCGAGCCAGGGGTTGGACGCTTGACTTTTCAAATTCTACGTAATGACCGTAAAGTTGCAAAAATTAATTTAATAACGTTAATTTTTATAAGTGCAACAAAAACTAAAAATCTTTTCGCAGTCTGTCTCTTTGAATGGCTATGGGCATTCTTTTTCGATAAAGTAATCACCAAAAATCCTAATCAGAGCAAAACAGATTGTAAAAGTATTTTGTTCTTAAACTTTGTCTAAATATAATTATGCTAAGCTTTCATTCAAGTCGAAGTCCTTTGTGTACATTGGTAAAAACCATCATTTTAAAAACCATAAAAAGCAATAAATTGTACCTGTAGAAGGAGAACTTGTGCTTGGGCGAGAGTCCGACGAAATTGTTCTATCCACATCAGATGGTCTTTCTGTAAAAATCAGAACGTTACGAATTAAATTAAAAACGGATACAGGTTCGTAAACCAATCGCTGCATAATAGATCCATTGAGAAATCAGACCAGACTAATTTTAAATTACGCCCAATTATGTCAAATCAAATCTTTATTACACTCGCACTGTAGCGTCAAAGATGGTGGCGAATGGTCTCATCTCCTCGGCTTAGCACTAGGCAGTGGGCAACATATCTTCAAAGAAACGTAGCAGCGATGAAAAGCCTTAGGCAACACAGTGTCTGATTTCACCGAACCGGTAATCGAACCCAAGGCCTCCTGCACCGATAACGATGTCGCTATTTCGCCAACCGCACGGTTAGGTCAATTATCGTTTTACGAAGTCGAATTATGATGCAATTTTAATAATTTAAGAAAAAACACGTAAGAAATAAAAAAAAATGCATAAACATGATGTTAAACTCGATACTATCGAGCTTTAACTATTGATGAACGGAGGCTTAGCGTCTGGGAAACACAGCTTAGAAGAAACGTAGCCGCGGTGTCAAGCCTTTTGCGACAGTGATTGATTGTTTGATTTCTTCACCTTTATCCTACTATCACGAGAAAGCGGCGGAGGCGCTATGCATAGGACAAATCCAGACTCGCTTAGAAGTTGCCTTTGTTTCCGAATTTTGTGGTTGAATTTTGCTTCTGACTTCTTTAATGTGCTGCTTGTTGGATTCCACCCTGCAGAGATAATCATCGTGATGCATCTTATCCAAGGACGTAACAACGAGACTAGGTTGGGAGTTGAACCATTAACCTTGCGATCATGGTCGTCGTAAAAACGATGCCCCAAACCACTGCGCCACGCTGCCGACAAACTTGAACCCAAGGCCTCCCACAGCGATAGCAATGTCTTTAACCAGAGTTGGACGCGAGCGGATTTTCTTGGCCCAAAGCCGGCACCTGCTGTCCGAACCCAGCCCGAACCCGATGAAAGAATCAATAAGCCCGATTTCGGCCCGAAATAATGCAGTGTGCAAATATAAACCTACAGGTTATATTCTATGCTGCCTCTATGCCATTTATGCAAAATAATAAAAAAATAATGCAAACAAGGGCTTGCTACAGAATTCAGATTCAGATAAAAAATCAAGCAAAAATGTTTTTAAAAAAAGATAAATAATGTTTTGCGTTGACATGCTGAATATCAGCTCGAAAAAGTTTGAAATTCATGGCCCGAACCCGACCCGAAAAGCCCGGCGCGAGTCCAACTCTGTCTTTAACGACTGCGCTAAACTCGATACCATCGCACTTAAACTGTCCAAAATTGGAACAGAATCATACCGGCAAGGTCAAGAGGTTTCAATGGAATGTGTTCTCCACCTGAAATTACAAAAGATTGGCTAGTTTTTACTCTAACGACACAAGCTTTTGTATTTCTGGCTTTTTATAAAAGTTGCAAACGGAGAAAAACACCGCACATCTTTTCCCAACGGAACAACAAGCATAGCCTAAACTTGCCGGTTTGTTTTCCACATTCTCCCTTTATAACTACACTCTAAGTAGGGAAGCTGTGGATGTCAAATTGTACGCCATAGGTTTAACCCGATTCAAAATCAAACTTTCAGCTAACCCCTTCAGAGGCAGATGCTCTATTCACTCGACCGTCTAATCGGTGATGATCTATTATTTTTGATTACTCCTTATTGTAAGTTCAATCATCTTTGTGAACCTTAACAAAAACAAAAAATACAATATTAATACTCTAAATAAAATTGGTAACAAGCTGTTTTTTAGGCAAGCAAAGAAAAATTCCAAGAGTTTTTATCTTTACCAAGACTCAAGTCCTAGTTACAAACAAGACACATAAGCAGAGCACTTTAAAATACCTTTTTGTGAAGGTTGGGTAATGGAAACGTGCTTGGATGTTTTTGTTGACTGAGGGAAGTCTAATGCACAAAAATCTTTCAAGCTCATATAGGCTACAAAGTAACACAATCAAAATACAGTCAAGAATTTTACCAAGTCATTCGCTGATGGTTTACTTATTCTTGATGTGTTGGTCACAGATTCAGATACTTATTCTTGATGTATTGGTCACAGATAAGGACACATGTCTTAGCGATGCAGAGTTCGGTTAGAGATTTTTTGAGACAAATTTGATTAGGGCTGAACTTGATCGCATTTGGCGCATTTGATTTGAGTGGCTGCTGATTCGAAGAGTCTACGCTCACTTCGCATCTTCCTTATTGCACAGCGGTGTAATCAGCAAAAACTTTAAGAAGGAGTCAAATTCTAATAAGCCAAACTCTTTACGAGGACTGGGTACATTTCAATTTGAAATGCATTAAAACTATATGCTTGAATTGCCGTACAAAGTTTTGAAATTGTGAGGAATATTAATTTCATCTTAAAGCTTTTTCGATACTTTTCAGCATTTTAATGACGGTTTTTACAAAAGAGTGAAAGCGATGAAATTACTTTGACTTGCAATTATAACTTAGAAACCTTCTTGTCTACCTGTTCCCTTATCACGAATGACCACTTCAACTTGATGGAATGCTGGCTCGCCTGCGAAACACAAAGCATAAAATGTAAATCAGTTAAAATGTTCATCTCGCGGTATTACGCTGAAGCGCGTAACGAGTAGCGAGGCCCATCTGCGCGGTAGCGCCTGGGTAACGTGCTCTGAAGAAGCATTGCAGCGGTGGCGGCCGTTGTAGCGACACCGTTTACAGTTTCAACGGGCGCGATGGTCAATTAAGACATCGATATCGGCACAGGAGATCTGAATTGCCATTCCCGGGCCAGTCAAGCAGGTAATGTTCATTTTAATTACAAGGTTTGTAAATTCATCGCGACTGAAATCGCTCTAGCATCTGTAAAATACAGGTGACCACCAGAACTATGGAACTATCTCTATGCCGAAATTAAAAAATTGTCGATTAAAGTTTCAAAAATAATTAGCAAGAGTTAAGTACAAATAAGTAGAAGTACTACCAATTAGCCACGCCACCGACTAAATCAGTAAAACTACCTACAACTTGATGAACAATTGATCAAACGCTATCTTCTAATAGGGATCAAATTCTAGCGGCACCAACTTATCTGAAGGTACAGCACTGGAAAAAAGTTTAAAAAGATTTTTTAAAGGGCAGAAAAAACGCAAAAATGGCACGTTTTTATGCTTTTCATTTTATTGAACGTAACAAAACTTGAAACAAGCACCAGGCAATCTAAGCATCTCCAACATGGTTCAAATTATAGTAGTCGCACTAGGGTTGGCGTGGTAACCCTTGTTTGTAAGAACTTTCTGAATGCGGTTAGGCATGGAAATTGTAAGGTTTTTGCAGACATTTTGATCAGTATTTTTGCATCGAATCTCTTTAATGGTCCGCTTTAGCTCTTCCAAAGTTGTCGGATTTGATGTAGAAACTTTCTTTTCGAAAAACTTTCTCTTTCATCAGTGTCCGTAAGTTTTCAATGGGATTAAGGTCAGGAGAATTTCCTAGCCATTTCTGCACTCTGACATTTTTGGTTTGAAACCAATTCGTGACTGATTAGGCCTTATGACATGGTGCAAAATCTTGGAATATTGTGCATCCGTAAATGTTCATGAAATTCAGTAGGTGACCATCTAGGACACTAATGTACTGTGAGGCATTTATTGTTTGTCTTTGTGACAGGAAGTAAAGACCACCTCGGCCTTGGCTAGAAAAACACCCTCACACCATGTCAGAGTGCTCAAATGGCGAGAAAATTCCCCTGACCTTAATCCCATTGAAAATTTATGTACACTGATCAAAAAAACAGTTTCTACATAATATCCGACAACTGTGGAAGAGCTAAAAGCGGACCATTGAAGAGATTTGATGCAAAGATATTGATGAAAATGTCTGCAAAAACCTTACAGATTCCATGCCTAGCCACATTTAGAAAGTTATTAAAAACAAGGGTTACCACACCAAGGGCCGAATGCACCAACAACGGATTAACTTTATTCTCGATTAGACTTAATCGCGGATAACTTAATCCGTGAATAAAATTTAAGAAAAAATGGAATGCACCAACATATTTCATTCGGCGATTAAATCATCCTCAGATGAAGCAGATAATCCACGGATAATCTCAATTTTGCTGAGTCAAACTGGGTTAAACTGCTGGTTTTATGCAAATTTTTGGAGGCTGCTATTGGTAACGTAGTTCGTGGTTCTTTAAACGCAATGACACCATGGATTGAGAATAAATTTACGTTTCGACTATAAGAAAAGTCTCGTCAGCCTTGCTACGCACAGCCAATCCAGGCTAGACTCATTCTTGAATAGTGGTTCTCAACCAGTGGGCCATGGAAACATTTTGAGGTGGGCCACAAAACTTTTTAAAAAAATGCTAGATTTATTGAAAAATTCTGTTTCATTTGTGTCACTATGGTTAATGTAGCGTTCACTTAGCTACGCGCCGGAAACCACCCGACTAGAATCCTACTTTCAAGAACAAGTGACCTACTGAGCTTCGACACCTGACGCGGGAGTGCCACTCCAAAGATATCGACAAAGAACTTATATTGAAGCAACACCAGTACACACATCAGTTAATCGCAATCCTAAGTCTAGTCTTCACTAGCACAAAGGCGTACTTGAAAACGTTGAGAACAAATTGTGCGTATCCTGCAAACATTAAGCATTAAACTATACAGTACCAAGCAGATTACACAAGCCGCACACCAAATAACCGTTACTATGGTTATTAAAATTTAAATTTAGTCAAATTAATACAAAAACAATCTACATTCCACAAACAGCGTTAGCAGCAACAACCACCAGTAAATATCCACCTTTAACCGTAAAATAAGCTAGTTAAAAACATGAATAATCAGTCAGCTACTGTAACTCTAAAACTTAAGCAACAACACTAACCCACGCTGCAGCTACGACAAATTCACCAGCTAATACGTTAACCATCAAAAACTGCACTGAAATGCTGACCCATAATAATCAAATACCGAGGACCACATGTCTATCAGAAAACCTCGCTAACGCTCAGCAACATAATTACTGACAAGCGTAAACTGAACAGTAGGCCTACATGCAAAGTTAACCGCCTGCTACAACTTCCACTGAACTAGCAATAACAAAAAATATGCTGACTCATTTGGCTGACTGCAGACGGCAATCACATTACAAAGGTTACTATGGAAACGAGCTAGTGAATCAGTTCAAAGCGAAATTGCGCAAGAAAATGTCAAAGCATAGTGATGTCAGACTGGCTGGCTGCCAGAGAATACAGGGTGACCCAAAAAAAACGGACCCCAATTCTAATTATTCTAAATACACGGGGCCCGTTTTTTTTGGGTCACCCTGTTATCCTAAAACGAAACAACGCAGTCTATTTCACCGTAACAGTTAAGTTTACACTTTTGTGTTTGTTTAGTAGTTTTTACGGTAGTAACAATGAATGACGCTACTGCTTTTTTGCTGCAGAGAGATAATTTTCATTCCAATTATTCAATTAATAGTGTGTAGTTTCGTGGAAAGATTGTGAAACTAATCTAGGCGATTGTCGTAGTAGAACTTATTTCTCATTGTGTTAGTGGCGTGATGCAATCAATGCCTTCTATCGCGTCATGTATGGACTTGGATTTTAAGCGGCTACAACTACAGTGTGATTCTCAAGGGACAAATTAATGTTTCGACTATAACCAAAGTCTCGTCAGCCTTGCTACGCACAGCCAATCCAGGCTAAACTCATTCCAGACTGTAAAGACTCTGTTTTTTTATTGCTTTACCTGTACATCTCGACTTCATATATGTTCTACCTTGAGCAGAACGAGGAGAGGCTTAGATTTGGAGTGAGGAGTTCTTTTGAAGGTTAGAATTTTTTTTTTTTAGGAAGGTGGGAGGTTGCTATGCTGCACTGATGAGACCATAATAAGGTCGAAACGCGTCTGCAGCTGCAAATGAGTGGGTTACCATGGGGGCTTCTAGTGATGTGGGCTAGTTAGGCTAACGGTAACTTGGTTGTGGGTTAGTGGTTATAGGTTCTTTCATTGGGTATCGTTGTTTGGGGCCAGTCGCCTGCCAAAAATAGGGCACCACCTAGAAAAGATATGAAGTCGAGATGTACAGGTAAAGCAATGAAAAAACAGAGTCTTTACAGTCTGGAATGAGTTTAGCCTGGATTGGCTGTGCGTAGCAAGGCTGACGAGACTTTGGTTATAGTGTGATTCTCAAAGCACGCCACTTGGCTCCCTAAGGTGGAATTTGCAAGCTGAAGGGATAAACAGGGGCGGATCCAGGGGGAAGTTAGGGATGCATTCCCCCCACCAGCCATTTTCCACAATGCTTTGGATAAATAAAAATTTGCCATAATTTTGAACATCTTCATAAAAATAAACTGGGCAAAAATGCATCATATTTGGTAAAGTACTCAAAATCAGGGGCCAAAACTATAAACAAAATTTGCCTGAAAATTGCTCAAAAAGCACTAAAATGGCCATTACAGTATGCAAATTTTCAAAAATTTTCAGGGGAGCATGCCCCCGAACCCCCTAGAGTCGTTTTTGTTACCTAAGTTGCCTGAACTCAACTCTGCTGGAAAAAAATTATGCTTGAAAAAGTGACGAAATTTGATACCCCTTCCTTGATAAATTTTCTAAATACGCCCCTGATATGAAGCATTTTAAAAAGGCTTATTTACGCCCGTTTCCGGGACTAAACGTCTGAACGTCTTTGTATTTAGCTAATATTCAACCTAATTCAAAATTACATCTCCTCCATCAAAACTTTCTGGATCCGCTCCTGGGGATGAATACTCGTTTAGGAAGGATAAAAAGTTAATGGGCCAACTTTTGTGCAACAAAAAATGGGCCACGAAAGAAAAAAGGTTGAGAACCACTGGACTAAAGCTTCAGCTTTGATGCTTAGCCTAGCCTATTATCTAGGTAGTAATAGGCAGTGGTGTAAAGTAACGAAATACTTTTACTTGAGTAGATTACTTGAGTAGTTTTTTTTCGGTAACGAATACTTTTTTGAGTAGTTTTTTTTTTGGCTACTTTTACGTTTACTTAAGTACTTTTAGTATAAAGTAACTCTACTTGGGCAGTTTTTATTTTAGAAAAGTAGAAGTAGTTTACTATTGTGGCATTTGAGTTACAGTCTCGCCTTGAAATCCCTCGTTGCGCCTAAAATCTGTATTTACTCTCCAATTCTCCATTATTCAACTCCATAACACTCGGTCTCGTCATCGCCATGGAAACTTCACTCCATGCGGTAAGAATTACGCTGTCGCCTTCGATACTAAACGTCATGCAGGGAAGCTATAAATACCAATTCTTAAGTCATTGGTTTAACCCAACTCTGAATCGAACCCCGAGTCTACCATTCCAGAAGCAGACGCTCTATAAAATCGGCCATTTGGGCGGTAATAATTTCTTTTGTTTCACCATTTTGCCACCTTCAAGCAAGTCCATCATCGCCGCATCGGCAAGTGTGTAGTTGACACTTCAACGTTTGAAAACGTTAAACGAGTACTTTTACTTGAGTAGTTTTTAAATGACTACTTTTTTACTATTACTTAAGTGCTTTTTTTAGTCAATACTTTCTACTTCACTTCGAGTAGTTTTGCCGTCAGTAACAATACTCTTACTTAAGTACAGTTTCAAAATACTTTTTACACCACTGGTAATAGGTTAAACAAAGTTAATCCACTGTTTAATCAACCGAAACCCTAGGATTAAATTTTAGCCTATTTAATCCGCTGTTGAACTTAATCGCGCTTGGTGCATGCCAAATTCGAGTTAATCCTCACGTAATCCATGGATAAGTTTAATCCGACGATTATCCACGTTGGTGCATTCGGCCCCGATATTAGTGCAACAACTATAATTTGAACCGTGTTGGAAATGCCTGGATTGTTTGTTTCAAGTTTTGTTACGTTCAATAAAAGAAAAAACTCAAAAACGTGCCATTTTTGCGTTTTTTCAGCGTTTGAAAAAATCTTTCAAAACTTTTTTTCAGTAGGCTGCTGTAGCTGCTTGATTCGATGAGCCTTGATTTCTTTTCAGCCTCCCGTTCTGTTATGCTAGGCCTACTGTATATTAGTCGTTAACACGAGCAGTAAAAAGATAAACTAGACTTGACCAGAGTCTTACCGTTACCGAGCGTCGGTCAGCGACGTAATACGCCGCGATTACAAAAACAAAGCTGCAATAGTGCGCAGCCTAAAAAAAGCAATTAGTCTATCATACCTTGACATTGAGAAGGCGCAACATCTGGCGTTGGAACTTTGATAACTTTACCGTTGTGCTCTGAAACAACAAAACGCCATAGCATGTTTTTAGCTTACGTAATTTCGATTACCGTATTCATTTACCGAAGCATATATAGGTCGATACAACTTTATACAGTCATACCAACATATAAACAGATGTTATGGTAAGCCTTGGAAGGCTTACTAAATACACGCTGTAAAAAACAATTTTACGACCAGCTTCGCGGTGTGACTGCTCAAACGGTGTAAGCCCCGGTGGCGGAGTGGTTAGAGAAGTTGACTATCAATCACAAGATCCAGGGTTCGAGCCTGAGTCTACCAGACGAGCGGTCAATCAGCGATACCAGTCGTAGAAATGCATAGACCCAAATCTGTTCCCTAATACATCGAGGGGAAGAAGGCTTTAGCACCGACTTATTCTACACATGTTGTTGGCGTGACATTTTGAGTCGCAATGCCTATGCATTTATTGCCCGCAATTAAATTTCAAAAGTAATTTCCCCTCTGCTGAACTGAACTCCTTGATCTGCCTCTAAAAACACCTTGCATTAATTTTTGTGCTTTATGCTTTGACAAGGGTAGCCAACATCACTGTTTAACAAATTCACTCACTCTTGATCAGGATTTTTCAACCTTTTTTTACTCATGGCCCAATAAATGATAAAACATGGCGGTGGCTGATTTACTTTTATTAAAAGCATAAAATAAGCGCAACGGTGTGATAGGGAAAGCTGAAGTTGCTTTCTAGTCAAGCTCTGCGGCCCATCGAAAACAATGCCGTAGCCCACATTCGGCCCATGACCCATAAGTTGAAAATGTCCGCTCTGATAGTCTTGTTTACCACAAGTAGTACAAAGAGATAAAATGGTTTCAAAACCATTAATCTGCAAGCAAAAAGTTTAAAAGGTTTTACTAAATTATGGTACAATTTCTACTCTGGTCAAAGCAAAGAATCACCATAAAAAAGTTGATAGTCAAAGCCGAAGCGCTTAACATAGCGTAGACTCCGTGGAGCTCATTTATAGTTCAAACTGCGGTACAAAGGGCAAAATTTAATACACAGCCACAACCATCATGATCGTGCTTTATTATTAAATTTTCACCATCTCAGCAATATTCAGTTTTTGAAAGCTTATGCAGCTCTCTGTGCTAGTCGGAAGCAAATTGCTTGTCGTATTTGCACCAAGAAAGCGCGACGTTTATTGTTGATAGAAACGAACTTTGACCAGCGAATTTCGTCCTATTTTCTATTCCACGTTGGTGACCCGACATGACTTTTAAGTTGCTTGATCAATAAACTCCATACGTATTTAATGCCTTCTACTAGAACCTCTTTGTTTTTTCTGAGTTCCATCAACTTTTCTTTGTCCGCTTGTCAGCTTCAACAACAAGAGGAGTTTTGCAATCATTACAGCATGTGAATTCTCTACGTGTATGCAGTACGAGTCAACTTTTCGCCCCTTAACTCAAAATTAATTACATTAGGTGGGGGCGCGTGCGGGCTTTTCGGAGGGGAGGGGATAGGTTCAAGCCAGGCACCTTGTCTATTTAATTATTTAAGTTCGTTTTCGCCTCTTACTCTTACTTTTTGAACATTTTCCGGACTTTCCCGATGCTGCAGTTTTGCCTGAAAATACAAAGCAATTTTATAACAGCAACGTGTAGAGTAGGCCCATGCCTCTAGTTTTAACGCAGTTGTATTTTATCCTAAATTATCATGGTGCTTCTATTGCTTGATGAAAACACAGCCAGTGATGAGCACGATCGTTAAACCTTTCTGTACTATAGCGATAACGATAATCGATAACGTTAATCGATAATCAATAAAACTCAATTTTTTAAAGCGATATCGGTAATCGATAAATTATCGCCGATAAATTTTTTCGATTAATGTTATGGTAAATTTTCGATATGCTTGACGCAGTTTTTTTTTGTAAGTCATTATTGCAAAAACGTTTTTCTAGATTTTTTGAAAGAAAGCAGTTCACAGACTCTGCCGTGGCATCTAACAACACAAAGAAAAATTTTGTTAAATTGCAACAAGACTTCACGAACACCGTGTATTTTTCCATAGCGCCAACTCGCTGACTTTACACTGTGTGCATGTCTGCATGAACAATCGTTTATCGCGATAATCTATGGGCGATAACAAAATATATTACAAAAGCGATATCGGTAGTCAATAAATCAAAACTATTCTGAGCGATAACGATAATCAGTACAAAATTATCGCCGATACATTATCTTGATAAATGCTCATCTCGGGACACAGCTAGCATTAGATCCGGAGGTATCAACAAGCTTGGTTAAAAATCGGCAACGTGATTGCAGCGATGGCTTTGCTCGAAGGCGAGTTGTGCAAAGAAAAGTAGAATGTGAAATATCATTTCTGAACTTCTGGCGCAACAGTAAATGTGGTGAGGGCTGTGCTTTTGCATAGTTTGCCACATTCTTAGAAGTCACTAATAATCATTATTAGAACATCATAAATAGAGCTCTTTGAATTACCTTTCAGATCAGAAAAGCTTTTCATCATTTCTTGATGACTTTCAACCGTATCATCGGCTTCATCAATTAAACCCATGATGTACATAGGTTTAGCATCGTCGTCAATCTGTAAGAAGTAATCAAATAACCAAACCAAGCGATGTAGGGCTACTTAAAATAAGAACATAGAGATTAATTAGCAGTAATTTAAACTCTGTTACAGCAATTGCATCAGTAATGGCCACTGTAGCTATTACAGCAAATCAAACCAAAATGCAGCAACTATAAAAATCGTGACATAACGCTCTGAACGCGGAATCACCGCAGCTAGCTGATTAAAAACATTAAGAAGGCGAAAAGACAACCACTAAGCTAATTAGATCAACAAAAAGTTACTACACGCAAACCCACGAAGTTGAAGATTAATTATTGGAAAAAGTGTTACTGAGTACCTCAATAATAGCTAATCATAAAATTTATTTGGAAGTAATTATTTCTATCTTTGATGGTCCGAACGTATAAAAATATTTAAAAGGGCTTATATTTATCCTGTCCACACGTCCAAAAGTCCACGGGCATTCTGCATCATAATCAAATTTATGACATCGTAATTGAAAAAAGTTATTATGACATCAAATACTTGATTATGATGCAGAAAACCGTGAGCTTCTGGTCCACTTTAAACTGTAGTGTACATGTGGCGAGGGTAATCATGGCTGAAGATTTTTTTAGTGCGCATGCTATACGTTCCTCTTTCGTATATGTAGTTGTTGTAACTGCAACCTACTTAGGTGTATGTCATGTTATGGTCGGTTGTACCTATACCTAGGCTATACCGTTTAATTGGTCACAGAAAATGTTACAGGCTTTAACACTCATTATCCACTCATTTGCATCTTACAAGTTAGAGCTTTGGACTTAACACAATGTCAAACTATGAAAAAAATTGATAGCTGAAACAAAATTAATACTGCGACCACTTGTGACCAAACTCAAACATTTTTCACCTCTGGAAGACAAAATGGCAAATTAATAATTTTCTTTAAGTATTCATGTCCGTTAACAACTGGTCGTTCATCGTTTTCATCGGCATCTGCTATTGCGAAACAGTTAATGGCAACCCTGGAGTCGATAGCAATGATGCAGATAAACGGAGACAGGCGATCACTGAGCAAGATATTCACTGATTCCAAAACCGATTTTACCTGTTTATCAAAATTGTTAAAACACATAAAAATTATAACTGCTCAATCTCTTGACAACCACTGTTTCGATTTTGTAAAGTCTCATCAGAGGAGCTCAGAGTAGTTTGAAGTGAACACCCAAAAAATAAAAGTTAAGGACCTCCAAAGATTTTTTTTGTGGTTGTTGTACCAACCACGAGGCAATAATTCTTCTCCCCGCCAGAGTGCTCAAATTTTAGAGCGAAGAGCTTCGCGCAATGGAAGGTCAGGGGGCTTCGGACGAGAGTGCTCAGCCAAGCACAAGGCAAAAGAGCGTAAAACTAAAAATTATTACTACAGAGCTGGCTTAGACAAGCACAAAACGAGCCGGAAATTGCCCCACATTTTCTCTTTAACCTTCATCATTGTTAGCCAAAGTCTCAAAACTTCATGTGATTTTAACCATGTTCCATTCTTTGACATTTTGATCATGTTTGGAAAACAACTATTGGTTGATTTTCATACAAGTAATCCTATTTATTTTTTCAAAAATTGTTCTAGTCGGGGAAGGTTTCCTCTTTCATTTTTTCCTGAAATTCTTGTTACGCCACTGCGTATTTATTAGAGAAAAATTGGTCCTGTAGTATTTATGAAGCATAAAAATCAAACCAAAATATCTGAATCCGTATTTGACAAGAGTAAATCTCCAGAAAAACTTTTAGCTCATACCACTGAGCTTTCTGTTTGGCGCAACGGCCAAATCTTATCACAAATCTGCATTTATTTGTTTAGTTGCATAATTATTTATCCTAGCATCACGACAAAACGATCAGAGCACCACTATGACGACGTCGATAGCCTAAGGCTATCTGTTTACTAGGGTGGGGAAACCCATCAAGCGCTTTTGCCAACGGCTGCTTGCCGGTTGGTCCTCCATACAAACGCTGAGGGTTAATCCATCCAAAGCAGGGAAGGTGTAAATGCTAATTTTTAGGTGTGGCTTCGCTCGACTGGAAATCGAATTTTGAATCTACTGTTTCAAAGGCAGACGCTTTATCCACTCGGTCATCTGAGCCATAAACCCAGATTGGAAGAATAATTGAATTTTAATTTGAACAGGAGTTTAGTCCACTTACTTTCAACAAAGGCACACGATCCAAATCATCAATAGTTATAACGATTTTGTAAGATATTCCATGAACTGCTTCCACAGCAAGAACCAGATTAGTAATAGTTTCAATCTAGGAAGTTTTTCAATCAACAATGGGACAATTTAAGAAATTTGAATTGATGAATTTAACCTTTTTTGAATGCGTTTGACTTAGCCTATATATGATCGTTGTGGGTTAGATACAAGTTCAATCCATTACTTAAAATTCTTTGGACCGAATTATGAACCTGAATCACTATCTTAGCCCCATAGCTAGACTGGATAGATTTCCGTAAAAGCCTTAATTGCTTCATCTCATTGAACAATTTAAGGCGGAAATTTACTTAAAAATATTTTTATCCGACCTATAACTTAATTGGTGTGGAAAAATGGAATTAAATTACAAAAGCAGCAAGCAAATAGCGCAAAATCTTGAAAATACAGTAAAGCCTACTGCTTATGTCTCCGTTTTCTTTATTGGGTTCAGTTATAGAACTATAGGTTATTTATTAGCAAAAGGTAGACTGTACGTTGCACAATTGACATTAAGAAATCTTAGAAATGACAAGACACAATGGACGATATCGTAGGCATGGCTGGAAATGCTATAAAACCTACAATTCATGATTGCACTTTCTTCGAACTTAGACAGACAAAAATGTAGAGTTTTTTTTGGGGGGGCTGATAAGAATTGAGCAAATGCTTGTCTAGCAATTTTTGTGCGTCATCAAGTGTCGAAGTATTGACGTAGGTCTATTTATATCGAAAAAAATCAAAATTTCACAATACTCGCGGTTTTACTCCGAAACGCGTGACGAGTGGCAGGGCACATTTCCGTGAATTAGCACCCGGGCAACACAGCTCCTAAGAAACGTCGCAGAGGTGGCGAGCAACTGGCGGCACTGAGTTCCATTTGACCGGCTCGGGGAACGAACCCCATACCCCCCACACTTACAACGATGTCTTTATTCACTACGCCAATGGGTCTGTCATTTATGTGTAACTAAAAATTACGTGAAATGGACTTAAACCTCCAATTAGACACTTCTTGTTTTAATCTAGCCTACTTACTTCTTCTTT
Organism: Trididemnum miniatum; assembly: GCA_964006365.1. Classification (NCBI taxonomy): domain Eukaryota; kingdom Metazoa; phylum Chordata; class Ascidiacea; order Aplousobranchia; family Didemnidae; genus Trididemnum; species Trididemnum miniatum. The sequence continues at coordinate 9,449,193 of OZ023233.1, read as the reverse complement.
TATTTTGCCCATGAATCCAAGTTCATTAGCCAAGTTTTTCTTTGCTCCTTGCAGAACACTTACAATGCGGTTTTCTTGAGAATAAACAAACGCAAAACCCATTCGCCCAACAACAACCAACAACGCAAATCCACCAGGAAGAATTCCCAAAACTTTGATCTCAACCGGTTCATCATCAGATTCAGTTGACTTGAATAATAAACATATAAGCTTTCACAACAGCAGGAATCGAAATGCTTTTAAGGGCATTTCTGACTTGACAACATTTTTAGAATGTAGGAAATAACCTTAATATGTTTTTTTACGAGGATATCAATCAAATTTATTTTGGTGCACGCTAGGATTTAAATCAACGCATCAGTGAGTAAAATAATAACTCATAGTGCTGTTACACAGCAGATAAGATATACGTCATATTAGCTCGAAACACTGTAGGCCTACAATTTACTACATCAGGTATGTAACAAAATTAAAAATACAACTTCCGTATATGTTGAAAGATGATATGAACACGTGCTATTATATTTATTAACAGGATAGTCTGATTAGCTGTTTGCGATGTACCAGGAAGTCGTGAAGGAGCCTTTTGGTCTACGAGTCAACGACTACCTACAAATGGTTGTATCAAATGTAATTTTAAAAAGAGTTGAGCCATCATTTTCATTCAAAAATAAAAATGCTATCTTTTCATCCAAAGATATGCTGCTCTTTTACTGCAAGCCTACGATGCTGTAAAAAGCGCAGACGCCCTCCTATTTGTTACGCTAAACCAGGGGTTTACAATCGGGGGCTACTGGCTCAGCTGGGGGGCAACAAGACATTTACCAACGACCCACGAAGGCAAAATGCATTAACCTATCAACGGTAATTAACACTTAAGAACAGGCTGTAGCCATACTAATAAAGTACCGACAAAAATTTTTTTTGCTGCACAGGGGGTCACTGGTGTTGAGGGTCTCCAGAAGGGGGTCACACATCATAAACGGTTGAGAACCATTGTGCTGAACTGTCAATGACTTTAATGGTTATACTGTACTAAAAATCAGTCTTCGCACTAATTTGACACGCTTTAGAAATATTGCAAAATACATTTTTCTTACATTTCCAAGCTGTATTTTCTTACCTCATATACGTTGGGTAGAAAAGAGAGAACTGAAAATGCTATTGAAGAACCAATGGCTATTATAATCCCCACAACAATTGCTATGTTGTTCCATCTCCATTTATCCCACCACAGTTCTAAGTCGTTACTTTTCGGATTACGAAGGCGGTTGGAATTGTTTTTACAAGCTTGAGCGTGAGATTTATCGTAAGCTGGGAGAGAAAAGGAAGCTTTTACATCCTGCACATTTTGCATGGCCTCAAATGCCTTTTTAGCATCTTCACTTTTATCAAATTTAACAACCCTGTAGTTTTTCTCGTTATCCACCTCTAAGGAGATAGAATTATCCTCTGCTTTCCATTGTTGCAAAGTCTTTAAAGAATGCGTTCCGTACAAACCCATTTTACTGCTAATATCTTCATAAGGGTAAACTTCGGAAAGAAATTCCAAAAAAAGCTGCTGCTGGTTGTGAGAATCTTCCCGCTCTGGCATTACAACCGTCTCCAGGTTAATTGAACGGAAAAGCCGAGTGGTAAAAATACCGAATTCTGCTTCCACTTTTTCCGCAAGGGCTTTCACAATTCCAGCCCACAAAACTTCGCAGCCAGCGTACTGCCAAGCGTTGTAATTGACAAAAATAAATCTAGGAAAAAAAAACATCGACAAGGAAAAATGAAACCAAAATTCGGAATACAATAAATATGGAACGAAAACAGCTTAAGGAGGAAAAGTAAAGCCAAATCATTGTAAAGCTCAAAACTGGAAGTTTCGACAACATAGATTCAAATGTCATTATCATCAGTGTACGCAAGGCAGAACAAAACTGTAAGAACCAGTTTTGCATTGCCTTGCTTCACAGCCTTGCTTCACAGTTTTGTACTGCCTAGCCTATAGCTTACACTGCTGATGACGACCGCTGAATCTATGTTGTCGAAACGTCCAGTTGTATGTTTCTCCAAAACCAAAATCATTGTCGTAACCGGACGTTTCGACAATATAGATGCAGATGTCACCAACGTGTAGTATGGGACTGTTTCAGGTGCAAGCCGACAAGTTTACTTTGCGGTGCTAAGGGAAATAAAGCTTAAGTGAAAGGCCTTTAATCTGTAGAGGGAAACAAGAGGCTGGCAACTCCTAAGCAATCTCGTTACCGCGCGTCAATAGGTTTCAAGTTACATGAGGATAAATTAACAATGCAAAAAAATTTATTTGTAAGATAGAAAAATCACCTTTTGTTTGTATTTTCTTCTGATTTATCATTTTCAGAGTCGTGTCGTTTACCGCCATTTGGATCAGTTGATGGGGTGTCTTTGCGTTCTATTATGAAGTCAGTTGGTGGAATTGAACGAATATCTGAAGCAGGGTTTGGTTTAATTGGGAGTTTTTTAAAGAAAGCATGAAGAACTACTTTTGAAAATCGATACCATGAAGATGTAGACGTAGTTTCAGCCTTATTTTGTGTAGTAAGGAAAAAAATCAATGAAAAGAAGCCAATGAAAAGAAACGCGACTCCCACCGCAGGTTTGTTAGCCACGATCAAAAAAACAAATGGAAGAGCGCCCACCATGGCTGCAAACAAAAGAAATGAGAATATGTGACCAACTGGTTGCCATACCGCATACTTCGATTTACATCGTTTGGAAATGTTTGGTTTGGGTGAAACTTTACCTGTAAAAAGTTAACATTTATTACCAATACAAACGACAAGTTTTATTATTATACTAATTTATTTGCTTGCATAAAAACAGTGAAGTCAAGTTAGTTTTGCTATAGCCAGTGCTAAGAAAGACCATTGCGCTACAGCCTCGATTAAATTTGGAGGAGTCTTTAAAATAATATAAGTATAGACTTTGAAGCGCTCACATTTTTCTGACTATTCCCATATCAATATTTAAGCCGTTTTGATCTATTTCTTAACGATTCTTTTAAATGTAAATCTTGCCTGTAAAAAAGCAAAAGCTTAAGAAAAGTCCAAACTTTGGAAGCTCTAGTTTCTTTGCCACTGGTAAGTGTTCATCACCAACGTCATGCCACCACAAGTCTAACATTTGAGCAGAGAATGACAATTAAAGGAGACGGCGGTTAGGCATATGGTGCCTTCACGACATCCCTATTGATGCGGAAGTCTTGTGTTCGATTCTCTGCTTGGTCAAATCGGACACAGTATCTCCAGCGCCTCGCCTGCGATGTTTCTCAGGAGCTGTGTGTACCCAGGCGCTAAGCCGCGGAGACGGGCCTGGCTACACGCGTTTCACGCCATACGGTGTAATAAGGTAAATATGATGACGATGTGATTTTAATTACGCAAAGGTACAGCCTATTGTTAAATTGCATGAATTGCAGTGGCAACAGGGAGCCAGCTAATAACCGTTAGTCAAAAAATAGTTTTTTACGCAGTAGAGAAAATTTATGGAACGTTTAAATCTTTTTATACAATAAAACTATAATAAATAGTTTATACTCTTTTTCTGCTGGTTTGCAGAAAGCTTTGAATAATAATTCTCTTTGCAACGGTCGGAGATCAATGCATGGCACCACACACAATAGGCCTACTATTGTATTTCAATTTGCTAGCAATGCGTATGCTAGATCGGTTATGCGTTGGTATAACCAGCAGCTTCGCGGTAGTCTGATTTCCTTGACGTCACTGTTCGGTACTACGTAAACATCAGCCAAATAATATTCAACGGAAACGCCCATGAAAGAAGAATAAATGAATGCGCTATGGGAGCTTTTCGTCTGACAATTGGGAATTTTGTAAGTTGTGGACTTTCTTAAAAATACATTAGGCTAACTATCTTTCCTCCCTCCTCTTGAATTCTTTTGCTGACGGGTCAGCTTGCTAGTTCAGAAATAGCCTTATTGACAGGCCTACTAGGTTTGGAATGAATGTAGCCAACTGAGGTTCGTTTTGTTTTCGAAACACGAAGAATGAATTACCCGATTTTTCAAACAGTCTTTACTCAATACCGCCTTGAGAGGCAGCTGACTACACAATCAGTCGCTTACTCTGGATATGTTTCAGTAAAAACGACTTCCCACTGCCCCATCTGGCGAACAGACCAATGGTAACCGGTGTTCGTATTCGTTTAATTTGTCTAGCAAGTGCTTCTGCATATACCACGTGACCAAGATGATCGACGTTCATTCCATTGTCGTTAAGAACATCACCTATAAAAAGCGATTGTTACGTATTAATGATTTCAGATACATGACAATCGGGTTCCTAGAATCAGGAAAAAAATGCAGAAAAATAGAATTCAATCCATTAATTCGTTTTTTATTTCCGCACTTCAAAATATTAGAAACACTCATTCAGAGGCGACTCCGGCACTCGGGCTACTCGGGCTGAGCCTAAGTTACGAAATGATGGAAGGCTTGTAATTATTTAAATTTTAAAAAGTAAGCTTAAAGCTTTTTTTAACTTAATTCGTATCAAGTTCGTTGAAAGAAACAGTCATCGTAAAAAACAACGAAGTGTGCGGTGGCAGTTGCGTTTTTCGCTCAACGATTTGTCTAGCCATAAGCTATGGCTAGAGGAAAATAGCCCGGGGCCGCATTGCGGAGAAAAGAAAGAGACAAACGAGACAAAAGCCTTTTTCCTTATTACATCTTACTCGGGCTCGATCGCATTTGCCTGAGTCAGACAATGCAAACGTTTGTAACGTTGTTTCACACAATTCTTTCCTTAACTTGTTTGTGGAACTCGGGCCCTCGAGAAATAGCCCGAGCTACAATTGGAGAGAGGAATAGAAAAAAGATTTCGTAAGACGCCTGCCATCATGCTGCTATGCTTCCACACTAGCTTCATGTCGTTTCAATTGCTAATCTGATGTGCTCCTTGGGAGCAATTCGGAGCGTACCTTGTAAGTCATGCGTGACGAGTGGGTCACGTGACACAGTTGTACAACCATATTATAGAGAACTATGCTGCCATGTAATAAATGCAGGCTTTTTGTTTGGTCGTAAATGTCTGTTCCTCTGTGGCTCACAATGGATAGCTGATAACAAAGAGCTACACTACAAACTCAGTATGAGTTTGCCATCAAATTAAGAAGATTAAACTTTATGTATGAATGAAAGTATTTTGCAACAATTTAACTGTTGTGTAAGTTGCTATTTTATTGCTTTTTTTACCGTTTTTTTAACACTGTTTATGTCGAGCCCGAGTAGCCATAAAAAGCTAGAGTCGGCACTGCAATCATTCATATTAGTTCAATTTTATTTAATTCTTTATTTTGGGTCGCTACACGTATATTCTGGGTTCTATAGGTATATTTTCGGCACCAACATTTCTCAGGGCACCGGTAACTAAGTTTTACGTCAAACGTTTTACCCGAATTACAAAGCTTTTAAGTTAAAATTAATTTAGTCAAGATCTAAGGAGTATATAAAGCATGATTACTGATGAGTTTTGCACAGGCATGTTGTTTTTGCTATGTGATATTTTATCGCCCTCTCCTATGGATTGCCACCTTAACGTGGTGGGGAGGTTTGAGTTTTCAATGATCCTTAGAGCAACGCCGTCGGTAGTGTTTAATCACTTCCATCAGGGTCACCCATGGCGGTAAGGTCAAAGGAGAGAAACAGACCAAGTAGCAATCCAATGCTGTAGCTAAATGGAAAGTTGTAATAACAATATTCATGCTGCATCGGACGGCGCGCAGGATAAAAAGGTCCGCGTTCGAGTTTTAGGCAGAGGGACTCGTTCGAAAAATAAGCTACAGTCTCCCCCACAAGCTGACCGTCACCGGAAACCCACCAACGCAGTCGCTAAGCGTTTGGGGAGGCAAATGGGGGCAGCGCACAGAAAACGTACTCGAGTTGGACCAAACTGCCGGGATCTAGCTATCGGGAACTGGAACGTTTCGTCACTGACAGGAAAAGAGCAGGAGCTTGTTTGCGAAGCCCAACAGTATCGCCTTGATGTTGTGGGAATTTCATCAACAAAGCGCCGGGGTTCTGGAACTGTTGAGTTGAACGATGGGTGGAAAATTTTCTACTTAGGTGTTGATGCAGCAATGTCTGCTCAAGCTGGTGTTGGCTTACTTGTGAGCCCCAACATAGCTGAATGTGTCGTTGACTGGGTACCACTAGGAGGAAGGGTTTGTCTTCTAAAGCTAAGGCTGCAGGAGCGATCTCTGTGTATATTGCAGGTGTACGCACCTAACATAGAATCACAGTACGAAGCCTTTCTGGAGGAAGTTGAGGTTGCATTGGGAAAAGCGACTTCATCAGAATCCCTTGTCCTTTTGGGCGATTTCAATGCACATGTGGGCATCGACAATGCAACCTGGAAAGGTGTTATTGGGCAACATGGTGACCCTGACATTAACAAGAACGGAAGGTGTTTATTGCAGTTCTGTGCCACCAATGGGCTGTGCATAATGAACACATTTTTTCAGCACAAAAGAATTCATAAGTACACCTGGTACAGAGACTCTCTGGGACAACGCTCCCTGATTGATTTTTGTATCGTTTCGGCGGACTTGTTTTCTACCGTGTCTGATGTCCGTGTTAAAAGAGGGGCTGAGTTGTCAACTGATCACCACCTAGTTGTCTGCACTTTGAAAGCTTTGAAACCCTTGAAAAAACGAAAGACTTTTCGACCACGAGAAACTTATCGAATCAAATGGGAATCATTGGCTGACAAAGAGGTACGAACTGCATTTGCAGACAACATTGCATCTAAGTTCAAAGAACTTCCGACCTCTACTGAAGACATTGAAACTGAGTGGTGTTTGTTTCGAACAGCAGTCATTACGTCCGCTACTAACTGTTGTGGACGTAAGCGTGTTGGAGGGACGAAGAGTAGCGAGAAAAGAACTCCTTGGTGGAACCAAGAAGTTAAAGAAGCTATTCGTGCGAAAAAAGTGGCCTATAAGGCCTGGCTTGCAAATAAGTCATCACTTGAACTTCGTTCGCAGTACTCTGAAGCACGTAAGACGGCAGCCACAAAAGTTAAACTGTCTAAGGAAAGGGCCTGGAAGGAATTTGGAGAAAGGTTAGACGATGATTTCAAAACGGCAAACAAAGTGTTCTGGCAGACCATTCGCCGTTTGCGTGGAAAAAGATCTCGAGCCGCTCTCTTTATCGAAGATTCAAATGGTGTGACTCTGAAAGATCAAGATGCTATTTTGAATCGGTGGAGAGAGTACTTTAGTGATCTTTTAAACCCAGTTGATGCTACACCGATACAAATTCACGAAGAACAGGTTGGGGAAGATATTCAGATAACCGAAGCAGATGTGAATGCAGTAATCAAATCATTGAAAACTGGAAAAGCACCTGGTGAGGATGATATCAGACCTGAAATGTTAAAAGCAATGAACATACATGATGTTCGTTGGCTGACTCGTGTTTGTAAGGTGGCGTGTAGTACTGGGCAAGCACCAAAGCAATGGCAAACTAGTGTGATAATACCTATCCACAAGAAAGGAGACAAGAGAAAATGCACCAATTATAGGGGCATATCTCTCATCAGTGTCCCGGGTAAGGTCTATGCCAAATGCCTTGAAAAGAAATGCCGTGAAATAGTCGAGCCTAAGCTAACAGATGCTCAGTGTGGCTTTCGTCCTGGCCGAAGCACAATGGATCAGATCTTTGCCTTGCAGCAAATCTTTGAGAAGTCGTGGGAATATGCAAAAGAGATCAATGCATGTTTTGTTGATCTTGAAAAAGCATATGATCGCATTCCTAGAGACAAGCTTTGGGCGGTGCTGTTGCAGTATGGCATTGATGGCCAGTTACTAACTGCCATTAAGTCGCTGTACATGCATTCTGAGATCTGTGTTCGTGTTAACAGTGCAACGACGAAACCTTTCAGAGTAAGTGTGGGACTACGGCAAGGCTGCTCTCTTTCACCTATTCTGTTCCTTATTTATATGGATAGAATAGTTAAGAACAGTGAGTCTTGTGGCGGAGTAAAGATCGGTGAATGCACTGTACAACGTCTGTTATTTGCAGATGATCTCGTGCTACTCGACTCTACCCAAAATGGTCTCCAGCAAGCTCTTGACAGATTTTCGGATGCATGCTCTGTTGCCGGAATGAAAATCAGTACAACAAAAACAGAAACCATGTGCCTGTCCAGACAACCAAAGCACTGCTCTCTTCAAATTGATGGAGTACCACTAAAACAGTCAGAGAAATTCAAGTACCTCGGCGTCTCATTCACAAGTGACGGCAGACAAAATAGCGAATTGGATATCCGCATCGGAAAAGCAAGTGCAGTAATGCGCCAGCTCCACCGATCTGTGGTACTGAAACGGGAGCTTTGCACCAAGGCAAAGCTATCCATTTTCAGATCGGTCTATGTTCCTATTTTGACTTATGGCCATGAGTGTTGGATCATGAATGAGAAAGTGAGGTCTCGAGTTCAAGCAGCCGAAATGGGATTCTTGCGAAGAATTAGCGGTTTGACCTTGTTGGACAAGGTTAAAAGTGCAGATATTCGTGAATTTCTAAACATCGAATCGCTGCTTCTCCGACTAGAAAGATCACAACTGCGTTGGTATGGACATGTGACACGAGTGTCCCAGGAAAGAACAGCCAAAAAACTGCTCTGTTCAACACCGATTGGTCGAAGGCCTAGAGGCCGTCCCAGAACTCGATGGCGAGATTACGTAGAAGATCTTAGTTGGTCTCGCCTTGGCATCCCAGCAGAGCATCTATCCTTTGTTGCAGAGGATCGAGATGCTTGGAGGCTCCAACTTGAGCTGCTGCCCCCGCGACCCCCCAAGGATAAGCGGGTCCAGAAAATTGATTGATTGATTGATTGATATTTTATCGCAGTGACTACTTTTTCGCAATTCGCTACTGTACTTGTTTCTGTTTTAGTTATATTGGAATCATTAAATGAAAATAGACTATGTAACCAGGCTACATTATTGCTTTATGTAAAGCATAACGGAAGCTACCAGTAATCGCAAGTTTCCAGTGATGGAATGCAATTCTTTGTCATCCAGTTATATTTTTAGTAGGTTTTGTTTCAACTAACGGTACAATTATAAACAGCAAATATTGGCCGGTTCGCTGATCAGCAGATCCGGTGCTGGTTCGATTCTGTATAACTGGTGCGAACCAGATGAATCCCACTACAGCATCTTTCCAAATCATTTTGTGGAATCTTTAAAATCTTGGAAAATCAAAAACTAAAAAAATCAAAAATTGAAAAACAATTATAAACAGCAAATATTGGCCGGTTCGCTGATCAGCAGATCCGGTGCTGGTTCGATTCGGTATAACTGGAGCGAACCAGATGAATCCCACCACAGCATCTTTCCAAATCATTTTGTGGAATCTTTAAAATCTTAAAAAATCAAAAACTAAAACAATCAAAAATTGAAAAATTTGATTAAAAAAATTATTAATTAAATGAAAAAAAATATTTTTAATTTAATTCAAATTATTAAATTAAAAATTATACTTGAAAATTAAAAATCTTTAAAAAAAAATGTTGAAAATAAGTTTTTTATGTTTCAAAATCCCTTTCGGAAATTTTTTCAGTTTATAAAGTCGCCTTGCTTTCCAGAATAGAGTCTCACAAGTTTTCGCTTAGGCTATTTTTCCATGGACTATATGTATTTTTTCCATTTTTTTATGCTTTGTTCGTTGTTTTACGGATTTGTTTTATAAGTTAATCTATTTGTAATACGTCACCTTGAGGCTTTACAGCTTTGTAAACTTTCGCTGGTGGTGATATAGTCATCTTGCATTGATTTTTCAAAGAGCCAACAAGCGTCACCAATACTTGTTTTAATGAACTCTAAGTGCAAGAATATGGTCTGGGAAAAGTCACCCTATGTAGCCTAGCAGATCGAAATAAAATGATTATTGCAAAAATTAAAATAAGCTTATGCTGCAACAAACCAATAATAAAAGCAAACAATAGGCCTAATTACTGCGAAAACAGCATGATTTTTTCGCTGAGGTAAAAAACTTTTTTGCTACGGTATGATTTGAGGCTCCTTGAAATACCTTGCTATTATTGTGGCTTGTGGCAACTCAAGTCTAGGAGCTCTTCACCTGAAAATGCAAAACATAATGACAAAGAGATGAAAAATACTAAACCAATTATTGATATTGAACGCAAAATTCAACAGTATGCTTCAATCACGATCGGCTGCAGCTGTGAAGTGAACTCTTCACTTAGGATTTAAACTAGGGATTAGATTTTTAACTTATATAGGCCCACTAGCAATCTAAATTTTAAAAAAATAAGCTTAAAGGTGCGTTTACGGATACGCGACACGCGGCAACACGATACGCGGCACACGTCAAAAATTTTTCGCACCTTGTTTGTTTTACAATGCACTTGGGTTGAAAATGATCTGCGAGTAGATCGAAATAAGTTTCATAGCTCGAGTGTGAGTTGACTTCGTTGAATTCCGACGAGAGGGTATCAAGCCCCTCCTAGACTGTGAGTTCACTATTTGCTAGTCTACGTTATCGATTAGATAACTGACCCGCTTGCGTTTCGGGGTTGTAACCCACTTTGCTTGTAGTCACTTATATGTGGTAGTTATACGGGCCCACACTTGACTGTGGAGCGCATGTCCGGAAGCTGGTGCATGTGTGTGTAAATTTGGTTTAGATTCGACTGTTTTATTTTTATCGATCTTTCACCGTCACCTCTACGCTTTAGGTGCCACGCCAATTGTAACCATTTCCTACGCCATTGTGGATCTGTTGCGTTTAATTATTTTGTCATTGTGGTAAATTAGACTACCAGCGCTGCAATTGAGTTTGACATTGGCAAGTTTTTGTGCACCTGATTAGTCCAGAAGGACGAAAAAGGTGATTACCGGTCACCATTTTTCGTGCACTACGTTGTGTACATCCTCGTTGCTTTTTCGGGCTTCTTGGGTTTCACTTAAATTCAGTCATCGTAGCTAGTAGTAGCCCAACGTTATCCCTTACGTTATTGTTACATTTACATTTGCTTAAATTATAATTTTAGTCGCGTCATCGCGTGCCGTGTGTCGCGTATCGGTAAACGCGGCTTAAAAAACGGTAAGTGGTTTTAAGTAATTATAATAGATTAAAAACTTTGTGCGACACCATTCGCGAAGCTGTGCCCCTTAAGTTTATCTTTCCGACATTGTTCAGGTCAAACTACATCACTAGCATTCTAATAGCTTTATAATCTACTAAGCTGCGGCGTATACATTAATTTGGAGGTGTGCCACAGCATTTTTGATGAAGCAGTAGCGTCCTGGCGCTAGAAACATCCTATACTTGTAGAGCGTCTAAAAATCTAATGCACTAATAATACTAATAACATCAATTACATCGCGTTGTACTCTTCAGTACCATGCTCACTTTCAAAAAAAATCTGTAACTAGCGAAAAATTTGACTTTGCCTCGCTCTAGAAATGAATTGTATTTTCTAATCTAAAACTACCTCATTGACCAGTGGTTCTTAAACTGATTTCAACCTTAAAGTGAGGCTGTAGGAAAAATTCGGCCAAGATCAGTGTAAGTTTAGTTTTACACACAACAATTTACAGAAATATGCAAAACGACATAAATTTGTGGTAAGTTAGTACTTCTCCTTGGAATTCATAATTAATTTTTGTTGGTTTTGTTTCATTGAATAAAAAGATTTCATGTGCAACAAATCATAGTTCAGTGCTGGCTAAAGTTTACACAGAACTTTTGATATTAAAGGTTACAACTAGGGAAGGATCGGGAGGGATGTGGGGGATACATCACGCCCACCAGATTTTTTCAACGTTATTTTTGGTGAATACAATTTTTCCATTATTTTGCGAGGGACAAATTAATGTTTCGACTATAACAAACGTTTCGTCAGCCTTGCTACGCACTTCTAAAAATAGGGCACCACCTAGAAAAGAAATGAAGTCCAGATGTCCAGGTAAAGCAATGCAAAAAAAGAGTCTTTACAGTCTGGAATGAGTTTAGCTTGGATTGGCTGTGCGTAACAAGGCTGACGAGACTTTTGTTATAGTCGAAATTTTTCCATAATTTCGAACCTCTTTGATGACATTAATTCTTACGCTTTAAGCACGCATAAACCGAAAATGTGCGAACAAAATGTATTTGGTGAGGGACTCAGAGTTGGGCGCAAAAAATAATCAAAATTTGTCATGAACATTGTTCAAAAATACTAAAATGGCTATTACAGCATTTCAATTTTCAAAACTTTTTCGGGTAGGCCAGCTCCCGGGCCCTCCCTAAAGCCATGTTTTTGTTTCTCAATTTGCTTCAAATCAACTCAATTGCCGAAAAAAAATGCGCTTAAAAATGTAAAAATTTGGTGCCCTCTTCCTTTAAAAAAACTCTGAACAGGCCACAAAGGGCTTATACACGCCCTTTTCCGGATCTAAACTATGGGGTGCCATAGTGAAAAAAACTATTGGCGTTGTTTATGGCCATTGAAGCCAAATCGATTTGAAGAAATTCCAAATCGTTTTTACCAAGTGCAAATCAATTTGGCACTCACTGCAAATCTATTTGTCCACTCGAAGAAATGAAATGTGTGGTTTTATGGCGCTTTATAACTACTGAGGTCCTTTAGCGCCAGGACTAAGTTTTGTCAAGAATTCACTGACGTATTTTATTCTCTGTTCATTTCATCCTCCGCGCTACACTTAATTGCTGAGCGTTTAGCAAGTGTAACAGCAGATACCAGTTTTATAGTCTTTGGTTTGACCCGACTGAGAATAGAACCCAGTCTACCAGCTTCCAAGGCGAACGCTCTAACCACTAGGCCAAAATGTACCGGCGCTTGGTGTATCGGTTAAGAGCGTCCACTTAGTAGCCGGTAGACTGGGGTTTTATTCCCAGTCGGGTCATAATAAAGACTTTAAAAATAGTATTCGCAGCTTTCGCGCCAGGCGCTCGGCACAAGCGGAAGTGCGAAGGGTTTTGTGTGTGTGTTGTTCGTCATGTATGTCCCTTAACAGCGTTCAATCATTCGTGATTGAAAATTGTAATGGGCCGACAATTGAAAATGGCCTAAACAATGTGTGCTTGTACCCGCTGTCCCGTACCTTTACCTTTAGGCCAAAATGTCAAATCGATTTGCATTTTATTTAGTGCAAATCGATTTGACCCTGCAAGCTTTTTCAGCAATTGCGTCGATCGTTTTAGCAATTAATTAAAAACGTTTTAGCCCCAGGTAAAACCGTTTTGACAAAAAGTAAAATCGTTTTAGCTTTAAAGTAAAATCGTTTTAGCATTAAGGTAAAATCGTTTTAGCAATGGGTACAATCAATGGTACAATCGTTTCTGTAAAATCGTTTCAGCAATGAAGTAAAATCGTTTTAGCCCAAAGTGAAATCGCTTTAGCTTGAAGTAAAATCGTTTTAGCAAATAATTTGATACGTTCTACTCTCAGGTTAAGCCGTTTTGACTCTGAAGTAAAATCGCTTTAGCTTGAAGTAAAATCGTTTTAGCAAATAATTTAAAACGTTCTACCCTCAGGTTAAACCGTGTTAATTCTAAAGTAAAATCGCTTTAGCAATGAAGTAAAATCGCTTTAGCCTAAAGTGACATCGCTTTAGCATGAAGTAAAATCGTTTTAGCAAATAATTTAAAACGTTCTACCCTCAGGTTAAATCGTTTGACTCTAAAGTAAAATCGCTTTGGCAACAAAGTAAAATCGTTTTGGCCTAAAGTGAAATCGCTTTAGCATGAAGTAAAATCGTTTTAGCTAGTAATTAAAATCACTTTAGCATTAAAGGTAAAACCGTTTTAGCGTTGAGGTAAAATCGTTTTAGCATTTGATTAAAATCGGTTTAGCAATTAATTAAAAACGTTTTAGCATTTGATTAAAATCGTTTTAGCCCAAAGTAAAATCGCTTTAGCCCAAAGTAAAATCGTTCTAGCATGAAGTAAAAGCGTTTTAGCAATTAATTAAAAGCGTTTTAGCAATAAAATAAAAGCGTTTTAGCATCGAAGTTAAATCGTTTTAGCAAAAGGTAAAATCGTTTTATCAGTGAAGCATGTCAAAGCGCAGAAGAGTAAGGCGGGAAAAACAACTTATGACTCAGCAAGTGTAGGCTGTTACAAAATTTGCAAGATGTGGTAGGCCTAATTGTTGTTGAACTGCTGAATACCTTTTAGTTTTTGGGCTGTCAGTGGGGCATTGGAGTAATATGGAAAGCTTTATTTTAGGGAAACCCAATTGAAGTGTAGTCAAAATTTATGCTTTCTCCAATCATTTCTAACATAGAAATAACAACATAGAAATTACATTGCATTGACTTTTCTTGCTATTAATAACCGGGCGTGACTTAAAAGTTTATTGAAAATTGGGCGTGACTTTTGAAACACCCTGTGCAGTAGATAAGATACTGACATATAAGTTGTTGATTTATATTAATTTACTTACTGGAAGTGATTGTTAGTCAGTGTAGCATAGTGCGCTATTGCTTTGTTGGTAGTTCCAGCGCCTTGGTTCGATCCCATCCTACCCCAAATTTGCTTGCTATTACTTCTATAGTTTGATTTGGCACCGTATCCTACCGGTACTATTTATATCATAAGCCTACCGGCAGTGATGGGCGCGATAAACCTTTCTGTACTAAAGCGATAACGATAATCGATAACTTCAAAAAAGCCCTGGGCGATGCCGATAATCAATAAATTTCAATTTCTTAAAGCGATATCGGTAATCGATAAATTATCGCGATGAATGCCCATCTCTGCCTACCGGTATATGGTAAATGATATAAAACAGTTTCGGTGCTCCCCTGTGGATGTTTGTTACAGGCAGTGACCTCCGTACCGCGTCTGACAGTAGACCTAGACCATGATGGCATCTCAAAACAAAAGAATTTTTAAAAGCTTACTCAGTACTGTGTGCTGTAGGCAAGGGTGGAAACCTGGCTACTTGGCGTTAGGGTGTCAGTTTCGGTGTGTTGAAAATCAGATGTCAGGTTTCAGTTTTGGTTTAGTTTCACGGCTGTTGAGAAATAGGTTTCAGTTTTGCTTACGAACAACTTCGGTTTCTGGGTTTCAGTTTCGGTTTAAGTTTCATCCCAAAAAGCTGTTATATTTTGAATACGGTTTTTTTAAGTGCTCTACTTTTCAGCGTTTTTGTTGTATTGCGATGATAAGTAGCAGCTCAGATGGCCAAGTGAGGAGAGCAATTGCTTCAGAAATTGTCGACTTGGGTATAATTCCTAGTCCGGTAAAACCAAAGACTCAAAAATTAGTATCCACAGCTTTTTTATTTGACGCTAAGCATTATAGGAACTGTTCTGGTAATCATGGTGATGACGATTTTTAAAACCCAAAACCTTAGAAAATTCTGAACAGGTTTTAGTTTCAGTTTCGGTTTTGACATCTCAGGAAAAAACGGTTTCGGTTTCAGTGTAGGTTTGCAAAAATTTGGCTGAGTAGGTGTTAGTTTCAGTTTGGGTTTCAAAAATTTTCTTCAAAACCGGGTTTTCAGGTTTAGGTTGACAGTATTGTTCGAATTAATTGAAATCGACTCTTTTTTTCATTCTTTCACTTTGGTTTATCTTGCTAAGGAAATAATTCGTATAGTTTATTTATTGTTTACATCTAATGCAACAAGTCAATAATCTAAACAAGTTTGTGACGTCATATACTGCATTATTACGTCATAACAAATGCTTAAAGCAAAATGTCAGCGGCTACTACTAAAAAAAAACAAGGTAAAAGTTTGTCATGGAGGATACTATTCCTAGAAAGCGTGCTAGTGTCATTGTTCATGCAAACATTCCGAACTTAACCAAAAAAATGTTGCACAAATCTCTTGAAATGAGTAGGACAACCGTTTTCTGGGTTATTAGGCAATTCAATGCAACAGGACCCGTAACCCCCCCAAAAAGAAAATGTGGCAGAAAAAGGTTTCCCCACTCTAAGGATTTTGAGGGAAAGCAAAAGAACTTTTGTCGAGAAGGGAAACCTTTTTCTGAACCCTAGGGAAGGGAAACCTTTTTCTGCCACATTGATTTTCCTTTTTTAGGGGGGGTTACGGATCCTGTTGCATTGAATTGCCTAATAACCCAGAAAACGGTTGTCCTACTCATTTCAAGAGATTTGTGCAACATTTTTTTGGTTAAGTTCGGAATGTTTGCATGAACAATGACAGTAGCACCCTTTCTAGTAGTATCCGCCATGGCAAACTTCTACCTTGTTTTTTTTTAGCAGTAGCCGCTGACATTTTGCTTTAAGCACTCGTTATGACGTAATAATGCAGTATATGACGTCACAAACTTGTTTAGATTATTGACTTGTTGCATTAGATGTAAACAATAAATAAACTATACGAATTATTTCCTTAGCAAGATAAACCAAAGTGAAAGAATGAAAAAAAAAGAGTCGATTTCAATTAATTCGAACAATACTGTAGGTTTTGGTTTCCACCCTTGGCTGTAGGGCTACATACTGGTCTGCTGGTAATGAGCTTTTGTCTATTTTGACTACACTTCAATTGGGTTTCCCTAAAATAAAGCTTTCCATATTACTCCAATGCCCCACTGACAGCCCAAAAACTAAAAGGTATTCAGCAGTTCAACAACAATTAGGCCTACCACATCTTGCAAATTTTGTAACAGCCTACACTTGCTGAGTCATAAGTTGTTTTTCCCGCCTTACTCTTCTGCGCTTTGACATGCTTCACTGATAAAACGATTTTACCTTTTGCTAAAACGATTTAACTTCGATGCTAAAACGCTTTTATTTTATTGCTAAAACGCTTTTAATTAATTGCTAAAACGCTTTTACTTCATGCTAGAACGATTTTACTTTGGGCTAAAGCGATTTTACTTTGGGCTAAAACGATTTTAATCAAATGCTAAAACGATTTTACCTCAACGCTAAAACGGTTTTACCTTTAATGCTAAAGCGATTTTAATTACTAGCTAAAACGATTTTACTTCATGCTAAAGCGATTTCACTTTAAGCCAAAACGATTTTACTTTGTTGCCAAAGCGATTTTGCTTTAGAGTCAAACGGTTTAACTTGAGGGTAGAACGTTTTAAATTATTTGTTAAATCGATTTTACTTCATGCTAAAGCGATGTCACTTTAGGCTAAAACGATTTTACTTCATTGCTAAAGCGATTTTACTTTAGAGTCAAAACGGTTTAACCTGAGAGTAGAACGTTTTAAATTATTTGCTAAAACGATTTTACTTTGGGCTAAAACGATTTTACTTCATTGCTGAAACGATTTTACAGAAACGATTGTACCCATTGCTAAAACAATGTTACCTTAATGCTAAAACGATTTTACTTTAAAGCTAAAACGATTTTACTTTTTGTCAAAACGGTTTTGCCTGGGGCTAAAACGTTTTTAATTAATTGCTAAAACGATCGACGCAATTGCTGAAAAAGCTTGTAGGGTCAAATCGATTTGCACTGAAGTCAAATCGATGTAGCGTAAAATGCAAATCGATTTGACATTTCTTCGAGTGGACAAATAGATTTGCAGTGAGTGCCAAATTGATTTGCACTTGGTAAAAACGATTTGGAATTTCTTCAAATCGATTTGGCTTCAATGGCCATAAACAACGCCAATAGTTTTTTTCACTACGGCACCCCGTACTAAACGTCCAACGTCTTTGTACTTAATTGATATTCAGCCTAATTCAGAACTACATCCTCTCACCAAAATTTTCTGAATCCGCTCCTGGTCATAACTAAGGGTTCGATGCATGCCTGCGCGACACTCGTAGGGTTCGATGCCTCCGACAAGTTTAAGAACTACTGTCCTTGACTTTAATGAATAGTTTGGTCATTTTAGAACTATCTTTTCAGTAGCTGCTTTACTATCTTCTCACAACATTAGTGTCTCGCAGTTCACGCAACAGTTTCCGCTTTCATGATACAACTCTGTACAGCATTACGTACTAACTTCTATTGTACGCGGGAACGCGAATGGCCCGAAGCGCTCAGTAAGAACTGATATTCCACACGTACGCAAAATTAATACAAAGGAAATAGTTTGAAAATGCTACTACAAGAGTGCAAGTATAACAGGTGCTTTCCGCGGAAATCTGTTCGCTGACAATCCTTATCTGCAGTACGGTGCAACGTCATGGGGTAATGCAGCATCTAAATACACAACAAGAATCCAGATTCAACAAAATTACATTGTTAAAATATTAACAAAAACTCCCTTTTTTAGAAAAAAACTTTTACCGATCTACTCAAACTTAAACTTGCTAAAATTTAATAACATTTTCAACCTTAAAGTCTTAAAATTTGTATTTAAATTTCGATCAAAAACTCTTCCTTCATGCTTTAACGAGTACTTTCGACAAGCTGCACAAATTCATGATCATTCAACTAGATTTAGTTCAGACGGAAATGGGTCATCATGCGTTGTAGCCAATCTCTTACGTAAAGGTCAACTCATTATACAGGTGCAACATCTGGAACCATCTACCGCCTGACATGAAAGGTAATTAGCAAATAAGTTTCAACGTCTTTGCAAAAAAATTAAACAAGTTCTTCGGGACAAACAATGCTAAAATAGCTCTTATGGTCTCCTTGCCACAGTGAATCTGGTTATAGTCTGTAGCAGAGGTTTCATATTTCCCGAAGCTTTTCGTCTGACACTTGTCAAGGGAATCGTCAGAATAAAGAATGTAGAGCTGAGACCGCTTATAAAAGCGCGAGAGAGAAAAGAGAAGTCGTTTCTGATTGGACGAAAAGTGTCGACCAATCAAAAACAGAAGCGCTAGTGAGAGATTTTCAGCGTGTAGACAAACTCCTTTTGCCGGCACAGGATTGGTTGAGAAACTTTGATGTAAGTGGCTTCTAAGGCAGATAGATGGAAAGCCGAGCGACCTTTTGAAAGGATTGAGAATCTGTCATCGCTGTAGTGTAAGGCACAAGATTGATTGGTGAGCAGATGTTGTCCAATTGCCGAGTCGCAAATAGGTTCGTGATTGGTCAATTTGCACGAGCGATTGAAGGCCTTGCGATCTTGAGAAACTTGACCAGTTCTCACAGATTTGGGAACGTGTTGCTTAATTCTGTCCTGCAGCCGTTGAGATGTGCGACCCACGTACCGACTGTCGCAGTGGCACGAAAATTCATAAACGATATGGCTCTGTTGAGAAGCAGGAAGCACATCTTTTTTGCTTGCGGGCAGAAGTTTTCTAGTCGTAAAAACGACGCGAGGCTCCACAGAGAAGTAACAGCGTTGAACTGCTGAAGCGACTTGCTTTTCGAACCTCGTCGAAATAGCACCCAACCATGGAAGATGTAGATAAACAGGACATTTCTTCGGTCCGTATGACGGTGGTCTGCGGAAGTTTCGTATCTTCTTGGTAATGGAAGAGTTGACCACGTGGTCGGGATAGCCATTTTCAGCTATGATGGAACGGATGTTGTCTAATTCGCTCGAGAGTATACCTTTGGAGCAGATCATCAGAGCACGATAGACTAGAGTGTTAATGAGGCTGATTTTCTGCTTCCTCGGGTTAAAAGAATTCCAACGTAGGTATTGTCCTGTAAATGTAGGCTTTCTGTAGACGGAAGTGATGAATTCAGTATCATGTTTCTCTACGAGAACATCAAGAAACGGAAGACAATTGTCACACTCTTTTTCAAATGTGAAGCGTAGAGAAGGATGAAGAGAGTTAAGGTGACAGAAAAACTCTTCACAATCCGCTTCATTGTTAAACGCTACAAAGGTATCATCAACGTAGCGATGGTAAAGAAGAGGTTTCTTCACGTTTTTAAACAGCTTAGATTCACAAAAACCTACAAAGATGTTGGCAAGAGCTGGTCCCAAAGGCGATCCCATAGCTACGCCGTCAATATGCTTGTGCATAATATTGTTAAAACTGAATTCGACTGAGCATGTGGCAGTTTGCATCAATTCAACAAAAATATTACGCGGGAAGGGAGGAGGTGTGAGAACACTGTTGTACAGAGCGTCTGCGCAGATTTCAATAGTCTCTGCGAGGGGGACATTAGTAAAAAGGCTGGAAACGTCAAAAGAACAGAGAAAGACAGAGGGAGGTGAGAGGCCAGCACCCTCCGTTACTCTGGCCTCTCACCTCCCTCTGTCTTTCTCTGTTCTTTTGACGTTTCCAGCCTTTTTACTAATGTCCCCCTCGCAGAGACTATTGAAATCTGCGCAGACGCTCTGTACAACAGTGTTCTCACACCTCCTCCCTTCCCGCGTAATATTTTTGTTGAATTGATGCAAACTGCCACATGCTCAGTCGAATTCAGTTTTAACAATATTATGCACAAGCATATTGACGGCGTAGCTATGGGATCGCCTTTGGGACCAGCTCTTGCCAACATCTTTGTAGGTTTTTGTGAATCTAAGCTGTTTAAAAACGTGAAGAAACCTCTTCTTTACCATCGCTACGTTGGTGATACCTTTGTAGCGTTTAACAATGAAGCGGATTGTGAAGAGTTTTTCTGTCACCTTAACTCTCTTCATCCTTCTCTACGCTTCACATTTGAAAAAGAGTGTGACAATTGTCTTCCGTTTCTTGATGTTCTCGTAGAGAAACATGATACTGAATTCATCACTTCCGTCTACAGAAAGCCTACATTTACAGGACAATACCTACGTTGGAATTCTTTTAACCCGAGGAAGCAGAAAATCAGCCTCATTAACACTCTAGTCTATCGTGCTCTGATGATCTGCTCCAAAGGTATACTCTCGAGCGAATTAGACAACATCCGTTCCATCATAGCTGAAAATGGCTATCCCGACCACGTGGTCAACTCTTCCATTACCAAGAAGATACGAAACTTCCGCAGACCACCGTCATACGGACCGAAGAAATGTCCTGTTTATCTACATCTTCCATGGTTGGGTGCTATTTCGACGAGGTTCGAAAAGCAAGTCGCTTCAGCAGTTCAACGCTGTTACTTCTCTGTGGAGCCTCGCGTCGTTTTTACGACTAGAAAACTTCTGCCCGCAAGCAAAAAAGATGTGCTTCCTGCTTCTCAACAGAGCCATATCGTTTATGAATTTTCGTGCCACTGCGACAGTCGGTACGTGGGTCGCACATCTCAACGGCTGCAGGACAGAATTAAGCAACACGTTCCCAAATCTGTGAGAACTGGTCAAGTTTCTCAAGATCGCAAGGCCTTCAATCGCTCGTGCAAATTGACCAATCACGAACCTATTTGCGACTCGGCAATTGGACAACATCTGCTCACCAATCAATCTTGTGCCTTACACTACAGCGATGACAGATTCTCAATCCTTTCAAAAGGTCGCTCGGCTTTCCATCTATCTGCCTTAGAAGCCACTTACATCAAAGTTTCTCAACCAATCCTGTGCCGGCAAAAGGAGTTTGTCTACACGCTGAAAATCTCTCACTAGCGCTTCTGTTTTTGATTGGTCGACACTTTTCGTCCAATCAGAAACGACTTCTCTTTTCTCTCTCGCGCTTTTATAAGCGGTCTCAGCTCTACATTCTTTATTCTGACGATTCCCTTGACAAGTGTCAGACGAAAAGCTTCGGGAAATATGAAACCTCTGCTTCTGGCTATCTTCAAGTTCTGTACCACCAACCAACTGTTATAGTCTGTTTGCTGAATTATTAAGCAATAATAATAAATACTTAAGTATCTCTAGTTCTTGTGACTGTTAGTGTTATAGTTTAGCTAAAAGCTTTTGCAATATTCTGGAATAGATTCTCGTTTAAATTTTTATCGCATTAAGTTTGTTTTGTGTACTTAGCGCTTAGATCCCTACTGTATTTTTTGTTTTTGATTTTTCCTTTTTTGTATTCTATAGCTTAGTGTAGAATTGTGCAATTTTTATCATTATTAGCCATTAGTTATATCGTTATTAAAGGTGAGAGGCTGCAAACTCGGCGATCGCGCCAGTTCCTCGGAACAGGACACACGGTCTTTTCGCACCCTCTCACCAGAAAAACATTGCGTAATTTTCCTTTTCAACATTTATCGTTTTTTTTCATCGTTTTGTATCACGCGTTATGCCTTTCTGAACAAAAATAAACCCTCTCTCTCTCTATCCAATATTAAAATAGACCTGATGGCTGTTGTTTTAGACAGGTCAAGCTGGAATTTTCAAAAGACTTTCGATTTTAGAGACTTGAACTTAAAAAAAGTGAACCAGGAAATAGGAAGGAATTTTATTGTTTCATCGTCATTCTATTGAATTAAAACTTGTGACTAGCCGCATAATAATCAACTGCTATACAAAAGGATAATAAGGCACAGAGGCCTACCGGAACACAATCATTTGTAAATACAATGTATGTAAAAATATTAATGTTTCGACCACAAAGCCTCGTCAGCGCTGTCGTACCATGCTTGTACAGCTAACCCAGACTTAGACTCATCACACTGCCGAAAATATCAAAAACAATGTAACTGCATTTTTTTCGATTTTGAGTTTTTAGCAGTTTTGGCGTCTTATTTGGGCCTATTTAATACTGAAAGTGCAAACCTCCCCCCAAATCATTGTTTTCCTCACTTTTTTACCTCTTTCATGACGTCATTTTCCCAAACATGCGGCAAATAAAATACAAGAACAACGTAACGTTTGTTACGCTGCTTTTTTGTTGCATTTATCTTCATAATATTAAGCTACGTCGATAAATCACAAAAACACCGTAAGTACTTTACGCTGTTTTTGAAATTTTTTTCTCCTTCGTAAACCTCTTTAAAAAATTTTGAAAACACCGCAACGTTACTTACGTTTTTTTTTTTCGGTCTTATAATAGTGGCGTTTTTTCTTTGATGATAAATTGCTAGAACAACGTAATTGTTTTCGTACATTCATAAACAAAATCGCAAAAACAAAATCAAATCAAATCTTCATTATACTCGCCGCATTACGCCGAAGCGTGTAACGAGTTGCGAGGCCCATCTCCGCAGCTTAACGCTGGGCAACACAGCTCTGAAAAAACGTCGCAACGGTGGCGAATCGTTGGCGACACTGTGCCGATTTGACCGGCCCGAGAATCGAACCTCTGACATCCCGCACCGATAGCGTGCGCTTAGCAGCTGAACTAGGCGGACGGTTTCGCAAAAGTAATGTAACTGCAAAATATAATTGCGTAACATTGCAGTTACGTTGTTCTTATCGACACCTCAAGGGGACAAACGAAGAGTGTAGATATAGGTGACATGCGCGGATTTATGGGGGGGGGAGCCAGGGGGCCCGGGCCCCCCCGAAATTTCAAAAATTTTTATAAATTTTTACTTGTTAGCAAATGTCATAATTAGTATCAAAATCTGAAATGTTTTAAATTCACATTCAGGAAGGCCGTTTGAGTAGCAGCGTTTTCTGTGATCAAAGTCCTTTCTTATTAACGGCTAGGCTGCTGTTATTACTTGTTAGGCGTACATCATAATCCATATGAAAGTCATAAATAAATTATGATGAAGCGGTTGCTTGGACTGCCTATTCGGTGAATCGGTATTGCGGAAAAGCATAATACAGATAAAGAGTTTGCTTATTTTAGTTGTAAGGTCAAGGCCGGCGACAAGGGGGGGCCTGGTTGCCCCAAACGACATATGCTTGGCTTCTTCAATTAACAAGCTTACTCTTTTGAAGACAGTGGCTGTTGTGCTTAATTTCAAACTTTGGCCCCCCTAATAAACGCTTGACCCCCGAGTCGACTGCTCTGCCGCCGGCTCTGTGTAAGGTATTGAAGTAGCCTACTGATATGCCATTGTGCTTTGGAAATCTAGAAACTATAGTTCAGCTCAGTAGCGTTCTTGTAATACGATACTTTAAGCCGAGTGTTTAGAGCCGACAAGCTCTATTTCTGCCAATTAAGATCTTACCATATTTTCTTTAACTAGCATGCTTTAGCCATATGAGGGCAGTTATATTCGTTTCATTACACTCGCTGTAGTACCAAAGCGCGGTAACGAGTAGCGGGGCCCGACCCCGCGGCTAATAGCGCCTGGGCAACGCAGCTCTGAAGAAACGTTGCAGCGGTAGCAAGCCGTTTGCTATGGTGAGTCCGATTCGACCGGCCTGGGAACTGAACCCCAAATCTTCCGCATCGATAACGACATCTTTAACAATATGCTATAACTGGCCGGTTTGTTGAAAAATTATTAAAATATACAAATCTTAATTGACCCTGCCGTAAGTGCTAAAAATAAAATAAAAATACTGCCAAGGAAGACCAGACCAACAAAAGATTTGAAGAGGCCTAGGGGCGGAGCGAGGAGAAGGAGCAAGCAAAATTGTTTTAACGCACCGTAACTGTCTCAGGAGCTAAAGTGCTTCGTTTTTCAAACATCCCGATTGTGTGTTTAAAAGTATGTGATGACGTCGACGCTGTGATATATGTGAAAAATGCTTAGAGAATATCGACGCTGTTTTTGACCATAATTGCATGATCAGGGATTCTTCTCTCGCGCAATTCATTTTAGCTTTAAAATGTTTCGGTAGGGAGGGCATGCTTTTCTATCTTCACTTTTCAAGATAGTTATGGGAGAAACACTCCCTTCAAAATGAATGCATATTAAATATTTATATCAAGGTTTATATGAGTTGTTTACAACTTTACATCAATGTTGGTTCTTGAAAAAAAATTTGGAGGGAAGTAATTAACTGTTTTACCCCCCTGGCTACACCCTGTTTGTGACGTTGCGAAAGCTGGCCTACTTTAGTCAGTCAACCTTCCTATGGCCCAAAACTGAAGTAAACCAAAATTTTTTCAGTAAATTTTTAATTACGGCTTAACAACATGAGTTTCTGTGAAACCTTTTCTCATTCCTGTCTTTTCTCCCCTTAAATGAAGCGCAAAGCATCAAGCAAAAGTGTGAATGAAATATATCTTGGTTTAAACAATTGGTTTGTGGTACAGAATTTTAGTATAGCAAAGTATAATGACTTCATCTCGAAGCTTTTCGTCTGACACTCATCGGGAGAAGATCGTCAGAAATCAGGAAACTCAAATGCAAGTCCTCTGTATCAAGAGAGAGAAAGAAAGAGAAAAAGAAAAGAGAACAGGAAAAAAAAAGGAGGCGGAAAAAAAGGAGTCAGTTTTTCGCCTCCTTTTTTTCCTGTTTTCTTTTTCTCTTTCTTTCCCGATGAGTGTCTTCTCCCGATGAGTGTCAGACGAAAAGCTTCGAGATGAAATCATTATACTTCGCTATATCTTGGTTGTTTTTTTAGTTAAGGCATTATATAGCTTAATCATGGTCAACTGCAATTGCGTAATAATTTATATCAGAAGCATTACAATATGATGCACTTTAATATACCTCTAAACTACTGTAATAGTCGTATCCTTGCGTTATCACAATGTGACGTCCCTGAAACTCCCTCCATTGCAAAATCCTGCGTACGCCACTGCTAGATAACGTACTTTAATCATAGACTTTTTCCTTCAGCTCCCTAAAAAGGCCTTAACATATTAACTTTTCTGCCCCCCCCCCCCCCCCCCCCCCCGAAAAAAACTGATTAATCCGCGCCTGTATGGAATGGAAAGAGAATTTTGGTATGGAATATGGAAGATGCTCAGAATGGAATGGAATGGAAGATTTGAAAAATGGAACGGAAGATCGTCTTTCATACTTCCATACTAACTACATATACAGTATGTATCAAAACTTACAACAAACTACAAAATACTACCAAACTAAAATGAGGATAATTAGTCACTTTTCGGTTCTGCAGTGTAAGTTTTTAGCATGTTGTGACTGTATTGTTCTTTTTCGAATCATCAATACAAGTTTACGTCTATGCAAGAGCATATTTAGGGGGAAAGGCATTGTGTCGTTTTGGACTCTACCTTGCCGAAAAAAGAACAATACTAATGGTGCCATGTATCTGAAATATGCCAAACTCTTTCGATGGTTTCTGTAGCTCATGGCCAGGGACGAATCCACGAGGGGGGGTAGGATGAGGGGTATACATCCTTCAACCAGCCATTTTCAAAAGTGTTTTGGATGCATACAAATTTTCTGTAACTTCGAACCTCTTCGATAGCAATAAACCTTACACCTTAAGCACGCATAATCGAAAATGTGCGAACAAAATGCATCATATTTGGCAAAGCACTCAGAATTAGGGTCAAAAATTTCAAGCAAAATTTGCGAGAAAATTATTCAAAAAGCTCTACAAGAGCCATTACAGCACGTGAATTTTCAAAGTTTTCTAAGGAAGCATGACCGCGGACCCGCCTAGAGCTTTTTGTGTTTCTCAATCAGCTTCAAATTTGTTCTCCCGAAAAAAAAAATACGCTTAAAAAAATTGTGGAAATTATGCCCCCTACCCCCCTTTTAAATTTTTTTTGCTACGCCACTGCCTTTATGCTTACATGCATGTGTTGGTTTATTGTGTTTTTTTTGCAATGTAGGATTGTTCAACGAATGAGCATGACTTTTGGAAAGCTTATCCTGCAGATAACGCGCATGTCACATAATCTAATGATAGTGTATTTTACCATTACGTTAAATTACATCAATATGGAAGAATGGAATGGCATATGGAAAAGAAATTTAGTATGGAATGGAAAAATTTTAGTATGGAATGGATATGGAATGGAAGAAACTTTGCAGTATTGAATATGGAAAAATCGTCTTCCATTCCATTCCATAGCATGCTCTGGTGAAAAGAAGGTCTACAGCTGTCACTATAAACGAATAACATGCTCTGGGGGTAAAAAAGAGTGTCGATATAGCCGAACTGACGATACAGCCGCAGTCGATATAGGCGAACTCGAATGCGCGTAAAAGATAAGAATTTCGCCGGAACTAACAAAAAAGTGTCGATATAGAGTAGACGAACTGTCAATATAACCGATTAAACCAGGCATGGGCAACATACGGCTCGCCCGACCATTTTATGCGGCCCGGTGGCACTTACAGAAATATGACCTCACATCGCGAATCAAGCCCAAGACCTTTTATTATTTTATAGGACATCTGAGGAAAAGTAGACTTTTTGCTCTTCACCGCAGGAGCGTATTTAGGGGGGAGGGCATTGTGCCTTGCCCCCCTTTTGACTCTGCCTTTTAGTAAAGAAAAGAACAATAATAATGGTGCTGAGTGACTGAAATATGCCAGACTCTTTTGATAGTTTCTGTAGCTTATGGCCAGGGGCGAATCCAGGGAGGCTAGCATAAAGGGTATGCATCCTCTCATCAGTGAATTTCAAAAATGTTTTTGATGTATACAATTTTTCCATAATTTCGAATATTCTTCGATAGCGATTACGCCTTAGGCAGGCATAGGCCTGATGGAAAATGTGCGAACAAAATGCACATATTTGTCGAAGCACTCAGAATTAGGGTCAAAAAATTTAAACAAAATTTGCCTGAAAATTATTCAAAAAGCACTGAAATAGCCATTACAGCATCTGAATTTTCAAAAAATTTCCGGGGGAGCATGTCCCCGGACCCCCTAGAGCCTTTTTTGTTTCTCAATCCGCTATGAAGTAGTTCTGCTGAATAAAAAGACGATTAAAAAAATGTGGAAATTATTCCCCCCTTTTTGAAGTTTTTCGCTACGCCACTGCTTCAACGATATTTTCGGTAGAAAACAGGACATATGAGGAGTGTGTAGACCTTTTTTTGCTTTCCGATCAGAGCGACCCTGACAATAGTAGTTGTTGAACATATTGAACTCGATTCATCTAATAATCCCAGGCTTGTCCATGGGAATGTTATTTCCATGGGAATCCCATGGGAAATGTCACATGAAATGGGATGGGATGGCACGAATTGCATTTCCCATGGGACAGTAGCCATGTGACAGCGTCTTGATAATGTCTTATCTAACTTTAGGTTTTATACTTTTTTGCTTTGAAAAATTCTTTTTAGTCCACTTTTTTCTTTATAAAAGATTTTCCCTTAGCATTGTTGTTACAAGGTAGTGGTGCTTTGCACCATAGTTGCCAGATGGTGTACTTGGACACCAATTACTGGAAAAATGATGTAATCTTAAAGTTCCGTGTTTTTACTGAAAATTTTCAATTAATCTTAGAAATGAGAAGAGAAAAAATCTTAGATGGTGTAAATTTTCATAAATTTAATAAAATTTGTTGAATTGTATTTTGATGGGAATCCCATGGGATGGGATAGGACAGGCATAAATTGCTATGGGATGGGACAGAAAAATATGTCCCATGGACAAGCCTGAATAATCCGGCCCGAGAAGGACTTTGTCTTCCCACATATAGCCCGCTGACTAAAAAAGGTGCCCACCCCCGGATTAAATCGAAGTCGGTTTAGGCAAATTCTACTGCATTATGCTAAAATTTGAGATCGCGCAATTTATTTCGCAGTTACGGTGTTTTATCGATTTATGCTTGAAAAAAAAGGGAATATATTAATTGAAAAACAACGTAATGGATACAGTTAAATTTCAACCCCCCAAAACACCATTGTCGAAAAGTCCCATTTTTCCAA
This sequence comes from Trididemnum miniatum, assembly GCA_964006365.1. Classification (NCBI taxonomy): domain Eukaryota; kingdom Metazoa; phylum Chordata; class Ascidiacea; order Aplousobranchia; family Didemnidae; genus Trididemnum; species Trididemnum miniatum. The sequence goes on along the minus strand of OZ023233.1, from coordinate 9,420,758 downwards.
AAAATTAATGGCTGGTCGGTAAAAGCTCTTTCAGTCGAAGTACGAAAAATGAGCGTAAAAGAACAAACAGAAACGGAAGGACACGCGTCTGAACATTCGAAGTTGTTTTTCTCAACAATTCCAGTTTTACAATTTCGGTAGAGAGGTGCTTTTTACAAACCACACAGCACTTAGTGCTAAGAACACCTCTGGGTTTAACATTTTTAAGGTACTACAGGTATATTTAACATACCTAATCAAATGTTTTCGGCGATTCCATAACGCCCTCTTCAGGATCTATAACGAATTAATGATTATTAAAAGCTACAGTGCAAACATTAGTTTTTCAATAATTATTAATTCATTGTAGATCCTGAAGAGAGCGTTATGGAATCGCCGAAAACATTTGATTAGGTATGTTAAATATACCTGTAGTACCTTAAAAATGTTAAACCCAGTGGTGTTCTTAGCACTGATTACAGTTTTGCAGTTACTTCGTTCTTGATATTTACGATATTCACGGACAGTGGCGTAAAGTAACGATGTAGTTTTACTTAAGCAGACTATTACATTCACAACACATCGCAAGTATCTGTAAGTAGCATAATCAGCAGTCATGAGAAAACGCGCAACCCCGCTACCTATCCCATGTTAACCGGTTACCCTTTATCGTGCACTCTAGGTCGTAGTGTACTTGGGATAGGTAGCGGGGTTGCGCGTTTTCTCATGACTGCTGAGTATGCTACTTACAGATACTTGCGATGTGTTGTGAATGTAATGCTTTTGCTCAGTCAACTGTCCGTTTCATTAAGTAGACTACTTAAGTATTATTGCTTGGTAACTAGGGGGAGATGTTGCACCTATAGGACAAAAATCGTGTTTTTTGCAATATATCAAAAATTTCACATTTTCCGTGAACAAAAATTACTAAATAATAAAGTTTAGTGTCTATGTTGAATCTTAAAAATCAAAAAGAGCTTGAAACTTGCCGTCTTCCTAGGTTTTTTGAGTGTTCAATATCATCGATCAGATGTCCCATTGGTAAAGCTCATAAAAAACCAATGGTACATGGTATTGCGCCTGTTGTCTCAGTTGGAAAATATGCTGTAGTTTAAACTTACTGTAGGTAAAAATTTGTGATTAAATTGAACTTGAACACTACTTTGCGATTACCGCTCACGTTTTTAATCATAATCATAACAAAAACGGAGTCTACTCATATGTTTACGTAACTGAAACACACATGATCGACTAATGTGCTTCGTAGCCCTACACTCCAAAAGCGCTAACTTCAACATCAAACTTAATAACTCCTGCTGAGCGCTTGGTAGTAGCAGTAGACCTTAGCTTGGGCAGAATTTTCATTACGTCCGAAAGTTTAGTTGAAGCGAGGTCTGGATAAAAAAGCCATCCTTAATTTTCATAGAGCGTTTCAAAAAAATTGCTTCAGAATCTCCATCTTCATCCGGACCATCAATTATCTGAGCAAGAAAATTTTTTCACTAGCTGTCCAACGAATAGACTTTGACGAACACAAAGCCATTAACTCCCAGATTGCTCACAGGTACGTTGTTGTTTTGGCCACTTAAAATTTTTCCCAGAGTCCTGACCAACAATAGGAGCGACCCATCATCATATTTACGATGTACCAATAGCCTACGGGTATCACCGTATCAGTAATGAGGTAATGTGTTATTGTTTAAAATCTAACAGCAAGGAGTATTCCATTACACTTTGGTTGCATGAAGGCACTTATGAGACAGTGTCCCAAAGGTCAATTATTGCAATGTCCCATTGGTCCAACATCAGCCATTGTTGATCAAACCAGGTTTATTTCTGTAAGCTCACAACTTTGGGACTCTAACTCTTCTTATTACAAAACTTCTTTTACTACCCGATCTTTCACAAAAAAAACTTGCTTTTAGGAATAATTTGTCATAGAGAAAACTAAAATTGTTATTACCACTAAATTTACTTTTTTATCTCAAAAACCTATTTTTAAATCTTGCCATTTAAATACAAAAATCACTTGCTGGCAACTTAGTTCGAAACGAATGCAATATCAAACTCCGCTCTATAACGAAGTTGTTTAAATTTTATTTTCGCACGTTTTCGAAATATAACACTGGTTCATTGGTGCTGATGTACCATAGGTGCAACATCTCCCCCTACTTACTTAAGTAAACTAAATGTCGACTACTTCTACTTTTACTTACGTAGTTCAATCAGAAAGTAACGCTACTTAAGTGGCTTTAAAAGTGATAAGTAGTTAATATTAAGCAATGTATCACTGAAATGATAAATAATCATGCTTGATGATAAAATTGGCAACATTAATATTAGGTGTATTGTTTTACTTTATATTTATGTAAGTTTTACAATTTCGTGATGATAAGTGGTCTTTTGTTGTTTGTGTTTAGCATGAACAATGAGGTTGCATTTTGCAGATTATGACACACTTCACTTTTTTTTTTCGTCAAATAAATATGCTAATTATTTTAACCACTTCCTTACGGTATTTATACAAGCTGAGTGTGCCCTTGCAACGGTTTTAATTTTAAAAAATATTAAATAAGCCAAAATCAAAATTTCTTGCCAGATGCAAGGGTTGTAAGCCGTTGCGGCTATAGCAGCTTCCCGTAAATTTGTCATGGAAATCAAATGCAAGGGTTGTGAGCCGTTGCGGCTATAGCAGCTTCCCGTAAATTTGTCATGGAAATTTTGCGGCTATAGCCGCTCTCCGTTGTTTTGGCACTAAGATAAATGGCGGCTATAGCCGCTCTCCGTAAGGAAGTGGTTAAATATACTTAAGCATCGGCAAAATATATGTCAAGTTTGGAAGTAAGCAAATTATCTTTTTTAAAGCTCAGCTTTATGGCCTTGGTTTTGCAAACGCTACTTTTTACTTAAGTAGCTTCAAATTGCTGGTACTTTTTACTTTTACTTAGTTACTTTTTACATCCCCTACTTTCTACTCTACTTCAAGTAGTTTCCTCCGACAGTAACAATGCTTACACGTAACTAAATTTCTGGACTACTTTTCACACCACTGTTCACGGAAGTACAAACTGTGAAGACTCTTTCTTACATTGTTTACTCTTAACCCATCGACTGGTTTTACTCAACAATTACAGTTTTGCAGTTAAAGGTCGTTCTTGATATTTACGGCATTACAGGGTGTGAAGACTCTTTCTGACATTATTTACTGTTAACCTTTCGACTTATTTCTTTTCTAGGTTGTTTTCTTTTAAGGCTAGCCCATGACAAAGCACAGTTTGAAAGCCTAATTTCTAACCAAAACTAAGTTAGCCTAAACACAGGCCCACAAAAAATCATTCAATTGCAGCATCAGACGAGATTCGACCTCATTGTGGTCTTATCAGTACAGCATAGCAACCTCTCACCCACCTGTGTAAACATATAACATTTCTGCATGAGATTGAACACCAATGGAACATTTAAGTCGAGGTTAAGGAACCCTGAGCGGTAATTTGTCTTTAGCAAAAAAAGCATTGGATTGATAGAAAAATAATGAAAATACTCTTCTCAGGTCTATTTGCAGCAAAATACATAGTAAGATTACGCGTGGTGGTGCATCATTGCCCATTATTCACAATAAAATGTGCAGCAGTGCGCATAAAACAATATTATTATAGATTCTTAAATTAAAAAGCATGGAATCCTAGGGTAGTGATCGGCAACCACTGGGCCGCAGCCCGGTGCAGGTCCGTGTGAAGTTTGTTACCGGTCCGTAAGCGTTTTCAGATTAAATGCTTTGAATTTAGAGTACCGTTAGGTGTAATTTTCGGACGTTTTTATAAAAACACTTAAAAGCTCGATTCGGGCGACCCAGTATGGCAAATTTACTCAAAATCATAAGATTAACCAAATTGCAAAGGCAAATCTTTTACTTTCACAGCGAACATTTGATTATGCTGTCATTTTATCGTAAATCTGATAGCGCCAGGCCATAGCTGGGCAAACTACGGCACGCCGGCAGCACGCGACCCGCGGACACTTACAGTACATTACAGAAATATAAACTCCTACCGTGAAACAAGCCGAAAATCTTTCTTTTTCTGAATTCTTTGCTTTTCACTGAATTTCAGCGGAAAAATAGGTCATCTGCAGACGTCAAGACTTTTTTTCTGCTCTTCCAAGCAGTGCGGCCCACGGCTTTAAAATATTATTTTTTCAAATGTGGCTCTTCGTGTGAAAAGTTTGCCGACCCGTGCGCTAGGCTAAATAAGCTGGTTTAAAGAGAAAATAACGTTAGGAATCGGGTTTGAGAAGCTTCTTTAAAAAATTAAAGCAATTTTGCTGCTGCAGTAAGATTGAAAAAGTTGTTGAAAACGCTGTCATAAACAATTTTGAGTTTTTAATGGCTGGTCCGCGAAAAAAGTTCAGTTTCAAACCGGTCCGCTGTTCAAAAATGGTTACCGACCATTGCCCTATAGGGTTTCACTAAAAATCACTGATCTACACAATGCCGGCAGTTAAGTTAGGCCTGTATATGCGGTCTGTAGTGCCGTAGTTTTTTAATACCGTTATCGGTAACGTCGATACTTTTTGAAAATCTACGGTTTTTGGTATCGTCGTTACTTTTTTTTACTGTTTTATTCGATATTTCGGTAACTTTTTTTGAAATTGAGTTTGAATTCAAGAGCGGAAAATTTCTTGAAAGTGAACACAACGTTCACTTGACCTCAACACTTTTACAAAAAATTATAAAAACATGCTTGATATATTTTAAGGCCATGTAGGCATAGCCCTCTCCTAAAAAAATCTGACAAAAAAATTGTGAGTGCTGCTCAACATTGACATCAAAAAATTTGGTCTTTACTTTCTTTGGCTGGGTCAGTCCCCTTCCTTCTCAAATTTTTGTTTCTTCCTCCCGAACGCACCTCTTTGCAAGCAAACTGCCAAAAATTTGCAAAAACATTTAACGGCCTATACGAAAGTTAAATAAATCTATAGTAGGCTACATCACGTCGGTGAACTTACAGTATTATGGAAATCAGTAGTGGTTTCTGACAAACTCTTTTATTAAGCTATGTATGAAAAATGAGCTACTGCACTAACAGACAATATTTTCGCTACGCGTTTCAAGCACGATCACTTTTAAAACATCGCACCTTTACATTAAATAAATTCACTACCGGTAGGCGGTCTTGGAAATGGACTATATCTAAAGTCTAAACCAATGTTTCTTAACCCGTGCCAAGGGGCCGAACCCTAACAACTTCGTGGCAGTCTCAACCGAACCCAGGAAACGGACAGTGTGACGTCCAATTTTACTCCCAAAATCAGGTGAAGACCAAAAAAAAGGTTATCACGTCTTTCGACGTCCAATTTTTTTCCCAAAATCAAGTGGCCAGGTCATCACGTCCTCTAAACTTAGGATATTGAGGGACTTCCACCGCACCCCAGAGACAGCTCAGTCGAACACTAGGGGTTCTGTCGAAACCCGGTTAAGAAACACTCGTCTAAACCGTCTTTTCGCTGAAAACAAAAACAAAAAACATAATATACTTTCGCTTAAAAAGTGTCAAAAATCGGTACCGAATATCGTAATCGTCGTTACTTTTTAAAAAATGTATCGTTGTTGGTACTGTTGACGCTTTTTTGCAAAATATCGGTACCGATATCATCGTTACTTTCAAAGTACCGAGTGCCCAGCTCTGTATGCGGTCACTTTTTTAAATAAACCTCACCAGCGATGGCTCTACGGAATAGAGGGTCCAGGAGGCTCAAACTTCTTCCTAAATTTTTAATTGTGCATATTAATACTTATTCTTGCACCTGCCAGTTGGCGGAGTGGCTAAAGATATTGCTATCGGATCTTAGCTACTCCCCCTCTCTTCTGTGAAAAAAACGTGGATCCACCCCAGTTCATTTAGCGCCAAATGATGAGCCGCTATATAAAATAGGTAAAAGATTAGTTTGAAAATGTTATAATGAAAAACAAGAATGTGTCTCAAAAATGTAGCGATCCCACAATTTACACAAATGCAGTATCATTTTTAAGACACACTGCCACAGATTCGCTGCTTATGGGCTAAGTTTTCACTTTATTGTCAGACGACCTAGCCCAGCATCGAACCTGCAAAGTCAGCTTTGGAGCTCAATGCACCAACCACTCGGCCAAATCCATCGGCTCATAGATGCAGTATGATCGAGTGGTAAGAGCGTCCACCTCTAGAGCTGTAGACTGGCATTTGATTCCGAGTCTGGTCAAACCAATGACTTTAAAATTGGTATTCATAGCTTTCCTGCTTGACGCTCAGCATTAAAGGGACAGTGTGGAGAATAAGCCAGCAAGTTTACTTGTTGTGCCGCTGGAAAGGACACTTAGCGGGATTCTCCTATCTTGGTGTGGTAGACAGATGATCGGCATAGCCAGTTATAGCCGCTCGTTATAGCCAGTGATGGGCACAATAAACCTTTCTGTACTAAAGCGATAACGATAATCGATAACTTCAAAAAAGCCCTGGGCAATACCGATAATCGATAAATCTCAATTTCTTAAAGCGATATCGGTAATCGATAAATTATCGCCGATAAATTTTTCCGATAAATGTTGCGGTAAATTTTCAATGTGGGTGACAAAGTTTTTTTTTTGTAAGTCGAATTCCAAAAATGTTTTTTTAGATTTTCCAAGAAAAGAGAGCTGTTCACGGACTCTGCCGTGAAATTAAACAAAACAAAGAAATAATTTTTTGAAATTACAACGGTCTTAATGGATACCTTGTGTTTTTTCCATAGCGCCAACTCACTAACTTTGAAGTTTAAACACTGCGTGCATAAAAAATCGTTTATCGCGATAATTTATCGGCGATAACAAAATATATAACAAAAGCGATAACGGTAATCGATAAATCCAAACTATTTTGCTCGGTAACGATAAAAAGTTATCGCCGATAACTATCGCCGCTAAATTATCGCGATAAATGCCCATCTCTGGTTATAGCGCTTTGATCGCTTTCTAGTGAAAGAAGGATAAATAAAAGTTATGCAACTAATTTATCATTCAGTGTAATGTTGAAAGGGCTCTGTTGCTCCCTCTAACACAGCTTCTTCATTATCTTTGTCACAGCCTACTGTATTTAATAACGAGTATGCAACTTTTTGTAAGTTTTGTCTTATGATATTTTGTGGCAATTACACTTCAGTAGTATATGATAAACTTTTCCAACGGGGGCGCAAGTGAGAATTATTTCTGCAATAAGGTACGATTTCAAAAAAATCAAAATCAAATTATTTTTTTTGTGTGTTATTTTCTATGGACCTTGCTTCAAGCTGTTTTTTTGCTCGTTGCCAAAGTCTGAAATAAACAAGAAATAACGATAATGATAAAATCTTGACCATACACGCGATATTCCGCCGAAGCGTGCAACGAATGGTGGGGCCCATCTCCGCAATTCATCGTCTGAGCAACACAGCTCCGAAGAAGAGTCGCAACGGTGGCGACACTGCGTTTGATCTGACAGGCTGAGAATCAAACCACAGACCTCCCACACCGACAGCAGTGCGCTTAAGTACTGAGCCAACCGACCATTATAGTCGAAGCTGAGCAATAAAAGGTTATTATTCAGATATGACCGAGTGATAAGAGCGTCCGCCTCGGGAGCTGTGGACTTGAGTTTGATTCCAAGTCGGGTCAAACCAATGACTTTAGGAGAACAAGCCGAAAAAAAAAAAAACAACTTAGGCTACCAGTGGTGGGATTCAGCCGGATCGCTTCATTTCCGTAGAACCGTCTTAAGAAACCTTACTGACCGTAAGGTCTTGCGCTGTTGACCGTAAGGTCTCGCGCTGTGTCCTTCCACTAGTACTTTGTTATGTGCTTTTGGTAAATAAATGGATTGATTGATTGATTACTGTATCAGCGAACCGTTCAGCATTGCTGTTTATACTTGTACCAGCTGTTGAAACAGAACCGGATGAAAATTTAATGTTTGTGGTAGAATCGTATGGACAAAAAACTTGAATCCCGCCGCTGCTCATAACGTGTATTTGAAGAGATCTCACAGGAGGCGCGCCTAGATCATTAATTGTATTTAATGGACACAGAATGTCAAGCTACAGATTCGCAATGCAGCATAGATTGCGACCTAAAGTTCTTGAAAAACTTTTGATTCTCCTACTTACTTTAGAAAATTCTTTCAATTTAGCATTACCGCATCGATTTTCTCAACATGCATTGAAACTGATACACGAAGTCAGACCCGGCTCCAGAGCAGTTGACTTACGGGGGCCAAGCATAGTGTTGTAAGTAAAAAATAAGAGTCGCTTTTTTTTGCAAAAAACACGTTCTATTTTTTTAATCGAACACAAAACAAAAAAACGTGTTTTTTTTATTCTTTGGCTTTTTGTTATAGGCCTACTCGTATGCTTAACAGATGTATTTTAATAAAGTACTACGTAATTTTGCTGCGTATCGCTGTTGCGAACATTTGGGGTCGAGTAAAATGCTGAAAAACACGTTTATGAGGAGAGTATTTTGGTCACACACTTTTTGAAATTGTGAGTTAATGCGAATCAGGGTTTGATTCTAATATTCTTTTATTTACTGTGCCATCAACATGGGTATGCTTGGTACTATCGGAAAATAGGTAACCTTCCAATAAAAGGACCCATTCTTTGCTGTTTTTAATATCAAATCGGGAGAAACAGTTTGCTTTTTAACACACATTTTAACCTAGAGCTACGACTTTACCAGTTATCGCAATATAAGATGAACAACGAAGGTGATTAATTCATTGTGACAGCAGTCAACAGCGGTACACATAAAAATTTTTTAATTTGTCATTACGAAATCTCAACATGATAGCGAGCTACAGAAACCTTGCACAAACTAATACGTTCTAAGATCAAACCCAAATCTGCATTGAGCCAGTCAAACGACTTGCATTCGCTGCACCTAATCTCGAGTTGCTGAGCAAAAATTAAACACAAGTTACACAACAAAAAAAGCTTTAGTTTGCAAAATTAAATCGCTTAATTTGAGCGTATCATTAAAAATAAATAAATTTTAAGAGTTTTCAATAATGGTCTTGCGGCTCCTTAGCGGCCCAATGCTAAAAAAAGCAACAGAACTGGACAGTTAGCGGACCGAAAAAAAGTCCTGCTAACGGCTAAACTTGGGTTTTCTTTTTTGTCGCATTTTCAACTACCCGGGAAATGGCAAATTTTCAAAAATTTTTGGGAATTCCGGGAGATTCTCAAAAATTTTCGCGGGAAGTTTTTGAGCATTTCAGATTTAATTTTTAGTATTTTGTTATGTTGTTTTGGCATACTCAGCTGGAGTTTTTCCTTTTTCTCGACAAATTGAACAAAAATTTTAATCTCACTAGCATTTCGTCTTAAAAGAACTTTGCGAATTTTGAAAAATTGTTTTTAGTGAGCACAAAAATTTTAATTTGCAGTATCGCAAAGCCAACGCATTTTTTATGTCGGAATGATAGATACCAGTACCACTGAAATCCTTACAAATGTACAGACATTTCCTGAAATACCGACATAAACTTTTCGGGAAACGGGAAATTTCAAAATCCCAAATTTCTTGTTCCGACTTCCCGGGAGGAAACACTACCTAGGCTAGTCAAACCAGCACTTAAAGCACCCAAAATGCCTCATGGTCATGCCATGAATGCCATCTTTTAGCACCAAGCAATGAGTGCAGGCTATATTTCAGTTGGCAATGGAATAATGGTAACTCGACATTGCAAATAACATATCGGTACCATTCAAAACAGCATTGTTTTGCCTCAATCTCGAGCTGATAACAAACCAAAACGGGGTAGACTACTCAATTAGCTATAAAATGGTAAACAACAAAAATAAAAAAAACATGAAGCAAAAAAAAAAGGTTTTTTAACAACACTAGCCAAGCGTTTATCAGGGGGGCAAAGTTTGAACTTAGGCACAAAAACCACTGTTTTCAAGAGTAAACTTGTTGATTGGGGAGGGGGCAAGCACGTCGATTGGGAAGGCCAGGCCCGCCCCTGGTGCCGGCCCTGCACGAAGTAGTGAAGACTATTCAAAAACAATAGTTTTATTTCAGAATAAAGTATGCCAAATACCACATGTAAAACAAAACTGTAGAATTAGCAAGTCATCAATGGAATTGAAAGCGAAAAAAATCACAACTAACACACGTAAGGCAACGTGATTGCAACTGAATGAAATGTAGCTTAACCAGCGATAATATAAAACAAAAAAGCGAGCTTTTTTATTATACCTGTCATAACAACGATTTGACTTAGAAAAAAGAAAACAGGATACAGCTACGATTAATTAAGCTTTTGACGGTAAAAAACGTAATAATTTAATCACTGCAGAGTAAAATCTCATTAATTTCTGAGAAAATCGATGGTAAAACATCGCGATGTTTTCTCCGCGCCTTCTGTAACATTACATTCACATGACTTACGAAAATATAGTCTAGCTCACGAAGCATAACAGTTTTATTCATTCAAAAAAATGCTGCATCTTTTTGAGGAGCATTGCTCTAGAAATGCATCATTACAGTGTTTTCACAAGTAGCCTAGAGGATCAAGCAATGCTGAAATAATGATGCATTTCTAGAGCAATGCTCCTCAAAAAGATGCAGCATTTTTTTGAATGAATAAAACTGTTATGCTTCGTGAGCTAGACTATATTTTCGTAAGTCATGTGAATGTAATGTCACAACCGTTAAAAAAAACTGACGGCATGTGTTCGAAATCGCACATATTGTCAATTAGAAGCAAATTTTGTGCTTGACACTATCACTTGCTGTTTATTCAAGGTATGGTGCGAAATAGGAAAAGTTTTTAAATGTGCCCAAGGTAACGAGGTTGCTAAGAACTGCTTGGAAGTCGGCTTTCACAAGTAGAAAAAGCCAAAAAAAAAAAAACACAACAAATGCAAACGCAACGCAGCAACGTACTACAATGAAAGAAACCGTGAAACTTGGTGAAAATTAGAGATTTTGAAGTTTAGCTGCCAAAACATTTCGCACTCAACTAGACTATCATTGTATATTGATGTGAGCTCAAAGCCACAACCATTTTGCCAACACGATGACAAAAACAGGCAAAAGGTGGAATATAACAACGGCTAATATATCAAAACGCAAATACTCTTGTACCAATGAATCAAATTTTGCAAAAACACTTACATTAGGAACGCAACTGCAAAAAATAAACATGAAATACCACATCTATCAAAAATCTGATACAGCAAAATATCAAAAACGGAAAAATTAAACATTTATTTAACGGTTACTAAATTGTGATGCTTGGATTCTGATGTAAACCATTCTAAAGGAATACGCTACGCTTCACACAAAAAAGCAGATAATAATCACCCACGACATTTTTTCTAAAAAAAAGTTGGCTACTTCACAATTTTTCTAAAAAAAAAAAAGCATTTCCAATAACCCGAATAGTTCCTAATAACCCTTCAAAGACCTGGCTAAGGGTATAATTTTGCGAGTTAAGCTTTGAGGTGTCATTAAAAATTATAAATTCTATAAAACTTTACTTATCCAAATCGGCTAGTATTTCTAAGCAAGTCTAAAAATTTTAATTCTTTCACAGTCACTCAAAAGTTCAGGCGATTAACTTGCCGCTAAATCGATACTAAATGCAATGAAAATATGTAAGGGCTTCCTTAAAGTTTTATTTACCTTAATGAAAATTGGAAAAAAATCATCAAAAAATCGATGGAAAAGACATTTTGAGCAAACAGCTTTTTACACTCAACATGTTAAAGATATAATATCAATATGTCGACATTTTTTAACGAAATTGAATCAAGACGAAGATTTCAATTCATAAAAAGTCAGGTAAAATGCTCACCAAGCTAGTGCTACCACCGAAGCACTGGTATCACAAACGGGTTTCAGAGGTTGCACAAAAAGTATTAGTTTAATGATGGTTCCAAATAATCCGGTAGTATTAATGCTATTTAGAATTTTGATTTCCAAAACATCTTTAGCACTGGTGACTACATAAACACAAAAGCAGTAAGGAAAAAAAGTCATTTTTATTCCAGAAACAAATAAATGAAAGTCAAGCAACTCGCATTTATCAGAATGCTACAAATACCACGAAAAGTTTCAACTTCAGATTGCAAAATGATACTGAAAAAAGCAAATCTACATGAAATTAAGTGGCAGGTAACTGTGCTAATGGAGGTGCATCTGATCGACTCCCTGATAAAATTTTATCGAAACATCATTTGATCAAACAATCGGCTTTTAATTACCGGTACTACAAACATGCAAAGCACTGCACATACTCTAAAATCTCACACTACATTACCAACAAAGATAAAAAATATTTTCTGCACGTGGAAATAAAAAATAACCGCAGCACAAAAGCGTAAAAACAGTATTTTGCAAACCGTACACCAAACAATTTGCCATCAAGATTAAGTCGCTAAAAAAACACAGAGAAACTTGAAAATTTCAAGTACAACAAAAAGAAATAGAAAGCATTGCTAGTTTTGTAAGCTTATGGATAAAAAAGCAATTGATCTATTTCGCATTAGACGTTTTGGCATTTCTCACTGCAGTCCTTATATCGGTGCAGCAAACAAGTTGATCTGTTTGATTTTTTTTAGCGTTATTTTGAGTTGTGTTCATCCTAAGGAGTATGGATGGTCATCGTGCACACTACAGGCTGATTGCTTCACGACTGTCTCATGCCAGCAAACCTGCAATTATACAATCACTGACAACTGGTATCAGGAGAAAACTGCTGCAATCGGGGCAAATCGGCAAGAGTAGTAAAACTTTCAAACATGTTTAAAATTTTTTTCAAGTTCTGCCGATTCTTCCCGATTTGTCTTTCCTATTCCCATTCGAATTGTCAGCGATTGTTGTTGGGGTGAAGCAATTGGCAACAAACGTAAAGCAATCGGCCTCGGGTGTAATCGTAGCTAAGCAACGGGCATACACTGATAAGTACCAATTCTGTCGGAAGGTTTACAAAATTATTGAATATAATACTATTTGGAAAATGGCAATGAATTAGCATTCTTCAAGCAGAAATTGATTTGTAATATTAGCAATGATTTAACGCATGTAAAGGTGTAAAAAGTATCTCAAAACACATTGCACATAATCAAGTTCTAATATCAACAAACAAACATAACGCGATCATTATGTTTTACTCTTGAATGACGCCACTTTATTGAAAGTTCATTGAGAATTTCCAATGTTGTGTTAGACCGTGGTTGCATCGAGCAAGCAGGAGGCCATTGGAAGATGCAAGTTTGCTATCAACGCACAAAGAGGTTTGGGCCAGTTTGAGCTGGTTATTCGCATGGTCAAATTGCTGAAAAATACCAAAATGAAGTTGTTCTAATTACGAAGTTTGCAAAACGCGTCGTTTCAAAACGACTGCGATCATAAAATGTATAGAAACTTTGATGAGTGAAAAAATAAAAATAAAAAGCAAATCTTTAATACACTCGCTGTATTACGACACATATCCGCTGCTTAACACTTGGTGACGCTGTGACTGAGCCGGGAATCAAAGCTAAGACTTTCCACAACTATAGCAAAGTCGTTACCACTCCGCCTATCAGCAAGTTGGAAAAAAAATGAACAAAGTATTTAAGGCACAAAACACAATTTAGCATCCATCATTTTGGCGTTTGCTATTGAAAGTGCTACTGAGAGCCTGAGATCGCCAACGGTAAAACTTGTTTGCGAAAATATGTCAGTGCATGAGTTTAAAAGAGTTAAACTTGAAAAAACATTTTAGTAAAAAACTGGCGCAAAATACCGAAGAAAGTATGAAAGCAAAATTGACATGGCTGCACCAGCTGGTGGATGGTCTACGTGGCATCACAAGTTGAGATCATGCCAAAAACGGATGGAAACTGGCTAAAATCCAACCAGCCTAGTTTTGCTAAAGCAGAGCAAAGACAAAGCACGGCACATCACACTTGCATAAACGTTGTGCTCAAGTGCGCTAATCGCATTGCATCGCAGGAAGTAAATAAGCGTGTGAACGCATTTATTATGAATGTATCTCCTCACCGCAATTCTGCTATGACATCATTTTGGAATCGAAAATTTCGATAACCGTACTAACGGGATTCAAATCTTTCTACGTGTGTTTCTTAAAAGTTTCTAACTTTTCACAGATTTCGGAACTTACTGTAAAAGTAAGTATGGTATTAAGCACAGAATTAACATGACCGATACGATTGGATTACAGAACTAACCAAATGGGTAACAATTGAAAAACGGGACGGAGGGAGAGCGGCCAAGTTGGCACTAGTTTGGTGGAGCCCACAACGGACTTTGATTTTTTAACCTTACAATACGAGGTGGCACCAGTTCAGATCATATCACTTCAGGTATCTAAATTCAAACCAAACGCTGCCGCAAAGCAGCTGGCAAGTCACATGATTGCACAAGCACAAAACATTCAACCAATAGAACTGAAAGTTAAACAGAATAATAAATCACAAATACGCCCCAATAGAACTAAGACAAGTATAAATTAAAGCACAAAAACATAAAACCGCGCTGACATACAAGACAGTACCGAGGGTGCGAGCATTAGCCACGAAACAACTTTTAGTAGAGACACCTAAACCTGGCTCAGCTAGATTACAAATCGCAACTCTAAACCTAACCCAAGCCCAAACCCGAACCTCTAAAACCTGTCTTTACGACGAGCCGGTCATCCCGAGTCGGTCACAAAAAGTTCAGTTTCGAACAATACCTGTGCCGCGTTTTCATTTTCTTCACAAACCCTCAACCGTATTACACTTCCTTCATTGATACCATCAGCTGCAGTGAGACAGAAGTTTTGATGCTTGATCTGCTTCTTTTTAGTCAATGAGAACTCCTAAACCAAGATCAAGACATCATTCAGTAGCGTCGCACGCTGTTTCTGACCTCATAGACACCATCAGTAATTTCGGTAGCCAAATGATTAAAGTGAATTAAACTGAAAAGCACTATCCCAGGTAGAGCAGCGTTACTACATCTAGCAGTCATTCACAGCAGTTTGAAAAAAGCGACTTCTACATTAGTTTAAAGCGTAAAGTAGGTTTACAAAATTAGGTTTTAGGTCAGGGCTTCTCAACCGGGAGCCATAGGCCCTTCTAGGGGGGCACGGCACATCAACCAAAGGCCACAAACACAAGGTTTATCAATGGTAATTATTGTAAATAACCACTTGAAGCTAGCGGACGGCTGCAGCTACTATGAATGAAATACGGGCAAAAAAGTAAGTTGCTTAGCAAAAAGCCACAGACCATAAAGAGTTGAGAATCACTCTTATAGGTTCACAAAGTTTTTCTAGAACATTTTGTTGATAAACAAGGGCGTTTCCGTTAACGCAATAAGATTTGCCGATACTCATCCTGGCAAGCCTTAATAAAAATAACATGGTTTAGTCAGAAACTATTCTTTTTGCTCATACTCGAGGCTCTGAGCCACTTGAACAAGAATTATCACACCGGAGCCAAGCAATACCTAACGCAAGAAACGCAACTTACAGTACTGGCAGGAGGAAGACAAGATACGTGATATTAATAATACCATATGTCAGTGACTATCTAAATACAAGCGCACAGCAGGGTCTTTAAAAAATCATCCCAACCCTGGCATAGCAACTACACCACCACACCTTTGGTTATTCTATGATAATGTACAAGAATAGCTTTATCAATTATAATTGATATGCCAGATTTTTTTCTTACTGCGCAAATTCTAATGCAAATTTTAAAAAATTAACATTTCTGCAAAAGTATTTTCGAAAATATATGAGACGACACTACCACTGCACAAAAAGCATCAATTTGTATTTTTTGATGCATAAGAAGCAGCAATACAAAAAAATTGTAAGCAACCTCAGGTACTAAAACTGAAAGAAAATAATTAAAAGCATATCCAACAACGAGAAACGCGAATTGAAATTTCAAAATACAAACGAAGTTTCAGTTGCTCACAACATCATCAGGATTTGTCTTAATCACAGCAAGTTATCACATTATTACGGTACTGCAATGAGATAAGTACCTGATTTCCACCAGAATCATGACAAGAATATATTCCGAGATATCCATCAAACGCATGACCCAGAGTGTCCATACACTGCGTAGAACCTTGCTTGATTGCACCAAACGCGACCGACTCCTTGGTTGGAACTCTGAAATGGAAAAAATTATATTGCTAAAAAAAATCTAACGCCAATATAAAAAAGGTCTAATACAACTTTTTTTCAAGTTTCTATTTATACTTTTACCTCTAAATCTTGTAAAAAATTATGACAGAGCTTCGCATTCATATCTTGTTTTGGGGTTACGAAAACTAGCCTACATCTTTACGTTTTGTATCGACAAGCAACGTAAGAATGCTTGCACCTTCATTCAAGACCAAACGACAGCTTTTCTCTATGTGCTGAACGTAAAAAAAATAAACAGAAGCGGTCAACAAAGTTTTTAACATGACCGAACCGGGTGTCGAACGCACGTTTCATGATAAAAAAAAAAGAGCCAATTCATCAAAACAGGATAATAGGAGTAATGGCTCGCAAGAATTTACCATTAAAACTATTGATGACTTTTAAGCACTGTAACGTATTGAACAAGTAAAACATTCGTCACACAGTGGATTCATTCATAGCCTAAAGCGACAAAGCGAGAATCGTATTTCTGCGATAGCGCTGACTACCATGCAATTCATACGACACCTCAAAAGAGAAATCGTAAAATGGTGAAGACTGAGAAAAAGCTATTCGATTAAACCCAAGCATGTCTTCAGAAGACTTGTTACATTATTTAATGGCAAAATTGTCAAATACAGTTGCCGTAAAGCTTTTAAACAAAAATACGAAAAACAGAAGCCAAAGTGAAAATGTACACAAAATACAGAAGCCAAAGTAAAAATGACATGCACATAAATACCTACTTTAACTCAGGGTACACGTTTCGGAGATACCAGCTAAAAGGTTTACATTTATTTCTTCTTCTAACTTCGAGGCGTTCTGAGATACTGCAAACAAATTGTCAGTTTAAATAAAAAACCAACTAACATTACATAATATGGGTGAAAATTAATACCCAAAAGCTAATTACAGCACTTGATATTTTACGAGCGAAAGTAATAGCTTGCTCTGAGCAGCTTATTTGACACGTCATTCAAACAGCGAACCATTCGTGTCACGCTCATTTTATGACGTAATAAGCTGGAAGAAAATGAAGTAGTACCGTACTGGAAATACAAAAAATGACTGGAAGGCCAAAAACCACCATACGCAAATACGGTGAAAAACGGATAGACATAAACGTTTGCAAACTCCTGATTTTGTTTCAAGGGAAACTTTGATTTTTCAAAAATAAAGTAACACTTACTCTCCGAAAGGAACAAATTTTGCGGAAGGAACAGCAGAGTAATAAAACTCTTTATATTCATCCATCCATACTTCAGCAGCTCGACGTGTGTTTCTAAATGAACACAAATCAACAAAAATACAAAAACGCACTTGCTACGTGAAATTATCTGTAATCGACAGCACAGATGAGAAACCATAAGTTCAATCAAACAAAAAACTGATATGTACTTTCGCTTCTTCACAACTCGAAATTAAAATGTTCACAGAAAAACGCATTATCACAATCGTTAATCACTACTGTGGAGCTGCATTTTTCGTCAAAGCACATAATAGTATTTTTAGAACGTCTACCTTCGAATTAGAAAAGCACGCTCAAGCTTTTGTCAATGTTAGAAAACGTGTGAGCGTTGGACTTTCATGTAACAACATTGGAAATCAAACTTGACAAAAATGGCCATTAGGCAATAAACGGGTCTCACTTGGTAAAAACGTTTCCACTGCCGCCAGGGAAAGTGTATGGATGTTGTTTGCGAAATACGTGTCCCACTCTGCTACAAGGAATAATTTCTAAACTGCCTCCACACTGCCAAACTCGAAACGAAATCTCTGTAATATCGAAAAAAAGTAATAAACCTTCAATTCCTTCTTCCGAGATTCCACATCCGCGTAAAAATTCCGGCGACAAGTTTGAATTTTAGGTTAGCTTATGATTGACAGTATTGATTTTCGTGTAAATTTTACAGTTACATCTTAATTTTCCTAACGAGTTGTAACACGTTTCGTCAGAGAAGAATTTACACCAGGGTCAGAGCAATGCGACAATTAATAAAATAAATTATTGAGTTCTGAGTTTTTTTTCAAATTTTTTAACTAACAAAGAAGTCAACAGCAATTGAGGAAAACTGTGAAGTGAGCTTACGCTCTTTGAGTCAGCATTGACATGGCATAGATGTTACATGCGATCGGCTCCAGCCCTAAATCGAACCCGTCACGTAGGATGTATGCTTGCGCGCGGTGCGGCCAGGCAATGTTGCTGACAATTGAAAATAATAACTCCTCAGCAGATCAAAAAGTTCGTGAACATTGAAAGCTTTCAAAACTTCAACACCTGAACTTCACTCAGTAGATGACACGCATCAAAAAAAAAAAAAAAAAAAAAAAAAAGAACGCAAGGCAGGCAGCAATTTGGCTACAAGTATTTTTCGGTCGGTAATTATCCAAATATAGAAAAAACATTGTTAAGTGATACTGAATAGCTGGCACTAATACGCGCGCATTGTCTTCATGTTTAAGTGAACGGCCAAGCCTTTACACTTTTACATAAAACATTTTTGGCTTAGAATAAAACGTCATTAATTTGGAAACTATCTTACCAAGATTTTCGCCACCCCATACATCCATAGCCGTGTCGTATTTACCAAGCTGTTCAAAATACGACTTGTCCATTGTGAAAAGACCACCAGCAATCATCGGCGTTCTGTGGAAATAGAAAACAAGATTTTCATCATCGATCAAATGAGATTTAAATCAACGCAATTATGGAATAAAACCGTACAGAGCGTGCTGACTCAAATCTAACATATCAACAGGCCAATGAAAGAAGCCAAATTTAGGGCGACTAACATTTTAAGTCGACACAAATGGGGCCTAATTCCTCTCGTTTTTCGCTCGCCAGTAATAAAGTACAGTTTGGAACGAACTCACTTTCTTCCTTCTACAAACAACGCTTAACTACAGCGATCCAATAAAGCACCTGGAACATTTATAATACCCAACAGTCCAGACATACGATCAGACATTGTACGGTCTTAAAAGCAATAATACAAAAATGATGGTAATTGCAGCAGCTGGTGACCGATGGTTAACTTGCTGGCTTATAAAGTCAAACAAGAAAAATCCATTTGTAATACCAAACTAGTGCTGTATCTCATTGACTGCAACTAATAAACGATTTATAACATTTGCCGGTTAGCGTTTTATTTTAAAAGATTGTAGGTGGCCAGATATTAAAAAAAAGAGATTTGCGGACGTAAGATATGATACAGAGTTTTCGAGGCTCGGAATTTATACAACGAAGATGTGTTATGAATGAGACGTAGTAATATTGAACTACTTTTGAAAGCCACTTCATTGCTTTTTTAAGAAAAAATAAGAGTTTCACAAACGAAGTAATTAGTTCTTGAAGTAGTTTATTATTCAATGGCTGTCGTTATTTTGTCAACACTTGGAGCATTTGACACGCACTACAATACCCTTAACTAGTTCAAGATGTTTGTTGGACTTTTTCAAACTCTTCAAACTCTACAAAAAACAATAATGGCAAAAGACAAATAAAAAAATAAAATGACAAACAGAAAAATTTAACTCAATAACTGCATTATACCTAGTGACTAAAAGGTCATGCAAGTGCAATTGCAGCTAATTTTAAAACCTTATTTAGCAGCGCAATTAGCGGCTCATTGATTGCCAATATCGAAAAACAAATCTTCATCGATTTATGATTTTTTCATATTTTCGGATTCAATATCTACACAACGTGATCCGACAATTGCGAAATCGAAGGAATCGCAGTCAGCCCGTTACTTTATCCAGGTTTGAACACTAATCGCAACGTTTTGACGCGAATTTTTCAACCCAACTTATTTTTGCCGCTATGTCTTTTTAGGCGGTGTTCGACATTACGACTGAAAGTCTTTTCACAGCTTTTCATTAAAGCAAACTTCTTCAAGAATTTAATGTGAAGTTTACAATCACTGCGACAAACAAAATATAGTGATCGATTGATTGCAAAGAGAAATCGTTCACAAAATTTCCGCAAAACATCAACCATAACTCGAACAAAAAGCCAACAAATTTGTTAATTCGAACCTTAAAGAAAAGCCAGAATGACGTAGAGCGCAAGGACAAGACATTCCCTGTATGACAGTGCTGCACTTAAACCCTTCGTTCCGTAAAAATTTCTGCAATTAACAATAAATCCAACGCTAGAACCGCGTTATAAATATAGCCCTTGAAAATATATTAAGCTACAGCCGAGCTAAATAATCAATTTTCTTGACGAAATCACGATTTTAAAAATTTTGCTCCGAACAATCACATTAACTTTGCTGTAAATCGCTCTTATACTCATGAACAAATGGAGATTAAATTGCGATTGGAAATTTGCAATAAAATTTATATATATAAATATATAACCAACTACTGTAATCCCAAACACCTCTAAATCAAGGATTACACCAAAGGACACTTGAAATCTGACCCAAAGTCATGATGCAAGGTTTCACTCACTTTATAGGGGCAATTGGTTTGCTTGCCCTCATTCTACGTTGCTCATTTGACATGTAATCCCATTTGAAAACAAGATTCCATTCGAAACCTAAAAGCATCGAATAACCACATCACATAAACAGCCCTAATTGTTTGACATAAAGTACCTGAGATTTGAAAAAGCTTTTTTACATATGGTTTTGTTTTTTAGTTTAAATTTTCACTGCAATTGGAAAAAAATTATTCTTCAAAATTTCATATATTTACTAAAGATTCAAGTCATATGACACTTGTAAGTAAAAAAAAATTACAAAATGCAGAACGAAAATTAAAAATTCAAATGAACTCTTTGTATCGATAGACATTAGACAGTCAACTACATTAATCGCCAGAGCACATGTGCACATTGCACAGTAAAAAACTGACAGATTGATATTCGATGCAACCAATATGATTGCAAGGTTAAAGTTTGATTCCTCTTTGAACTTGACTGTTGCATCTTGCAGTCAAGCCTCAATAGCACCACAATCGAAGGTTATTATTAGGGCGATTCACGGTCAATAAAGTCAATTTTTTTTTTTTGGATGTAGATAATAACTGTAACAATGTGGAAACAAAATTTCACGGTCGTAGGATCAGTATTGATGAAGTTATAAAGTCAATAAATGTCAATTTTTTGTTTTTTAGATCAACTTTTTTTTATTAGGTCAATTTTTGCTTTCTTGCTTTTTTGCGCGATTCTACTTTATACTCAAAAAGAGATAACTCAGATAATTGAGAGATGGAAGTTCGTAACTGTTGGTGGTACCAGGGAGGTGTATGCTGTCGCCAGACTGTTATCGGTATTACAGTTTTACACATGCTTAATTTATTAATATAATGTTGCAATTTCATTGATTTGATTGTGAAGATCCGTTCAGACAGCTTTGCAAGATTGCAATTTTGGCAAAATTCGTGTATGATAAAATAAGCTTTTCGTCGTGTTTTTATTTGTTGCATATTTTTGTAGCTACGTATCGGTAGTCAAAAACATTAAAATTGAAAAGACAATGCATTAGTTATTCGAACATACTTTGATGTTACAAAGATTGCAATACAGCGAGTAGCGAAACACTTGAATACGACTCTGGATTCTGCGCAATTACGCAGAGCAGTTAAACTTTCAGCCAGAAAACGTGCGGCATTACATGTGCGTACATTATAATCTAAGCACTAACTGAAGTGACTTTGATGTTTTTTTTCTTGTGGACTGGTTCATTCATTTCATTGTTTCGTTAGGTCAATAAAGTCAATTTTTGATAAAATAAAGTCAATTTTTTGAGAGTTTTAGGTCAATAAAATATCGCCCTAGTTATTACCCTTTATGACCATTTTACCACAAACAATAATTTTGAAGAGGCGGTGATCGCAAAACGAGAGTTTTTAAGCGGCCTTACTCATAACATTCTCTGTCGCTTTCCTGTGACAGTACTATAAAAAATAAATTCTAAAATTTTCTGCCGCACTTTGTGCCATAAATCATTCTCTTACCTCCACGTAAATCTGCACTAGCTCCAATATAATCGAAATTATCCATGTTAATTACATCAATTATAGGACACACGACAGCAGTTCTGTCTGCGGTTACTCTAGCTAGCAGAGGTTCGAGCCACTGCTCATTGCATTCGACATGAGAATCCAAAAACGTAAGAATAGGAGCAGTAGCTGCGTCCGCTCCTTTAATTCGAGATCGCATTAATCCTGCACACGATAAAACATTATAGTTGGTCCAAGGTTTTAATATTAAAGGGTGTTCTTTGCTTCATGGACTGACAAAACCTATTCGCAAAGATAGAAAGATTGATATGTAAAACCATTTTTGGAAGAGCATAACCGCCGGACTAACTTGGTTTAAAAAATTAGGATTTTTAAAACGTGCCTCATTCGTAAGACGAGAATGCAATAAATTCTGATCATATAAGTATGAAGAGAATGTGAGTAAACAAATAAGTATTTCATACACCTTTGACTGCAGTAATTCACTACTTCCTTACTGCTTACCTTCGCGTTTGTCGTTGCGCAAAACTCGAACTTTCTCGATTTGAGCAAGAAGTTTTCCGTCTTCGGCTAAAAGAATAAATTTTTAATAACAATTTATGATATATTTTGACAGCGCTAACATAACACGGTCACGAAACTGTTTGCTGTTGTTAAACCATCCAATCTGATAAAAGTCTTGCAACCTCTTAAAGTCAAAATAAGAATTCTCATGACAAGCCGAAAAAACAAAATCTTTAAATTACCCCAAGGGTGTAACAAGTGGCGGGGTCCATTTCCGCGGCTTAGCGACTGGGCAACGCAGCTTCAACCTCGTAAAAAGGCCGCGGGGTTGGCGAGCTGAAGGCGGCACTGTGTCCGACTTCACCGGCCCAAGAACCGAACCCCAGACAGCAGCAATTCCGTTACCACCACGACAACTGGTCGGTTTCAAGAAGACACAGATTTAACTTTAAGGGATTCATTATAGACCTACCATCCCTAACTATCGGAACAAATCTAGCTACTAAAAAAACATTTCCAAAAAACTCAATACTGCCCAAATGAAATTGTCTAGAATTCACGAACTTACGATTATTACTGAAGTCATCAACGAGGATGATTTCTCTGAGCAGATGTGGCGGTGATTTGGTAAGAACACTGACAATGGTACGAAGAAGAGTGGAACGAGCTTCGTTATGAAACGTTATGATAATACTTGTCGGTGACAATGCATTTACATCGTAGGGTTCGTCTTTGCATCTGATTACATTTAGTTTGTTGAGTTAAACGTGTTATGAAGAAAATAATCTCTTAAGTACAAACTCCAACCACATATGTCACAACGCACTAATTACAAAATGTAAACTTGAACTAAAAAAAGAAATTTAGATAGAATCGTCATTTTAAAAATAGCTGAGAGCGTTGATGAGCTTTATAAAAGTACTCTTAGTTAGGATGACCACAAAAAAGTCTATGATTTCAAAACCCCAAATTTTAACTTTACAAAGTTTAAAGTTACTCCTCACATTTGCAACCATGATTTAAAAGAACACATTTAGTTGTAGAATAGTGCATTATGAAAGGTTAATGATGCCAAACAGCCAACAGATATTCATTCACCACCAATTCAAATCAAACGCAAACATTCATACCATAAAATATCTAATACTGAAAAAACGAAAGCTATACACAAAAGTTTAAAAGCAAAAACAAATCATCTTTGATGAAAATTTTATTCATAGAGATGTTTGTATAGCCGCAAGCTGAGTGGATTTTGCACAATAACAGTTTCTCCGAATTGGAATGGTGTCCAAATGAAGCCGAATTCTAGGATGTGAAAATCCACTTTTTATGTCTGGACCAATATTATATAATTTACCAACAACGCATTTTTACATCATAGTTACAATTTTAAAATGTTATACACTCTATTTTGCAATCATATTATTAAAAATTATTCAGCAAAGGCTTAGAGGGCTCAGCAAACAGACCAAATAAATAAAAGTTGACAATTTTTCACAATTAAGTTGATGGTTGCTATTATACTTACAAAGGACTTCTGGTGTCTGGAACACTACGATGGCAACTCAATTTGTCGGAAGCTTCTTGATTAAACTTGTTTCTTTCATATTTGTTTTCACCAGGCTTTAATTTAGTTGCACTGATGTAACCAGTTTCATCAAATTGTCTCCATGGTAATTTTCCCAGTACATCATCGCCATTATTTTCATTATTCTCACTTTTGGGTATTTCAAAATTGTTATTACCAAAATTAGGTTTAAAATCAAGTTTTTTGTTGATTGGTCTATTTTTATTTTGACGATCTAATAATCGACCAAGTACATCTTGCCGATTAGCATTTGCAAATCGATCATTTTTATGATCATTGTCTGATTTTACAATGGAATCTTGTTCATTCAAATCAAAATCATCTTTGGGTTTCTCATATTCCTTTTCAAATTCCAAAATTTTGCTCTGCAACAATAAGTAAAAATTAAGTCTTTGCAGAACTTGAATATGAAGACCAACACACTCAGTCAATTCAATATTCACCTGGTAAATTACAGTTAACAATAAAGGCAAAAACAGCAACAACAATAATAATCAAAATAGAAAACATGCTATATACTAAAATGGTCGCCAGCACTTTTGTCCTCCGGACTTTTCATAATACTGTATTTTGGCAATTTCACTTAGGCCATACCGACAAAGTTTTTTTTGCTAGTTGTGCTTATTAAAGACCTAAACTTTGCCCCAAACCAAACTTTTGACTACAAACCAAAGGTTTAAACTTCCAATTTTGAATCAAGATTTTTATTGAATTGCATCCAAAGATTCAAACTTCTCATGCCAAGCCAATGTTAAATAATTTGAAGTGTTGCAATACAGTTAAAGTTGGCAAGGATCTAAAATTAGCTGAAAATTTTGACTTTATCTATTCATAAATTTTACATCAAAACTTCTGAATAAGCCTACAAATTTTTCTCAATGATGGTCATTGGCCTAACATGGTGTGACAACATTCTTAGTTGGAAAAAGTTCTGGCTACATAATTATATACCGTAGTAGTTACCTGAACATTATCCGAATTTTCATGTGAAGACCAAAATAAAAAAATGCATCCAAACCAGAAGAAAACAATTAAGATAAGCTTAGATTTATGGCGCATATTGTTTTACACAAATAAAATACGATATTGCACTATTTCATTCAGAATTACAAAACATCTTCCAAAAACATTTTAACAGCTGATCTTCCTCCGTTCTTAGACTGTAAACTACTGACAATTAAAATAAAAACAAAAAGCAATTACTGGTGTATCTACGATAAACAATTGTTAGGCTGGTGCACATAAAATAATGTTATATACAAGTAGCAAAAGTAACAACATGCAATATACTAGTCAGCTAGATCCATAGATTAGCCGTAGCTTGTTTAAAATAAGCTGCATCTCATAACAGGCGGATATATCACTAGCACAAGGACCGCTAGGGGTGCTAGTGAGTTATTGGTAGGGATTAGGGCCTAACCCTAACCAGCTAACCCCAAACCCTAACCTCAAATCATGGCTTAACTCAAACAAGTCACCGTTAGCATGCTCATATAGCCACACAACCGTGCAGCTTGATATATAATCGACAAACATTACACAGTAACAAGTAATCTAGGCAACCGCCTTTTAGTATTGTTCCGAAGAATTCAAAACTGCAAAAATTTTATTCAATTGGAATCTGTTCTAGACTAACATACTAATATATTGTCAAAGTTCATTACTAGCTGACCAGTCTGTAATAATAATAATAATATCGGTATACTGTATAGGCGGTTGCCAGTAACTTCACCACATGGTAACTTCGCCACAGAAACTTCGTCACATGGCAACTTCGCCACACTTTGAGAAGGTGAGGGGAGATGTGGGGATAGTAGGAAAATGTGTTGGGGTGTGGGGCGAGATGTGGGAAGAGGTATAAGAGGGAGGTGTAGGAAAGTGTGTTGGGGTGTGGGGAAGGTAAGGGGAGATGTAGGGAAAGGTGAGGTGAGGAAGGAGATGTGGGGAAGTGTGTTGGGGCCCCACACCCTGACACATTTCCCTACACCTCCCCACATCCTTTCCCCATACGCCAACACACTTCTTCTCCCCATACACTCTCTTACCCCCCTCCCCACTCACCCCATACACTCTACCACACTTCTCCACTCCCCACACGTCTTTCCTTATCTCCCCCACACCCCAAGACATTTCCCTACACCTCCCCCACACTTCTTCCCACAGCTCCCCTGATGTCCCCCTACACCCCAACACACTTCCCCACTCATCCCATGCACTCTCCCCACATCTTCCCCCACAGTTTCGATTATGTGGCGAAGTTACCATGTGACGATGTCACCTCAATAAATTTAATTGGAAAAGCCCGATAAAATTTTTTACGACAACCGGGAATTTGAAGTTTTGTTTCGGTGTAGGCAATGTAAATTTTCGATGTATGAAAGTGTGGCGAAGTTACCATGTGGTGAAGTTACTGTGGCGAAGTTACCATGTGGCGAAGTTACTGGCAACCGTATAGGCTAGCGTATAAGGGTCATGTCTAGTATCAGCCCCCATGCTTATTCTATCAAACCGAACTTAACCCTAACCAAACCTGACTAAACCTAGGGGCTAATCTGCTGAAACCGATGCCACACTAACCAGGGTTGGGAAAAATCGATTGTAATCAATAATCAATTGTGATATTCTTTACTTTTTGTTTATTGAATATATACACTGCAGCCTTTACTATCTTGAATGAGTACCGTCAAACGGGGTAACTTTGATCAATTTCTGAAGTTTTTTAATGTAAATAACTTGATTCTTCAATTTAGGAACCTACTCTCCTACTGATCAGAGCATTCTAGATCTCATCTGTCCTATAAAACCTTTCGATGACGTCAGGATACTACCGCGACTCAACGCTTTTGAGCTTTTTACTGAACAAAGTTACCCCATGGTAATGGTAACTTTGTTACCCCATGGTAATGGTAACAAAGTTACCCCATGGTAATGGTAACTTTGTTCATTCTTTCAAAACCTATACTACAACATGCAAGATCAACTAACGAACAAAGTACCCTTCCCAAAGCCTAACTTTGTGCAGTACTTTTTTTATTATGCTGGAATTAAGAAAACGTTTGATGATAATTTTTTAAATATTTTGTTGGGGGCAAGGCAAATTTGTTCCGGAATGAAGCTTTTTTTTTTGTAATTTAGTGAACTTAGTTTGCGCAGTCTTTGGTTTGGCCTAGAGTATGAAGCTTGCTTCTGCTTCTGGAGCGGTAGGCTCGGAGTTCGATTCCAAGTGGAGTCAAACTCAAACTCAGTTCCGGAATGAAGCTTTTTTTCAATTGAGTCTGAAGCTTTTTTTCAGTTTGAGTATTTTTTTTTCAGTTTGAGTCAAACTCAGTTCTTGAAGCTTTTTTTCAGTTTGAGTCAAACTCAGTTCCGGAATGAAGCTTTTTTTTTTGTAATTTAGTGAACTTAGTTTGCGCAGTCTTTGGTTTGGCCTAGAGTATGAAGCTTGCTTCTGCTTCTGGAGCGGTAGGCTCGGAGTTCGATTCCAAGTTGAGTCAATTCGTCGTAAACGGTTGTCGAGAACGGACATGTTTTTTTTTTGTAAAAGTTCAAAAGAAAAAGAAAACCAAAGAAAAGCTTTGATAATGGCAAAACAACAGGAAAGAATAGTACAGGAGTGTATGGCTAAACTAACTGAAAAATTTACTGCTAAAATTGAAGCTACAGTTCATAAAGTTTTTGAAGGTATACTGAAATCTCACGATGAAGAAGTAAACGCTTTAAAATATGAAATATCGCAGCTAAAAGAAAGCCAAGATTTTGTTTGCGCAAAATACGAAAACCTGAAGAAAAGTTACGAGATATTGGCTGCTACTAATACAAAG
This sequence comes from Trididemnum miniatum, assembly GCA_964006365.1. Taxonomy (NCBI): domain Eukaryota; kingdom Metazoa; phylum Chordata; class Ascidiacea; order Aplousobranchia; family Didemnidae; genus Trididemnum; species Trididemnum miniatum. Next base: position 9,392,712 of record OZ023233.1, on the reverse strand, counting down.
CAAGAAAAGGAAATGAGCGAAATAAAAGTAAACTCAGAGCAACAACTGAAAAAGATCTCTGAAGAAAGTTCAAAACTGGATAACTTAGAAATGTACGGAAGACGACAAAATTTGGAATTTGAAGGTATACCGTTTCTAAAAAACGAAAATGTTAACCAAATTATCATGGACCTTACGAAATCAATTGGAATTGAAATTAAAGAACAAGACATCTCAATTGCTCATCGATTACCTCAAAAACCTAACTACAACCGTAGGAACCTTACCAAGCCAAAACCAGCTACTGTAATTGCGCGCTTCACGAATCGAAGCGTGAGAAACGACATCTACCATCGGCGAACTGCGTTTAAATCAATCAGTAAATTTCCGGTCGAAGGAATGCAGCATTTGTTTATCAATGAAAACCTGACTCAAACTAGAAAAGAACTGTTTTGGCGCACCAAGCAAAAAGCTAAAGAACTCGGATATCGATATATTTGGACAAACAATGGTCAAATTTACCTAAGAAAAGATGTTGACGCTGACGCTATCGCTATACATTATGCAGGTGACTTAGATAAGCTTTAAAGTAACACTATTACAGTGCTCTCTTATTTATGTTTTTATTCAAACGAAATTCTTTAACAACAGCGACAAGGGTATACTAAATTCGTTTTGTTCATATATAACTTACGATGCTGTTTCTAATTCGATGTCCGAGTCATCAAATTCGCATTTATTCTTTGTGCACATCAACATTGTAGCCTAAGTCTTTCAAAAAATTTTGACAAGCTCAACCTGTTTCTGAGCCAGCTCCCAAAAAAAGTTGATGTTATATGTTTAAGCGAAACTCGCCTTAAAACTAATAAAATTAACAGTGTTCAACTACCAGGGTACGACCTTTTCTGCAATAATTCAGACACAGCTGCGGGTGGTTCGGCAATCTTCGTGAATAAGCAACTTCGTGCTAGTGAAATACCTGAACTTAAGCTAAACGCTGTAGATACTGAGGATGTGTGGATTAAAATAAGCAGCAAGGAACACAAACACTCTTTAATAATAGGTTCGATCTACCGGCACCCTCGTAATAACCTTTTTAATTTTGAATGCGCATTCGCCAAATCAGTTAAATCATTGAATGACAATCAGAAGTATCTAATTTTCGGTGACTTCAACATTGATTACAAAAAAGTGAACAACACCATCAGTATCTCGAATTACGCAACCCATGTAAACAATCTTGGCTGCACCCAGTTAATTGACAAGCCCACTCGGGTTTGTGAAACCACAAGCACAGTAATAGATCACTTATACGCTAACTCATTGTTTACTAGAGACATACTTGCGGCGGTAGTTCAGCATGATATTTCAGACCACCTCCCGATCTTTGCTAAATATAAATTCACTAACGTCAAAAAAAAGGATGACAGACTTTTCACCAGAAAATTTTCACCCGAGAACGTTGAGCTGTTTTTAGCTAGCCTTAACTCGGAGCTTGCTAACAATCAAGTTAAGTTCGATTACAACCTAAATTATCTTATTGAAATCCTATGTAAATTTACCAACAAGTTTTTTCCGCTCAATTCGCTAACTCGCAAACAATATAGAGTATCAAAAAAACCTTGGATTACAAAAGGTTTACTTACTTCAATTAAGCATAAAAACAAACTTTATGCGCATTATCTCAAAAAGAAATGTCCGATCTTGTTTACTAAATATAAGAAATACCGTAACAAACTCTCGCACATTAAGGAAGCCTCCAAACAAAATTATTACAGCGGTCTTCTAAAAAATAGTACTAGCTCGAGCGACTCCTGGAAAAGCGTTAATATGATATTGAACAAACAGAAACCAACATCCTCCATATTACAGGCCCTCAAAATTAATGATAGCATATCATCGGATCCAGCTGAAATTTGCGAATCTTTAAACAAGCACTTCGTAAGCATTGGAAAGAAATTGTCATCTAGTCTAAACAATCAATCTACTAATCACAAACAATACATGGGGAAAAGGCTCTTGCATTCTGTTGTGCTGAATCCAACAGATCAATATGAAATTGCTGCAATAATAAGTAATCTCAATGATCGCAAATCGTCAGGGTATATAGATATTCCTGTTACTTTAATCAAGCACGCAAAGCACCTTATTGCTCCTTTTATGACCAAAAGTTTCAATATTTGTTTGGACTCTGGTAACTATCCTGACATTCTTAAGATTGCCAAGGTTATACCTTTATTTAAGAAAGGAGACAAAACTGATGTTGGTAACTATAGGCCTATTTCTATCCTTTCTCCCCTAAACAAAGTATTTGAAATACTATTACATAGACGCTTGATAAACTTTTGGGAAAAATCAAAGGTGTTATCTAAATTCCAATTTGGTTTTCGGAAAGACAGATCAACAAATGACGCTATAACCTTATTATACGAAAAAATTTTATGGTACAGAGATAATAATTTTCCTGTATGTAGTATTTTCTTAGATTTTGCTAAAGCATTCGACTCCGTTAACCACCAAATACTACTCAGTAAACTTGAACATTATGGACTTAGAGGAATATCTCTAGACCTAGTTACATCGTATTTGACAAACAGACAACAATACACCTCCATAAATGGGAGACATGATTCGCCACTTCTTCCCGTCGACACAGGTGTCCCGCAAGGTAGCGTGTTAGGTCCATTATTTTTTTTAATATATATAAATGATCTGCCAAATAGCGTAAATTCTGACACAATTTTGTATGCAGACGATGCTGTGATAGTATGCAAAGACACTTCTCTCCCACGACTACAAGCATACACAAAACTACAAATTGATAATGTACTTAACTGGGCAGCTAACAACAAACTATGTATAAACTTCAAAAAAACGCAGTGTTTACTGTTTTCTAATCGAACCACCCGTGGCAAGGTAAAAGAATCATTTGACATCAAAGTAGCCAGCTCGTCGCTGGAGGTTAATACTGTGGCCAAATATTTAGGTGTCTTAATCGACAATCAATTGTCCTGGAAAAATCAAATTATTGCCGTAGCAAATAAGTTGTCTATAGTTACAGGTATACTGGGTAAATTGAAACGTTATGTTCCACAAAATGTCCTAAAAACCGTATATTATAGTATTGGCTATCCACACCTACTGTACGGGATCTTAAATTGGGGAAACGCGGCTAAAAAGTACCTGAATGTCATTCAGGTTCAACAAAACAAAATAATTAAGATTCTAACCAAATCGTCTACCCTCAGATTTAGACTAGCTCCGCTGTACAATCAGCTATCCTTGCTGAAAATCCCTTTCATATACAATTCTGAAATCTGTAAATTTTTTTATCGCTATACTAACAATGTTTTACCTGTTTGCCTTAAAGATTTGTTCATGTCAGTATCTGATATTCATAGCCATCAGACCCGACACGCATCTAAAAAATATTTCTCAATTCCTCGAAGTAATAAATCATTGACTCAACGATCTATTACAATTGCTGGTACTAAAAAATGGAATTCCTTACCAAATAATTTACAAATCCTGGTCAATCGTAGTAAAACAAATTTCAATCGGAAAATCAAGAAATATTTCATATTACAACAAAATTGCACTTAGATTCTAACCATTTTTCTACAATTCCAAATTATTATTGTTCCTTATCTAGCTTATTTTGTGCATACTAATACTCCTCAGTTAATGAAAGTTGTTACCTTGACTATTGTGATTTCTCATTATTTAAAATTGCATGACTTGCGATTAGTTCATTTTGATTTTGATATGTTTTCTTTCTCCGATTTAATTACCTCTCCGTAAACTCTTTCCTGTATTTTTCAAATTATTATTATGCACTTAGATTCAAACCACTTTCCTATTAATTTCATATTATTATTGTCCCTTATTTACCCTGTTTCGTGTTTACAAATACTCTTCAGTTGATGAAAGTTGTATTGTGTTTACTTATTATTAATATTGTTTATCTCGTGATTAGTTCCTTTTCGAGTTGTCCTTTTTTTTTCTTTTTTTTCATATGTTTTTTTCTTTGTTGCTATTATTACCTCTGTTTGTGATTATTACAACTGTTTACGTGAACGTGAATTATAGTTTTCTTGTGCTGTAAGAAAACTGTGAGAGGCTGCAGACTAGACGACCGTGCCAATTTCTACTGCTGGGATTGGACAATAGGTCATTTCGCAACCTCTCACAGGATGGACCATGCAGATATAAATGAAAATTAAACTGTTGATATATTTTTTATTTTTCTTTGTTGTTGCGTCTATCCAAACAAAAATAAATGCACTTGCCAAACTAAAGACTCAAAAACCGTCACTTCTCAAAAACTTTTCGCGTTCAAACAATATTTACCTGGACAAGTTGCCGTACCTGAACAAATTCTGATAACCAGTCGCAACAAACAGTTTTATATGCACAAAATAACTGATAAAGCAAAACAATATTGAAAGAACGAATAATAACAAGAACAAATCATCATACAAATGCAAAAGATGACAAAACAGAGGTCATGTAGTCGTATAAAAAGATGAAAAGTGGTAGAATAAATCGGACCATGCCGGTCAACAGATTAACAAAACAGCACAAATAAAAACAAAAATAAAGAAATGTGTTTTTCGGGTTCAAAAGTTCTTGCTCCAGTAGATATTTAAGAACATTTACGACATTTGAATGACATTCCTTTGATGTCAAGGGAGTAGTAATTATGAACAGGGTAATCTATCCCAGAGCACTGAAGGTGGTACTGCCGATTGCAGTTATCGCAGAGAATCCACCGGTCGTCACCGTCTCGTTCCAAGGTTTCACTGCACAGGCTGCAGTTCCGTATTTCATCGGTACCGGTAGCTGATGCGGAAGCACTAGCATTTTGAGTAATCTCGGTGGTTGTTGCTGGTACAATTCTGGCACCAGGTTCTGTCAGAACTTTTCTACCTCTTCTTCGGCTGGTGTTGTTGTTGTCTTCTTCGCTTCTGCTCTGCCCTAAACCGCAATGAGTCTCCAAGAGTCTCATTACTGAGTAGTTCAGAGCAGACGACGTGCCGTCTCCACCTGGATCTCTGGAGCTTGATGGTAACCGCTTTAGCACTTGACTTCGATCCAGTGGATATATGCCACAAGCTCGAAATCCGGAAACCAAATTGCTCGTCTGCAAGGAATCATACAAGCGCTTCAGTAAGCTCGGAAAAATCGCTTTGGGTATAGTTCCTTTTACGCGAGACTCTTTCCTCCAAGGGTCCAGGATTTTGCGCCACGATTGTTTTACTGGTCCAAACACGGCAACGTCGAGGGGCTGGCATAAGTGAGTGGAGTTCGCTGGCATAGTTACGAAAACTATGTCGTTTTTAATTGATTCTTCTATTACCAGCGTTGAAAAGTGAGATGGTAAGTTGTCCCCGAGTAGAAGTTTTTTTCCGTGTAAACGTGAGACAGACGGGAGGAACAATTGGACGAACCATGTTTCGAAAGTGCGGGAATCGAACCAACCACTTTTGATCACATCATAAACAGCTCCCGCTGGACCACCCACCGTCCAATTGGTGTACAAATTTTTTGCTCTGTACACCACCATGGGCGGAAGATGAACGCCAGACGCACTTCCGCAAAACATGATGGATATGCTTTGCTTTGAGTGTTCGACTTTGCGTTCTACTCGCCTCATGCCTCTGCGCACAATTACCTTCTTCGACCCGGGATCGTCAGTAATATTGGTCTCGTCATAATCAAAGTCCGTATAACTTCGTTTAAGTTATGCGGATCATTCGTTCCATTGTTAAGCGACAATGGAAGCCAAAATGTGTCCAAAAAAACAAAAGCCGCCTATCTTTTATAACGTAAAAACGATGTTTAATGTTACAAAAAACGCGATAACTTCAGTTGTAGTTGTTCAATTTTAAAAATTTAAATTTTGTAATGAAGATCTTGAATTAAGCCATCGTTTAATGCAACTTTTAAAAAAAATGAACGTTGTTTACACACTTTCCGATCGTAGTAAACTTGGACCTCTGCTTGGAACCCGCTAAATGCAGCAATCGCTTATCTTTTGCAATGAACGAAAACGTATGAAGCGTGTTATGAAATACTTAACAGCTTTAATTATGCTTTTTCTAATAGAAAAATTGTAATTTTACTGTGACGCTACCGGTACTGCTTTTTACTAGTACTTGGTTAAAAATTGAAGAAACCGGTAAATATTTATAGCCTACCATTTAAATTAGCAAACATCTAAACCTGTTGCTTGCAATTCTTTAGCGTGAAAGTCATATCAAGCGAATTAAATTCGTCCTCCACTGTATGTGCTTTGATCAAGTATTAGATTAGGTACAATGGTAGCTATGGTAGGTATAAATTTTTATTAAGATTTATTTTTCTGAAGACAAATTTTGCATGAACTCCAGTGGGCTAATTTAGCAGTATCAATCGAGGAATCCAGGAAGGCCTATAACAGGGACATCTTAAAATATCATTTGCCGTAAACTGATCTGCAGGTCTAATTTTTGTGCTACATTAGGCTATGTTACGAAGTACCGGTATGTAAGGTAGTTGTTTTTGTAGAGGTATTTTGACTAGGCTATATTTATTCTTAGTGGGGTCGCTTGGCTACGAATCTGCTCTTGCGTAGGCTATTCCATGGCGTTTATAACCAATTAATTTTGACCGACGAAAGTGCTTGCGTGGCAATGTTTGAGATTGACTTGAAGGGGGGCGGACGGGTCGGCCTCACTGAGCACTATCACAATATCACGATCGTTGATTACTATATCTTCAAACTAATACTTGTGCAAGAAAATAAAAAGTCCTTACAGTGCTCCGATGACGGTGGCGACACGTTATAGGATACTTTCCGTAAATGTCAATTTCATCTTCATATCAGTTAAGAATCGTAGCTTTATGGCTTAATAGACTGAAGCGCTCAAAGTTATGATGACGATGACAAATGTTGAGTAAGCAGTAGGCTAAGCACAAAAATCTCATACAATCATAGTTGTTCTTTATTCTGTGAATAAGACATTCACAACAACAATCAATAACACACTATAGCCAATAAACAAAAAAAGAAAACCAATCAAAATTTCACATGACATTCTAAGCAATTCCACGCTTTGCAGCGCTCTTACTAGCGAATTGACGACCAGCTCTTAATCTGCTAGCAACACCTTTCTCATAAATGAAAAACCTCAGCTTTAAGTAATAATCTTCAACTTTGTCAATAATATCGGTATGGCAAATGGGTCGTGTCGGTATCTCAGACGCTACAGCTCTCTTAATAAAAGAAGTCGGATCTCTAGCATAAACTGCTTGGGTAATATTCGATCGAAATGCAATTTCGACATGCTTTAGAAAATCTAATACTACAGACGATGGATGACAAAGATAAAACGTAGCATCGCATACATCAACCTGCATAGGATTTTTCACAAACGATTTTATGAGGGTTAACACAGAGATGTTACTAAAGACTAAATGATCGGAATCCAAATTTGTCAAAACCTGTGTGCAAAAAGAACAGGTCAATTTCTTCAAAACTTTTTTAACAGCCCAACCACAGATGTAATAAAAGCCATTCATTTCGCACTCGTTACCCAAAAAAGCTAAAGCTTCATCGATGATAACTGGGTCAGCAGTTGGTGGTTCAGGATCATCACTGCCTGGCTGGTTGATGAACTCCAGTAAATGAGGAGTATCATCTTCCTCATAGCAGGAACCTTTCCGGATATACAACAGTTGGGACAGGCAAACTAGCTTCAGAGCTGTGCGAAACTTCGAGGCACGCGGATGGCTTATACCTTTATTTCTGACTTGGGAGAAGACATTTTCAAGAGCATCTTGAGAAATGCGTCCAGGTAGTAAAAATGCAAGCCTCTTGCTTTCCACAACCAGGTCAGTATGAAGTGCAAGCAGGCTCCTTGTAGTAAGTTGAAGGCCAGTTTGAATTGGCTTCCAGGAGCTGCTTTTGCTGCTGGTTTTGGGTGCAAATTTTATATCTTCAGAAACTTCGCACATCTACTATAAAAAAATCTTAATTAGGTATGAAAAAATAAACGATGCAAATACAACAACAGCAACTTTTACATTTTTTACCTCATTTAAAATATTCAGTTGCCGGGTTGAATTTTCGAATAAACCTCCCGCAATGCGACGCGTGTTGACAATGTCAAACCAGCTGTTCACAAACTCGCAGAAAAAAGCGGTGGTCAAGGCGTTGGGATCCATTTTTTCCAATTGTACCATCGTTCTGAGAGCCGAAGCCGTGCTGTGACTTAACACCTTGAAATAATTGCAGATTTAAAATGTAAGAAGTCAATGTATTAAACATAACTATTATTTTACTAACCTGTGCTGCTAAGTCAACTCTCATTTTCTCAAATGGGGTTGGAAAAATGTGATTTTTCCTCAACTTCGGAGCAAGTTTAAAAGTGCACTTTTCATCGTGTACAATCAACTTCTCAATCCAATGAGATGAAACCTGAGGAACACAATTGTAAGTGTTAAGTTAAGGTTAAACGATCAGATGTACTAGACGCTTGCTTGGAAATAGTTCATTGAATGCATGTTGATCTAAAGCAATCAGATACAACTGTGGATAAATACGTACAAAGCAAAACGATCGACACTAAACAATAATAATTATAATACCTACCACAGCTGTGGGGAGATTGTATTTCGCAACGCAACTGCTGGGAAGAGTGATATCATTATTAAGAAGAGAAGTACGGAAACTTTTCAGAAGATGAGGAGGGTCAGCGAAGAAGTAGATTCGTTCATCAGATGATGGGTGAACCGTACTTACAATGACGTCATTTCTAACAAAACAATACACTTTTGAACGACATTTTATTCGTTGCCACAGATCCAACAGAACAAAACTAGAATAAAACGTTAATTGAAAGCGGAAAATACATGGTTACTGACCTTTTGTTTTTAATATCAGCACTTTTCCACATGCTTTGATTTGATGGGCTCATATCAGAGACAATGCCCTTGACTTTAATATTTCGCACAGACAGTTCTTCAATTATCTTTTGAGTGACTGTCCTCAAATCTGTCCCACGCATACATGATCCAGTGTAATAAAACGCTGTTAAACACAAAAAAGCTTTCTTACAAACTTAATTATCAGAATAACCCAAAATTATAAACAAAATATCGTTTTGGAGACCAAGTTTTTATGATTTGCAGGTATAAACATTACACACCTATAACTTGTTTCCAATTTTCAGGTAGGCCTTTGGCCATGTACACAAGTGCATGTGTTGCTTCCAAGCCTTCAAATCGATCTTGGGAAAACTCTGGACTTATGGTTCCTACAAAGCGCCTTAAGGTCGGATCGTATTCCACGCCTGGTAAAATTTGCATCTCATCCAGAACCAAAATACAGTAAGTGTGTTGATCTGTTGCACATGCTATTGATTCCATGTAATCCAAAATTTTGTATTGAATTCCGGGTTCCAAGTGTAATTTCTTCACTCTTTCGCAAAGTGTACGATACGACGGTAACGGGAAGGACAACTTTCGAAGATATTCGTAACTGAACATAAAATCATAAATTTTAGCTTTGTTTATTGATGATTTTTATTAAAAAAATAAGATATCACCGAGCAAAATTGTTATATGCATTACCCGTACAAAACACCTACCCGTTGGCACCAAGCATTAGCCTCATTTTCAAACTATCTTTAATAGTTTTGGATGACCAGGCAGGAACTTTTGATGATGCAGGTATTTGTAGTGCATCAAGCTGGTCACCATTCCAAATGCCTTGGACCCTTTGTTTGCATTGTTCTAACTGCTTTTCCAGTTGTTGAATCTGAACATATTGAATAGTGACTATCGGCACATGATCAATAAAATAATGATATACTTTGCATGATTTAGCAGTAGTGCGTTGCACTTAGCATTAGAATCTAAAAATACCGTAGCTACTATACAGACAATATAAAATAATTTCTAATTACTTTCCATTTCAGCCTTCGGTTTTGTAATTTAGTTTCAGCACATCATTGGCAGTTCGAAGTCTCTTCTTCATAGTCTTCATCCAATGGTAATAATGCATGCTGTATGTCGTTTTCACTATCAACCACAGCAATAGATTGAGCATAAGCATGTTCTTGCCACACGCCTGAAAATTTTTAGTGCGAAATTCAATACAGTTTTACATCAAACTAGGCTATTTAATGTCTGCAACACAGTACCATTACTTGCGAATTAATAGGCTACCCCGATGCTTGTAGCTAATCAAAGATTTTGTGCCAACACTGAGACTCGCTTATTGTACATAAGCTTAAGCATTACATACAACTTAATTTAATCGAAATTTTTCAACACAACATGTACGGTACATGAAATTATTGATACCAAACAATGCACATATCTACTTGCAAGCACTAGCCAGTGCTTGAATAAGTTATATGAATTACTATCAATACCGTACAGTATGTATATGTAGGGCCTACTGGTTGTTTTATAATTTATACATACTTTTTGCGATTAAATCATTATTATGTTCATTTAAAACTTCAGATTCCTTGGTGCTGTTGTAGGTTGACCTTCAGTTAACTTTCTTAGAATGTGGCATATTTTCGAACAAGGTAGGAACTGCATCTCTTTTTAATTTTTTTTTCAGAGAAATTGTTGAATTGGCTCTCCTCAAAATGTTTCTACAAATAACCATTAATTTTGTAATAAAAAATTTCAGTAAATTATGTTTTTCCGGAAAAGCTGTGCAAAACAAAACATTGTAATCACATCTCTGCTATTGACAATTGCTGATTAGACTACAGCGTAACAAAAACTGAGTTCTAACTCACTGTCCAGTCACAAGAATAAAAACTATATTTTTGAGCTAGTGCACCCAACCTGCTATTCTACTACTTTCAAAAACTGGGACAGTGAGATTGTTAATAAGCTAACATCTGCAACACTGTGTACACACATACAGTGATAATGATCGTATTGCTGTGCCTGTGCTACTGCTAGCAGATATCTGGGTAGGTATGTACTATGTAGCCTATGCAACCTTACTTCACAAATTCTACTGTTTTTTGTTGCTTTCCATTTTGCCCTCCTGCAATTGACTTCCCAAGCTCGTTTTCTCTGAACTTCATTTTTTTTTGTTGGAAATCTATATAGCTTCAACCCTTTTTCGCTTCTGCTGGTGCAATTAGGAGCCGAACAAGAAGGCATCCTGATGTTGGCCTACCGGTACTACAGATTATTCCCAAAACATCATTAGTTGCCTACCAAGCAATAGCTTAAAGTACTGATATTATTCTTAAAAACAATATAAAACAACTCAAGGGTGAGCAAACGCAAATAATATTCATACTTACAGCCAAAAATCACGACTGTGCAGGCTTTTCCACTGACCCAGCATCACCTAGGCTAAGCCTACCTACAGGCACGCCATTGCTAGCACACTGCATATAGGCTACAAAGGTGTGAAAAAAACTTACTTTAAAAGAGTTTTCTTGCTTCTATGATATCTCTCCACCAGTAAATTAGGCTTAGACAGCTTTATAAGCCATCGCAAACCTAGCAGTTTCCCAGCTTACAGCATACGAACTTCAGCTTTTTGGACACATTTTGAGCTCCATGTTTTGGCGGGAAATCCTGTCCCCGCAACTTATACGAAGTTATACGGACTTTGGTATTCATCAGCTCGACTATTCGGATCCTATTTTGGATTTGGCACCAATAAGCAACTTGGATGGTGAACAGGTGAAAGAAATGTTCGTACAATCAAGTACAAGTTAAGATCCCTGGAGCAGAGCAGTTGGCCATGCAGCAGCAAGTCTAATGTGATAGCTAAACTAGATGATTTGGCAGAACTTCAATCAAAAGGAGGATTTAGAAAACATTTCAAAATTGTGAAACCATTTCGAAAATTGTTAAAGAATGGAATGAAACGCAGATAGATCTCTTGAAACAGGGGCTTTCGTTCAAAGAAACTCAGTTTTAATCAATGATCAATGAACTTATAGTTTCTTTAAAACTTCGGATAATCATTTTCCGAGCAGAAGATGCAACTTACATCGTTTTATTTGTTAACAATGATGTGACAGCTTACATGTAAAAAAAAGTCATGTACCACCAAATTCGCTTTGCTCAAGGCACTTGTTTATCTCTTCCAAAATCTAGTGAAGTTTTTCGTTTGATGTAAAAGCACCATCGCTTAGAAATAGCTGTGTATGCCAAGAACTTGAAAATGACTGAACTGCTGAAGCAAAGTACAAAGAAATCCACTGCAACATGGAAGACTTGATAAAGCTGCATGTTGATGAATTAGCATAGTAGGCCTAATGATGCTGGTTGGTTCTGCACTGCCATTACCTTAAATGTACAAAATCAGTAGAAAGCAACAAACTATTAGAGTAATTCAAAGAAAAAAAAAAAAAAAAAGAAATACGGCACTGACATACTTAGAATTAAAGTGAACAGTAACTGACCAGTGTATTAATTGCTATTACTACCGTATACCACCATGCTTACGAAGTTATTAAGCTACATTTAATGAAATAAGTTTGTTCAATTTCAAGTTATCTTCATGTTTCATTTGAACAAGGGTTTTTAAGGTATATAGCAAAATTTTTTGTATTTTTGTGATGGTACAGACTCATAGCATAATTTAAATAGGGACTTAGTTGCGTCTGAAAAAAAAGTTGCAATTAAGCCCTCTCCCCCTATTTATAAAAGGCAGAGAAAAACGATTGAAATCCCTGTGGATGTTCTGCAAAGAGCAGTTTACCCATAGCCCTATTAGTTAGGCCTACTCGTTATTAAGTTAAAAGCTAATAGCCCAATCGGTTTTGAATCTTAGGTTGTTAGCTTTAGTTTACGAAAGAAACTTTGTACAAGGGTAAGAGCACGATTAAAACAATAAAATTGGTCGGTGTGAGTGACTGTGGCGAAGCAAGAAATTTTAAAAGAGGAGGAGGCATAATTTCAACACCTTTTTTCAAACGTAGTTTTTTTTGGTAGAGCTGATTGCGAAATAGAAAAGGCTTTAGGGGGTCCGGGGGTATGCTCCCCCGGGAAAATTTTGAAATATAACATGCTGTAATGGCTATGTTAGTACTTTTTCAACATTTTTCAGACAAACTTTGTTTAAAATTTTTGACCCTAATTCGGAGTAGGCTTATTTCACCAAATATGACTATGAAAAAATAAAAAAGGCTCCAGGGGGTCCGGGGACATGCTACCCCGGGAAAATCTTGAAACATTACATAATGCAATGGCTATTTTAGTGCTTTTTCAACATTTTTCAGGTAAATTTTGTTTAATTTTTTTACCCTAATTCGGAGTAGTCCTACTTTACCAAATGTGATGTGTTTTGCTCGCTCCATATCAATTATGCTTGCTTAAGGCGTAAGGCTTGTTGTTATCAAAGAGGTTTGAAATAATGAAAAAAATGTTTTTTTATGAAAAACATTGTTGAAAACGGCTGGTGAAGGGAATACATGCCCCTCAACTCACCCCCCTGGATCTGCCCCCGGCCATTAGCTACAAAAACCATCAAAAGAGTCTGGCATATTTCAGTCACTTAATTGACACCATTTGTTCTTTTTTACTAAAAGGCAAAGTCAAAGGGGGGGGGGGGGAGGCATGGCACAATGGTAGTACGGACTGCAGCTTGTGGGTACGGACTGGGTACGAACTACAGCTTGTGGGTACGGACTGCGGCGATACTTTCCAGCATATCTTGTAGCCATTTTACAGGCAGTAATATAACGCGTATTGAACTTCTAACTGTCCGAGTTTAATGCTTAACGGAACTATAACGAGTGTGCAAAGTAGGGGGGATGGGAGGGACATGTCCCCCCAGTAAAAATAGTCGTCGTCCCCAGCAAAGAAAGAAAATTTGTCGTGGGGGAATGCCCAAACGTCCCCCCAGTGATAAGTACCGTAAGAAGTTAAATGTTTTTTATACGTGTAGCTTGTGGGTACGGATAGCGGCGATACTTTCCAGCATGTCTTGTAGCCATTATGGTTTCTTTCGCAAACTAATCAAGAACAACCTTTTCAGTGCGCCTATTACAGAACAGAACAGTTTATTTCTCATCAACATTACAACACGTCAGCGGTTTGTTATAAACGTTTGTGGAAGCACTAACAATATGTTAAAGCAGCGGCTCCCTAACTTTTTTCAGATCATATTTGAGATCGAGAGTAGGCCTATGAATTAAGAAAATGGTACGGGGCTCCGACCCGGACCCCGCCTGCTCTCACCCCCCCCCGTACCCCTTGCTTCAATTATGAAACAAAAACCTGCCTAAAACAAAGCTAATGAAATTTTCGAAATTCTACCGTTGATAATTTTTGTTCATCATGCTGGTTGCATGCAAATACGCAGCTACGCCCTCCACCACTGTTTTAATTTGGTCATCACCCCAGTAACATCACCCAAGGAGCACATTGAGGGGAGACATTGTGCCATTCCCCCCTCCCTTTTTGACTTTGCCTTTTAGCAAAAAAGAACTACTAATGCCAAATGACTGAAATATGCCAGACTCTTTTGATTGCTTTTGTAGCTTATGGCTAGAGGCGGATCCAGGGGTTAGGATGAGGAGTGTGTATTCACCTTACCAGTAGTTTTCAACTATGTTTTTGATAATTAAAATTTTTCGATACAGTAGTTTGAACCTCTTTGATAACAATAAGCCTTACGCCTCAAGCATGTATAATTGAAAATGTGCGAACAAAATGCATCATATTTGGTGAAGTGGACTACTCAGAATTAGGGTCAAAAAATTTAAACAAAGTTTGTCTGAAAAATGTTGTAAAAGCACTAAAATAGCCATTACAGCATGTTATATTTCAAAATTTTCCCGGGGAAGCATACCCCCGGATCCCCTAAAGCCTTTTCTATTTTTCAATCAGCTCTGTTGAAAAAACTACGCTTGAAAAAAGGTGTTAAAATTATGCTCCTCCCATTTCTTGCTTCGCCACTGCATCGCCCCATGAACAATAAATCCATTTTTGCAACATTGTCTTGTTATTTAAGTTCAGAATTCAGGCAAAATTGTAGACAAAAACAATCCCCCAAGTAAAAGTTTTCTACTTCGCACACTGACTGAAATGCACAAAAAATTGCTGATGGAATATAAGGGAATAGTATGCGGCCTGGTGCCTTTCTCTGTGTTCAAGCGGCTACTGAAGAGTGAAAAAATGTTAAATTTATTTTTCGGGTCATGTAGTCTGAGTTTGTTTTTTTTAGATCGTTGCAAGGCTTTTGAAGAGATATTTTGCCAGTTTTTAAAGCATCACGTTAAAGCAGACGCAAAAGAAGTCCAAAAAATGACTCCCCATTCCCCACCCTCTAAACAAACTGATGTAGTCGCTATAGTAGAATACGCACCTCGCAAAAAATCACGTTTTATTGTTAACGCATTTCGAAATAGCAATGCAGTTATTAGGTACTGAAAGAATTTACTGTATAATCACATGCAGCACAAGTAAAATGATAGATAATTTCGATGCATTGCAGTAATAATTTGGTAGAAATGCATACTTTAGGCCTATCATATGCATTTACTGCAAACTAATTCAATAATTCATGTCTTATAATGCAAACATACATCGGTTAACTTCGTAAATCGTCTTTTTCCAATTGCACAAATAATGAGCCTGGCAATGTCATGTTTTGTTTGCCAAGCTTATTTAACACTGTTGCAGCCAAGCTTAAGAACTGCGTCATCGAAAAAACGCATTAATATGATGCATCGTTTGCCCATGATACCAAGGTGAATCATTATTTGAGAATTAAATTTTATTGACGTGAGGCAATAATTTTTGAAATTGTAGAGCTGAAAAAAAAATGAATAAAAAATTTATCACAAGAGTTATCCAATTATAGCAATTAAAGCATTTTAGCGCTAGCTCATGCAGTCAACTTGTCACGCATTGAATTAATTGCTAAATTACACAGCTAAAATGAAAAAATATGCAGTCAAAACGCAAAATTGTTCAAGTAAAAGAGAAGTGCTCTTCTGGATTACTGCCAAAGTCACACGTCATCGCATTGAGGCAGAAAAGAGAGTACTCTCTCGTTAATTCCATTTCGTTTCATCAACTGAAACGCAAATAAAGTAAGGTTTATAGGCAGTATATTCGTAACATCCCTTATGAACTAACCGAGTCAGCGCTAAAAGTCTGTCTTTACTTAAAGACTTTCTCAGGTCTGTTTTACTTTCGAAATACTGTGGGACTTCGATCAACGTAATTACGTAAGCTTCTAAACTTGCTTAAAAAGTAGCATTGCATTTGACTGTGATTTCAGGGGCTGCTGCCTAGAAGGCCCACTTCGCTGTCGCGTGCTTTCAACTTTACGATGACAACCTTGTTGTACATAATATTTTATTTACATACTTGCAATGACGTTACGGTCAAAAGAAAACATGATAGTCCAGCAGCGAAGGTCGTTTCAACGAGTTGTGTTTGCAACCCCTTGTTTATGTAATTTAAAGTAGGAGAGGCTAGCCTAGAACTTAGGCAAATACATATTGGCAACGTTATAATATCAAGTAATTTTTTAATATGGGACAATTAAGTCTATAGGTTAAAGAAACATAATTACTAATTGGAATGCATACCCACAAAAAACAAAATTTGCTCGGTCGTCTGCGGTTTAGTTAAACCAGAAACATAATTACTGATTGGAATGCATCCCCACAAAAAAACAAAATTTGCTCGGTCGTCTGCGGTTTAGTTAAACCAGTGACCTCAATAGTAAGAAGTCAATGGTTAAGCTTTAGCTTCGATAAATTGGTGCTAAGCCAAACACCAGAACTGATCAGTCGATAACTTACTATCCGCTCATGTACAAATGCGCCTATTGACTATAACACTCTATTACAATTACAATATCAAAATCATCATTTTATATGAAATTGGAAAACAAGTAAGTAATTAGGCCTAAGTCCAAAAAGTCCGAAACATGGTAGTCAATAATTTGGTGTACGTATGCGAATTATGATGTAATAAGTTCGTTTCGGGGCGTTTAAACCGCTATGACTTATTCAAAATTTTAACAATAACTTATTATATTTTACGAAAAATTTTTGCCATCTTCAAACCACTTTTAATGGGTTGACGTCACTCAAAGGAAGTGGAGCAACATCCGCTTTAGTTCAAAACAATCCACCAGTAACACACCCCTTAATGTTTTCACTTAATTCACCTTCGTCATGAAATTATGAAAAATGCAAGCAAGGTGAATTTAATAATCTGAGGAAAGAAAACAGCATCATCAAATATGCTCAGAGATAGTCGTAATCGAAAATAGTGACGTCATCGCGAAACAAAATTGTTTATGAATATTCCGGGCTTCTCTGGGCCAATACCGCACCTTTGTAAAGCAATTCTGCTTTTTTCTAGTGAAGTGAATAAAAAAAATCAGAAAAAAATGCTTACTTCGTCCGTTTGTCGATAAACCCGCCGGATTTCACGGCTTCGTTATTCAGTACTGCTGCTGCTTCGTCTCAGGGCTTTCTGGGGTTTGCGGCTTCGGTTATGGTTTTCGCGTTCCAATTTGGCATAAACCGACCAAGTCTTGGACGACTTCACGCTGTAACAAAAACTTGACGTTAGCCTTGAGGTCCAAGAATTTTCTTAATTACGTTGTAGTTGAACATTTTTTCAAATATAACCGGTACGGTAATTATCCAGCCCATGATATAAAATAATTACCGTAGGCCAAAGCTGTAATCGCATTATCGTTCAAAACGTAATATCGAATTTTATTTAACACAATTAGATGTAAGTCTAATTGGGCTTTAAAACACTATAATTTAAGCCAAAATCATGTTTTTTGCAAGTTTGGAATAACAAGGCTTTTAAATAACACCAATTCACAAACACTTGAAGACGTTTTTCAAACTTATTGAGACTGAAACTGGAACGCAACCAATAATTACGATATAGGCCTACTGTAGGTTTCTAAAGGGCAAATTTATGTCTGTTCAGGGAGAAGGTAGCAAGAATAATATTGTAAGAGTAGACCAAGCATACTGTACGATATTTCGATTAAATATTTTAAATGCTTTAAAATAACATAAATAGGTGAAGAACTTTTAATAGCCATTATGTGCAATAATTTAGTAATTTCTAGTGCTGTTATTTTGAGGGGAAAATGGGGTAGGGCCACAAAATTGATTTGTTATTGGTTCATTATAATTGAAAAAAACATGACTTTTTTATAAGCGTTTTCTAAAGATTCGACATAACCAACTCAACTATGTAATAATCTACTATAGTTTTAGGCCCCTTTCACACGGACGACAGTTGTCGTACGACACCTGTCGTACGACAGTATGTTTGCATTAGATCAAATGGAGCCTTTCACACGGAGTCGCAGTCGCAGGCTGAGTCGTTGACCTGTCGCACCGACAGAAATTAGGGTGTCATGGACATGCGACTTTCCTGGACGACATTTTAGTGGTACGACAGTATCATAGCACACAAACGAATGGCGCTTTTCACACGAAGTCGCAGTCGCAAGTGCGACAAGCTGACATAATAATCACCAAATGACGTAACAAATACCAAAATTTTGTCCAGCTGAAGTGATGAGATTGCATGATACAAATCAATGCTAGTAAAAAAGCAAAATGGATTGTGAAATAGACATTGAAAGATTCATATATCAAATTCAAGAAAGGCCTGGAATTTGGGATTTGAGTAGTGAAGACTACTCAAATAGAGACCGTAAGAAATTTCTCTGGGATGAAATTTTCCAAATATTTGGAATAAATGATTTGCCGTCAGAGAAGGAAAAAATTCAATTTGGTAAGTTGTTGGTGCTGTTTAGAGATTAAATACCTACCGGTATATTTTTCTAAATATTAAAGACCGCATTCTACCAAATCAGGCATGAGTTGCTCGCATAAACGAAGCCTTCATCACATCATGAGCGTAGCTTATGTAGGCCTAGTGCGTATACAGCATTGCAGATTGAGACAAACGACTCAGGATTTTTTTATTCATACGAAAAAAAGCACGAACATCTGAGCTTAAAATTTCCGGCAAGTCTTTGGTCTAAACTTGGCCGTATTGCCAAGGGAGAGCTCCTTCGGGAGTCATGAAGTAATCAGCAAATTTTTCGCGAATACTTAGGGCATCTTTTGTTCCGCGACTACTCATGTCACGCTGCAATGGTGTGACTCCTTCAATGGTAAGAGCATCCTCAAATGCGTATCCATCTTTGCTTCTCACATAATTATGTAAAATACAAGCTGCTTTAATAATATCTTCAGCTAGATCTAAACGAACATTTAGAGAACGATGAAAGATTCTCCATTTGTTACTTAAAATTCCAAAGGCGCATTCTATGTATCTTCTTGCCCGAGAATGCCTGTAGTTGTAGATCTTTCTTTTTGTAGTGGTTAGAGTACTTCTTCCAAAAGGTCTCATGACGTGTTCCGAGAGGGCAAATGCTTCGTCTGCTACTATCACATATGGCAAACTTTGCTGATCGAAACCTTGTATCGGTGCTGGCTGCGGCAGTGCTAGCTGGCAATTTATCATTGCCGTATGAAAATCGCTTTTACGGAATACAGCAGAATCTCCCTCTTTGCCGTATGCACCAATGTCAACAAAAGTAAACATGAAGTTAGAATCACAAACTGCTAACAAGACCACGGAGAAAAAGTGCTTGTAATTGAAATACATGGAACCGCTGTGTTCCGGTTTGATAATTCTGATATGTTTTCCGTCCAGAGCTCCAATACAGTTGGGAAAATTTGCTTTGCTCATGAACCCTTCAGCAATAGACAGCCATTTCTCTGTGGTCGGTATTGGCATATAATCGCTTCTCAAAATTTCCCATATTGCTCTGCACACCTCCTGTATAATGCATCCAATTGTCGAGACTCCTAATCGAAATTGCAAATGTAAGTCAGTCATGGTGCTGCCCGTAGCAAGGTATCTAAAAAAAAAAAGAATCCCAATTAGGCTTCAGTTGAATGTAATTGCTGCAAAACTAACATCAAATAAGAACTTCGCAAGTACTATGCTTTATTTCTTCATGACTGGCGTGAATATCATTTTAAAACTCTTGTGTATGAGCCGACGGGAAATCGATCTTTAGTCCAGCGCTTCTGCAAAAGCAGTTTATCGAGATGAAAGTACATTTAGATTGCTCGCTATTATAGCGCACAAAAAGCTTCGAAATAAGCAGAAGGTTGGTGTACCACTGAAAAGGGGTCTTAGTTTATCGGCTAGCTCAATCTATGCCAACTGCTATAGCCGGCCACGCAAATCTATTGCATAATCGATCGGTTTAGCGTCAGCAAAATATATTATGCTTCTGATCATAACAATAGCTCTTATTTTAGAAAAAGCATTGCAGCGAAAGTGGAGAAGCCTGAGAGATTGCTTCAGCAGAGAACGTCGCAGATTGTCGACCACATCCAGTGGATCGTCTGCAGCAGCTGCTCCAAGAAAGGGTTCCTACATCTATTATGACCAGCTGGCTTTTTTGCACAAGGTTGCAACAAGCAAGCAAACAAGTAGCAATTTCAGTAGTGACGGTACCAATTCTAGCACCGGGGTTGAAACTGTTCAAGACTGTTCTGAAGAGCATGATTCCAGTGCAAGCTTTTCTGGTACAAACAAAACCTCCAAAAAACCTAGGTTGGAAAAGAAACGATCTCAAAATGCAGTAGAAACAGATAGTCTCGTTGAAGTTTTAAAATCCAGCATTCAGGCACGAGAAGAAAGAGAACAAAACAGAGAAAATGATGATGATAGAATGTTCTTGCTTTCCCTGCTGCAACCAATCAAAGCAGTACCACAAGAGCTAAAGTTGCAGGTGCGCTCGCAAATTATGCAAGTAATTGAAAATTACACTTACCAGCATGCTTCTCCCTATTCGCTTTCCACTTACAACCAAGCCATTACGGGCCCCCTACTTTCACCACAGCCGTTTAGCCAGCAAAATTCAGCCAAGCAACCTCAAGAGGACCGCCGCTCCTCAGGAGAAATAACTGGATTTAATTACGAATAATTTGTTTCGGTTCTAAGAAAAAACAATTGTAGGCCTAAGGAAAATTTGAGTGTGTGTGTATTAATGGTACCGGTAGCGTACATTCACAAATCAATAAATGTTCAATACAAAGGTTGCGGGTTCCCAACTTACCTTAGAGTCAGAAGGACTTTTTCCACAGGTGATATGCTCTTTCTCATATTTGTATCACAGCCTTTCAAGCGAGCCTGTAAACTGCAAACGAGCTCATCAAAGGAAGAAATGCTCATGCGAGCAAATATAAAAAATTTATCGGGATGTGATCGTAGATCACCATACAAAGTATAAAACAGGCCCTTTTCACTTCGGTCCTGGAGCAGTGGATGAATCCAATAATTCCGCTTTTTTTCTTGTTCTTTCTTTTGTAATTCGGCCAGCACTAACACAGCAGCCACTTCTTCCACCTCCATTTTGAAATAAAGTCGTACGACTGCTGCCGCTCGTGTGAAAGGCTGTAGCACTCAAAATAGCGTGACAAAAATTGAAGTCGTACGACTCGTGTCGTTCGTGTGAAAGCGGCCTTAGAGCAATTTACAGAGCAGGAACGTAGCTAATACACTGCAGGTCTCGGGCTCAACCACATACCGTAATAATTTTAAACTGAACCAAGCTTTCAAGCTTATTTGGGCAACAGCAGCACTAATTACGCATGCATACAAAGAATTGCATCAGCCAAAATATCGGTTACACAACAAAACGTAGCTATAGTTTAGTTCGTTACAAGCGTATTTCTCACTTTCTCGCTTGCGCTTCGGCCTTTGTTCTTCCTTTTCGACTAGACTGGCCCGAAATTTGTGTTTCGGGTAAGATATTGTAATAATCATATTCATCATAGTACATTGCTTCGAAGTTGTTCATGCTGGATTTCATGCAGATTTTGATTCAGTCAGTTCTTCCTTTGTTACTTCTCAGCTTTTGGTATGCTTGCTAATGCCTAACAGAGCGTTCTTATTATACCGTCGCGTTAGTGCCGTGTGTAAAACATAATTGTTTTTTTCTTTTTCACGCACAGCCATGCCGTTTGTCATTGGGTCGAAAGAGTCACGTGACATGACATCATAACACTTCAGGGCACGTATGCTTCGGTAATGATGTTATTATGCCAGACACGACTCTTAGTGTCCAAAAGTTTTTATTAAATGTGATATTTCAATGACGCAAACATTACTTTGGTCACAGTTGTTGACACAATACTGGATCGAACCATTCGCTCGAGTGTTTTCGCACTTTTTAACATGTGCTTGTATCTCATCAAGTCTTTACAGGTGACAGCAACCCACATAACAGCTGGCTCCACAGAACATTTTCCGAATGACATGTCCACGCAAACGTAACGTATGAAGTTTACATCGTTTCGTTTAAATTTGAATCTAGACCTGTTTTTCGTCACGTATCTATTTGGGGGCTGTTGACCCCCTAAACATTTTAGTGAACTCTTATGCGTCTTTTAAAAGGACACGTTGTAACTGTAACGACTACTGTGCTACAAAATAATGACGCAAGCAATGATTCATATCATATCACTTTAGAAGCATTTTTAAGGACCGCTTAGTTTATGGACCCAAGCAAAGTTAAGAACCTCAGTTAAAGACCCTACGTTTTTCTAGCAAATGCCAAACCCGTAGCCTGCCGTCACTCTGATAACCAGGGGCGTAGCCAGGTGGGGCAAAAGGGGAAATTCTCCCCCCCCGAAATATTTTTAGTTACCACCAGCCAACAAACAAAGATACCAATGCTATAGCGTGAATCCACTGACAACGCAAGCAGGGGCGGATTAAAACCACTCGGGGGTATCCGTGTGTCCTTTTTCGTCAAACGAACTACGCTAAAATAAGTGTTTTTTGTATAAAAACCCTAAAAATCCGTGGCGGCTTGGGGCTCTGCCCCCAGACCTCCGGTCGTGCCTACTCTTCTGTCGAATCCTGGGTGCGCCACCGGACAAGCTTATGAAGTTTTGCCCCCACCATCCGAAATATTAGGCTGGCGACCAGTGGCGAACGCACGGGGGGGGGAGTTCGGGGGTCAAACCCCCCCCCCATTGACGACTGAAAAAAAATGAAAACCTCTTTTTTTGAAACGATCCGCCTTTTTTGTGCAAAGATTGCCGAAATTGCTATCATTTATCAAGTTTTTCTGTGCTACCCAACTTCCTTAAGTTATATAACCTTGAAAAACTTTCATTGTGATGCAATAATACCGGTAGTCAAACTTTTCTGGTGCGTTGCGTTTGACGTTGACGATCGACGGTTGTAGAAAAAGTGAAACCTTTCTTTTTGCGACAAACCGGCTTTTCTTCGTGCGGAGCTTGCCGAAATTGCTGTCATGTTTTTTTTTTTTGTGCTTTCCAACTTCCTAATTTAATTTCGAGAAACTTTTATTACGATGCGATGCAGCAGTACCGGTATTCCAACTTTTCTAATGTGTTTTGCTTAAACTGCAATTTTGTCTTTGATGATGCTGTGAAGCAATTGGTAAGTGGGAGTTTTCTTAAATACGGTGTATGTGCAGTAACTATGGCTGCACACAAAAATTTTTTAAAAAACCAAATCTTCACTGCACTCGTTTCATTAAACTCGCTGTAGTACTGCAGCGTGGTAGTGAGTGGCGGAGCCCGACTCCGCGGCTTAACGTCTGGACAACGCAGCTATAAAAAAACGTCGCAGCGGTGGCGAGCCGTTGGCTACTCTGTGTCCGATTTGACCGGCCTGGAAATAGAACCTCAGACCTTCCGCATCGATAGCGGCATCTTTAACACTGCGCTATAACCGGCCGGTTTGTTGAAAAATTATTAAAATATAGAAATCTAAATTGACACTGCCCTACATGCTAAAATTAAAATAAAGATACTGGCAAGGAAGACGAGACCAACGAAAGATTTAAGGAAGCCCAGGGACGGAACGGGAAGGGGGGGTGGCAAAATTGTTTTTACGCACCGTAACTGTCTGATGAGCTGGAGTGCTCGGCTTACCAGACACCCTGATTATGTGCTTGAGAGTATCTGATGATATCGACGCTGTGATTTGGGTGAAAAATGCTTAGATAATATCGACGCTGTTTTTGATTTTAATCGCATGATCAGGGATTCCTCTAGCGCGTAATTTATTGTAGTTTAGAAATGTTTCGGTAGGGAGAGCAGTTTGTTCTCATGCTTCACTGTCTTCACTTTTCCTGACAAGGGATACTGCCCCTTTCATAATGAGTGCATATTATATGTTTGTATCAAAGTTTATATGCGTTGTTTATATCAATGTTGGTTCTTGAAAAAAGATTTCTATGGAGGGAAGCAATGACTTGTTTTTCCCTCCTGGCTACACCCTGTTTGTGACGTTGCGAAAGTTAGCCTACTTTAGTCAGTTAACCTTCCTATGACCAAAAATGAGGTCAACTAAAATTTTTTCAGTAAATTTTTAACCACGGATTGACAGCTTGAGTTTCTGTGAAACCTTTTCGCTCCTTAAATGAAGCGCAAAGAATCAAGCAAAAGTGTGAATGAAATATCTGGATTGTTTCCTTCGTTATGGCATTATATAGCTTGATCATGGTATAGCTGCAATCGCGCTATAATTTAGGCTAGAAACATTACAATCCGATACACTTTGATACCTCTGAACTACCGTAGGTTAATTGTAGTATGTTTACGTCATCACGGTGTGACGTCACTGAACTACCCCCCATTGAAAAATCCTGCGTACGCCATTGCTGGCTACGCAACTGCTGATAACTAAAGTAAAATTGTTTTACTTACAGTTTTGTACTGCCTTGCATACACTGCTGATGATGACAGCTGAATTTATGTTGTCGAAACGTCCAGTTTTGAGATTTACAGCGGCTTTATTTTTCCTTCATAAACGAATACGTTTTTTAAAGTGTTTGGGATGTTGAGAAGGCTCATCAATTTATTTACGGGTTCTATTGGTTTTAGTTTGCTATCGAAAGTTCATCTGGTTTGTTAGTTTGTTACTTCTAGCGAAAGCCAAATGTACTCGTGTACTCGGCGTTTTTTTTGACCGAGTACCGAGTACATTTACCTTCGAGTACTATATTACTAACAGAGTACCAGGGGTTGCGAGTACGAGTACCCCAAAAGTGGTACTCGAGTACTCCATCACTGCATGAAAGGAGAAAATTGTAATTATATTTCGTTCAAGAGCTCTTGGCATTACTGTGGTTATATACGCTGATATAAAAAGATGACGTCTACCAGAGAAGCTTGTTGTTAAGTTAGACCTATAGCTCATTTCAAGCATGACTTCAACAATTTGCCCGGCAGTTCAACTAAGGCTACGTTCACATGGGGTTTCATTTCGCCCGAAACGAAAAAATCTCATATCGGTAAAGCCTAAAAACAATGGAAGTGTTCACATGAGCGTGCCGAAATGAAATTGCTTTTTTTCTTTTTTTCATTTCTGTCTGCGAGACAGAAATGAAAATTCATTTCGGGCCTTGTGACGTAGGAAAGATAACTGGTAAGCAGCAACATTGGTACGGTACCGGTAATGTACGCAGGCTGCTGGCTAACTAACTGCTAGTAATCAGAAACTCACGAAGGTGATTTACCAGCTCCATAAACACTCCATAACTCATCCTAAGATTTAAACACCATTCTTCCATCGGCACTTTTTTGTTAAGCATGTTGTTCCACCACAAAGAAGTTCTTCCCGGCCTCTTCCAGTATTTTCGCTGAACGGTCAATCTGCAAAAATACTTGCGTTTACGTATAAAAATGAAGGTTCCGGCCCATCAGCTCAGTTATAATGACATCGGCACGGGAGCTCTGGGGTTTATTAGTACTAATGTGCACAGCAGACAGCAAAAATAAGTTTACAATAACAGAACGAGGGAATAGCCACAAAGTCAGTGATGCATAAAAAGTGAAGCAGCTGCACTGAGCACTGTGCAATGCTGTAAGTGCTAGTTTGCTAAACCGGTAATTTCAACAACGCGAAAATACTCACTAACCATTATAGATTGCATATCATTGCAGCAATCGACTGTAATACCAACCAGCCGCAGTCATTAGCCTACCGGCACCAGTTATTAGCCTACCAGTTGCAATATTCGCATAGTAGGCCTACTACCGCCGCTTTAAAGCCTCCTTACCTTTTTATTCGTCTTCTCCTTCTCTTCAATTTGCTCACCTCGGCAAGCATATTCAGTATTTCGTCTTGTTGCTTTTGTAGTTGTATCAACAATTTCAACATCAATTGCAAATGCAATTCCAGCAAAGTTGAATAGGCTGACTGCATGCAGACTATCAGCGCAACTAATTGCATTGTGTGCATCTTGTCCAACTAGCACCGAAATGATGACATCATAGTCACAACCACAGCATTTATAGTTCCGTTGCTTTCGGGGCGAAATCAAAACAAGGAAAAAAGCCTACGAAAACCGGTTTAAACTAGTTTTTTCATTTCGCCCTGTTTTCATTTCGGATCTCATGTGAACGTAGCCTAATATGCTAAAATTAATTTTTTTTGCACTCAAACTTCTTTCCTATCGTCAATCACAATAGCTACTTTAAACCGCTGTTTTATTTGATATTTATCATAATTATGTACCAGTAGTTAAAAAGACTCGCCTTGAATACCCTGCAATTAAACCATTGAAGCAAAATACATTAAAGTTAAGACTTAATAAAAAAAAATACTGTGTAATTGCTTTATGGAGGCGTCAAATTCAAGAAGAAAACTAGAGTGCTGAGCGCTTTTGAGCAAAAAAAAATAGAAGCCAAACTGGTTACTCAAGATCATATTTTCATTCAGAAACGTAGAGACTCTTTGTCTTTGCAACAACACTCCCTGGCTGATTTTTGTATCGTTTCGGCTGACCTGTTTTCTACCGTCTCTGATGTTCGTGTTCAACGAAGGGCTGAGTTGCCAACTGATTACCACCTGGTTGTCTGCACTTTGAAAGCTGTGAAACCCTTGAGAAAATGAAAGACTTTTCGATTACGAAAAAACTATCGAATCAAGTGGGAATTATTGGCTGACACAGAAGTACAAACTGCACAACTGCATTTGCAGACAACATTGCATATTAGTTCAAAGGGCTTCCGACCTCTACTGAAGACACTGAAACTGAGTGGTCTTTGTTTCGAACAGCAGTCATTATGTCTGCTACCAGTGGCGTAGCAATAAATTTTAAAAGGGGGGGGGGGGCATGATTTCCACATTTTTTTCAAGCTTATTTTTTTCGGCAGAACTGATTTGAGGCTGATTGAGAAACATGAAAGGCTCTAGAGGGTCCGGGAATATGATCTCCCGGAAAAATTTTGAAAATTTGCATGCTGAAATGGCAATTTTAGTGCTTTTTGGATAATTTTCACGCAAATTTTGTACAAATTTTTTGACCCCAATTCTGAGCGCTTCACCAAATATGATGCATTTTGTTCGCACATTTTTAAATACGCGTGCTGGCGTAACGCTTATTGTTATCGACGAGGTTCGAAATTATGGAAAAATTGTATTCATCAAAAACATTTTTGAAAATGGCTGGTTGGAGGATGCACACCCCTCATCCTATATCCCAATGGATCCGCCCCTGGCCATAAGCTGCAAAAATTATCAAAAGAGTCTGGCATATTTCAGTCACTTAGCACCATTACTTTTGTTCTTTTTTATTAAAAGTAGAGTCAAAAGGGGGGGCAATGGCCATGGCACCACGCCCTTCTAAATACGCTCCTGCTCAGCAGAACCGTTTTTCGATAATCAAGCCCTCGAGCCGCCAGAACTATGGATGAGCAGTTGAGCTAGGGCCGTAGCCAGCCTTCACATTTTGGGAGGCTGAATATATATTTTAGGAGGCTGTAAAAATCTACTTAGTTTTTTTCTGATTTTTTATTTTATTGCTTTCCAAGCCTGAACAGTTCAATTTCAGTCAAGTAAAACGTAGCCTAATGCAGAAAGAAAGAACTTGCGCGAAGAAACGAAAAACGCAAGTAATAAATTTGCGCCAATGTAGTCTACACTGGTATCAAAACTTATAGTACCGGTAACCCCTGAACAAAAATATAACGTGTAAACCAAATAAGGGCAAAAAACAACAACAACAAAAAAACATAACGTATCTTACAGCAAAGTTAAGGCGCGTAATATTCAACTGCGGTTGATTATATCCAGTGATTAAGTTTTCATAATGCAAATTTTGCAATTGTACAACACTCGGACATCAGTCTGCTTAACGGTAACAATTGAAACCCTTTCTGCTTTTGGTTAGCATTAAGACGCGAATCAGAAATAAGTCCCTAGGTTTAAATTTAACATCGACTGAAGCGGCTATCTTCAAAAAAAGTTATAAACCATTTGGTTTATATAGGCCGATCGTCATCATTTTAACATAAATATTTTGGGGAGAACTAAAATAAATTCTGGAGGGCTTAGCGCTCAATAGCCCCCCCGTGGCTACGGCCCCGAGTTGAGCATGGACAAGATCAGGAGCCGGACTGAATCAAATTTGGTTAGAATGGGATCCGGACTGAGCTTACGGTTAAGATAGTTGGTCCGGACTGATGCAAAAAAGAGTGCCTTTAAAGTATATCCAGTGGCGATTCTAGCACCCAAAAAGTGGGGGAAGGCACTTTGAGGCCAAGATAAATTGAGATGGGGCACTAAAAACTGTGTTTGAGAGGAAAAGAGTAAGTTCAGAAAAATTTGCAACCAAACTTAAAAAGTAAGCATATTTCAATTTGACACACTATATACAGTTATTATTGACGTAGGCCTACACTATAACGTAATATAACAAAATGGTCAGAGCGTCTGTTTCTAGAGCGGTAAACTGAAGGTATGACTCAGAGACGAGCCAAACTGATTGCCTAGCCTAAAAATTAGTATTCACAGATAGGCGTACTGTTTTCTTGCTATACGTTCTACTTAAACATTCGCGGGATAGCGGGTGAAAATAATTATGTTCTCCGTAAAAATCTTGAAGCCCACTCGGCTGGTGGCGGTGTTAATTTCCAGGGCCGGCGCAACCGTCTCCCGTGCTTTCCGACCGGTAGGGGGACGCATTTCTAGGGTCCCTCTCCGAATGTGTGTAGAGACGTGTCAGATGAGTGTGGGGGAGATCGAGGTGTTGGGTGAGTGTGGGACTGTGAGAAGAGGTGTGGGGTGTGGGGAGAGGTGTAGAAGAGTGTATGAAATCTCTCACACTTTCCCACAAACTTCTCCACACCTGCTCCATATTTCAGTACACTACCTCACAACCTCCACACTCACCCCATACACTCTTCCACACCTCCTTCATAGTTAACCACATCTCCGACATCTCTCCACACCCCAACTCACTTCCCCATTCATCCTCCACATTTTTCCACTTCTTCCATATTCCCTAGGGGTGTCCATATTTGGGTCATGTTGGAAAAGTTGTGATGGCATGCATGCATGTTGATGCTTTGTTAATGCATGTGGATGCATGCATGCTTGTGGAAGAGAGCGTGGCATGCACGATAATATCACGCTTTCTTCCACAAGATACCATGCCATGCGTAGTTGCTTGTGGAAGGAAGCGTGATACTATCGTTGTTTAGCAGTGCCAGTAACAAAGCAAAACGAGTGATTGCTGATAAACTCCGCTAGGTGCCTCATCCTGAAGAGTTTCGAGGAGGAAAGTCAGTTTTGCGACAGAGAATTGATGAAAACACAACTGTTGTTGATTTAGTTGGTCCGGATTCTTGGTTTATATTCGAAGCTCTGTCCATGGATTATGATCGGCTGAGCGAACCTGTAACCACCTGGAACATGTCGAGCTCCTTCCAAGAAATGGAGTCGATCGTAAAGACCGTAAAAGTTGTAAATGATGCTGCAGAAAAGGGGGATATAGCTTCATTCTGATTATGTCGCTATACTGACCGACAATTCTTTTCAGGGTGCAAGCATGTTACATGCTGTAGAAGAGGACAGGCAAAAATTTCCAGGTTTTCCCAAAGCTGTACTTGCTAAGCCAGTGTGATGCGGTTTCTTCACTATTTACTGCCTTTGGCCCTCTGCGATATTAATTACGCTGCATGCGTAGCATAAGCCTATATCTGACAGATTTATTTGCTATTTGAATATGCTTTGTTAATTGTTATTACTGTTTTTTATTTTGCTTTTTTAGTTCTTTACGAAGATTTATATTTCTGTTTTTGCCCAACTATGATTCTAATACAGTATAGCTTTCCAAGCAAATGGCTAATTGGGTAATATCGTTCTTTACTGTAAAATAGCATTTCAAAATTGCATTATTATTAACAGTAGCATAAAATAATCAAAAGTTTCAAGGCATGGGAAATCCTCTAAACAAAATATGACGTCATAAACGACGTCACACACCAGCATAACTACATTAGTCAATATAAACGTAAAAGTACTCGACCAGAGTAACATTAAAACAGGTTTTAGGCCAATATTTGAATTTTAAATTTGGGGGGATCCCTTAATTAACGTAATTTTATGCATAAAACTTTAGGCTCTTTGAGGAGGGTCTAAACATTAACCGATTTCAAAATTTTTTTTGCAAAATCATTTTTTCGGCCAACCGCACTGGATTAGGGTCGTCAGGACCGATCCCTGGGGGACGCCATTTCTCAGGCGTCGTAACCTGCTAAGCTTGCTGTCGCCAGTTGTAAGGGTGAAGCTTCTGTTGCGGATCAGCTCCATAATCATTCGAACCATGTGCTTGTCCGGCAGAATCATACAGCTTGCAGGTGAGGCCACGGTGCCAGACAGTGTCATAGGCAGCTGTCAGGTCGATAAAGACGGCACCGGCCTTCTTTTTCGCTTCGAATGCATTCTCAATGCTTTGCGTGAGCAAAGTGACTTGATCCACGGTGGATCTTCCGCGTCGAAAACCCGCCTGTTCCCGTGGGAGCAGAGGGTCAATAAGGGGTTCGACGCGGGCGTAGATAAGTCGCTCGAGAATCTTGTAGGGAACACAGAGCAAGGAGATCGGACGATGGCTCCTTGGGTCCTCTACCGGTTTCGAAGGCTTTGGGACCGCTACTACTAGCGCTATTCTCCAGATCTTAGGAATTTTGAGGTGGTGCAGGCAGGAAGATAGGAAGCCACGTAGCCAAGATTTTAAGCCGGCTCCAGCATGGATTATTAGCTCCGGACAAATGGAACCAGGTCCAGGAGCTTTGCCTGGTTTTAAATGTTGGAGGGCAGCAGCGAACTCCCGATGGGAGAAACTCCCGGAGACATTCGCAGGATGTAATGGCTCAGCCCTCCAAAGGTCAGACACTTCCTGTAAAACGAGCCGAGATGAGCGTCGATTCACACCTTCGTATTTCCCGTTTTTAACCAGCTGAGAAGCAATAGCATCAGCTGAAACGGGACATTGACGAGGGGATTGTCGTGACCTACCAGTCAAGTTGTTTATAGTATTCCATGCCAGCCGGCTGGAGTGCAAAAAGTCAATGTTGGGAACCGTCTTTGACCAGCGATTTCTCCGCTTCCCGTCGAGCCTTGTGAGTAGGGCTGTGGCAGCCCTATCCGAATCAGGGCCCCCAGGTGACTGCAGGAAATGCTGATAGAGGTCTTCACACTCCGCATCCCAGCAAGGTATGTGGTTTGATCGTCGACCACGAGGGATGCATTTCTTCGCCGCAGTGCTTATTACCTTGCAAAACCACTGGTAAACCTGATCGATGTTCTGAGATTCAGGTGGCGGTATACTCTTGGCCAGTTTGTTGGTTAGGTTAGAATAGTGGTCCCAGTTGGCCTTGCGGAAGTTCCATCGCTTTACAGGCTTGCTCGGTTTTGGATGAGCAAGTTTGGGTGGACTTATAAGCGAGGGTCGGTGTTGTGACCTTGGGAACTTTCCTAAGATACGTCTGTCAGGTAAGCGACTGTCCAAATCGACACTGGCAAATGCAAGATCTGGGTTGGTGTCTGTTTTCCAGCGGCCAGAGTGGAAACTGGCGGCCTCCTTGGGGCTATATAGCAGGGTGAAGTTGTTGGCACTGGCCCAGCCAGCCAGGCATTCACTATCTGGATTGTTATTATCATAGCCCCAGTCAACATGGTGGCAGTTGAAGTCGCCAGCATAGAGGCAGGGATGGGGGAATGCTGAAAGATCAGATGCTTGCATCCGTGTTGGAGGGGGTTTGTAGACGTTGACTATTTTATAGTTATCAACATCCACGCACACCCACTCGATCTCCGATGTTGGTGGGGACTGGTCGATTAGGATCCACTTCAGACGCTCATGGACAAACGTAGCAAGACCATGTTTCCTGCTCAAGGAAAACCCAGCTAGATGGTAGCTCGGAAGATCTAACCTTTCTACCGAGGTGCAATGGGTTTCCTGTAAGAGGATGACGAGTGCCTCACACTGTAACGCAAGATGATGCAACACGCTCATCTTGCTCGCAGTGAGGCCTTCGATGTTCAGTTGGAGAATGCTGGGCCTTTGGAACTTGTTGACGGTGCGCCGAAGATGCGCATCGCCCCGTCCTGAAAAGGACGTTTGCCACTGCCCAGCTTGAACATCGTTAGGTGACCGCCGTTAAGGCAGATTCGGTTTCTGTCAGCCAGATTAAATAGCGTAGGCAGGATTAGGGTGTTTAAACACAACTTTTCCTACATGGCCCAAATATGGACACCCCTACTATTCCCCCATACTTGATCCAAATCCTTAAATTACCAAAAATTCTCCAATTACACCCCACCATCCATACTCTCCCAAATTCTCTATACTCCCCCATTCTTCCTCATTTTTTCCCATAATCCCCCATACTTGCTTTATCATTAATCCTATACCAAAATTTCTCACTTTGCTCGTTTATTACCAAATTTAGTCTAGCAATCAAGTACACTAAACACTCCTTGTAAATTCCATAAAAAAACTTGAAAACAAAAATATAAAATGGCAACACAACATCTAAGCTTCTTAACAAGTTAAGCGTTTTTGTAGACATACGTAACAATGCTTTTGTTAAGTGGGTCCACTGTAGTTTATGCAAAAACACTTCAGGTTCGAAGATTCCGCACCTGAGCCCATACATAGGAGCGTTTTTGCTACGCCATTTCGCCCATACAAAGGGAAAGAATCTGATCAATAGGGTGTGAGATTTCACAATAGAGTACCGACTCAAACGAGTAGTGAGATTTGAAATGATTTACTCTTACAAACTTACACCAGCACCTACTTACAACCTTATTCAAATAAAATCGTTAAAATGTCTAATACGGTACAATACACTCAATCATGAATTTGCCCTATAATGCTCAACAACTAAACTGACGTAAACAATACCTAGCACAAGGAAAACCTATCGAGGATTACTAATGATACCGCACTATGCACTCCTGCTCTAACAGCTGCCGGATGTTAGAGTGGAGCGAAGTGGTTAATTTTTCACTCCAACTCCAATCCGATATTTTAAACGCAGACTCCGACTCCAATCCAGCTTCAAACGCCTGGAGCATCACTCCGATCCCAAAAACTCCGAAATATAAACACGCTTAGAATAAAATATAACGATTACGACACTTTATCCACACTTCACTTTTTTTCCCTTTACAGATTCATGAATCAGTTTTTCTCGTTTTAGCAAAACTTTGGCTTCATCACTACATTAGATTTTGGTATCAATAACATTTTTTAACAATAACTCAGTATTTATAGCCAAAGGCGAATCCAGAAAATTTTGGTGGGGGGGATGTAATTTTAAATTAGGTTGAATGTTAACTAAATACAAAGACGTTAAGGCGTTTAGATCCGAAAACGGGCGTAAATAAGCCCTTTAAAATTGTTTCATGTCAGGGGCAATTTTTATGGAGGGGGCACCAAATTTCGTCACTTTTCCAAACGTAGTTTTTTTTCGGCAGAGTTAATTTTAAGCAACTTGAGTAACAAAAACGACTCTAGGGGGGGGTCCGGGGGCATGCTCTCCCGGAAATTTTTGAAAACTGACATACTGTTATGGCCATTTTAGTGCTTTTTGAACAATTTTTAGGCAAATTTTGTTCATGTTTTTGGCCCCTAATTTTGAGTGCTTGTGCCTCACCAAATACGATGCATTTTGTTCTCACAGTTTCGATTACGCGTGCTTAAGGCGACTCAGGAATATTGTTATGAAGAGGTTTGAAATCATGGAAAAATGTTATTCATCTAAAGCATTGTGAAAAATGGCTGGTGGGGAAGATGAATTATTTAACGTTTGTGGTACCAACTGCAACAACCCAGAAGTGAGAGAAATCATGCGTAAGAACATTATCCTAGTAGCTTTTAGAACTATGAACACAATTTGTTAAAAGATAAACAATAAATAAGTTCGGTAATCGTAAATTTCCGGTGAAATAGAAGCTTCCTAAAAACTAATCAAACGTTTGCAATGGAGAATTGGAAATGCGGGAGAACTGAGTTGAGAAAATACCAATTCTGACTTCCCGAGTGGCCAACCGCATATTGTAATATTTCCTTTCCAGAAAGCAAAAATATCTCGGTTTAGTAATGTAATAAAATCTACTAGGCTACCAAGTTACCAACTATCATCTCCGTTTAGAAAGTATTTTAAAAGTTAGACTCCAGCTCCACTCCGACTCTATTTTTTAAGTTTAAGTTGGCACTACGGCTCAGAGTTGTCCGGAACGAAGAATTTTGTTCCTAATTCCATTCCAAATCTAAAGCTTTTGTTTCTATTCCGATCCGTTCCTAAATTTTAGAAAAAAACAATTCATATTTCCTAAATGTTCCTAATCTACAACAATAGCAAAAGGTGGCATCGGTGGCGCAGCCAGCCCAAAATTTCGGGGGTGGGAGGGAGCAAAACTTTATAGGCTTGTCCACTGGCGGACACAGGATTCGGCAAAAGGGGGACAACCGGAGGTGTGAGGGCAAAGCTTCCAGCCGCCGGAGACTAAGGGGGTCTGGGGCAGTGCCCTAAGCCGCCACGAATTTTTAGGGTTTTTACAAAAAAAAAAAAAACACTCATTTTAGTGTATTTTTTTGTCGAAAAAGGACACACAGGTAGCCTACTGTCCGAGTGGCCTAAATCCGCCCCTGCTTGTGTTGAAGTAGATTTAAGTTATGGCATTAGCATTTTTGTTTGTGGGCTAGTAGTAACTGAAAATATTTGGAGGGGGGTCAATTGCCCCTTTTGCCCACCCCTGGGTATCATCATTTAGTTTATGATATTTTTAGTACCCGACTGCCGGTAAATACCGATTATGTCAATACCAATATGAAAAATTACCATACACACAGTTACTGTGCTCTCCAAGTCTCCAGTACATTGGTTTAACAAGCACAAAAGTTCAAGCTAAAATAATTAAAAGCATTCATCATGAGATCTGGCCAGTCACTTAATTTTAAAATGAGCTACAAAATCAAAACAACGAAATTAATGTCTACTACGATGAAAGAACAATTTCGGGTATGTTGCACTCTTCTGGCATATAGGAATAATTTAAGCTATTTTTACTTTTATAATAGAGTATCAATACTTTAGCCAAATTGAAATGATTTTTATCAGAAATCATAACTTCTGCAGAGACACTGCGGGTTACTTTTCCTAACTGTGATCAAAAGTCAATGAAAAATCTATGTATAGGCTATTTAGTTAACCAACTTTTTTTGCAAAAAGGTGAAAATTGAAACAATCTAGGCAAAAGTTCTATTACATTTTCAAAACCGTCATCCGGAATTCCTGTTTTTTTTCCGATAAGCCACAAAAAAGTTTCATTCCGGCTCCTGTTCCGAAAAATTTATGTTTTCCTGCCGGAACAAATTCCTATTCCGGTCCATGGACAATAGAGATGGCTCGGGCTGACTTTTTTGAGGCCCGGACCGCCCACGGCCCGGAACCTCTAGCCCAGTAATCGTAACCGGCCCGGCAACTCATAGTAAAAATAAAGCCCAGCCCGCTCAAAGCCCATTCTTTTTAAGAACCTTTAATCACATAATCAAACTTAAAGGGGTTTCAAGAAGTGTTAGCGGCTCGTTAGCGGCCCAGTTATAAACAAAGATAGAACCGAGCCGTTAGCGGACCAGTAAAAAGACCGGTTAACGGCTCGTTGGCGGGTCTCTTAGCGGCCCACGCCATCTGTAATGGACAACTCTGCTCCGCTCCGACTTCGCCATAAAAATGCGGATTCCGACTCCGCTCCGGATCCGGCTCCAAGCTCCACTCTACCGGATATATCGGTAGAAAAACGATAAAGCACATGTAAGCCAGAGTTGTCCATGGACCGGAATAGGAATTTGTTCCGGCAGGAATACATAGATTTTTTAGGAACAGGAGCCGTAATGAAATTTTTTGTGGCTTATCGGAACAGGAATTTCAGTTGACGGCTTAAAAAAATGTCACAGAACTCTTGCCTTGATTGTTTGTTTCAATTTTCAGCTTTTTGCTAAAAAAGTTGGTAAACTAGCTAGTTAGTTTAGTTAGTAGCATATTTATCCTCCTATCACGAGAAAGCGATCAAAGCGCTATACGAGCTCGTTTAGGAGTTGCCAGCCATCTGTCTACCACACCAAGATGGGAGAATCCCGCTAAGTGCTTTTCCCAACGGCACAACAAGTAAACTTGCCGGCTTGTTCTCTACGCTGTCCCTTTAATGCTGAGCGTCAAGCAGGGAAGCTGTGAATACCAATGTTAAAGTCATTGGTTTGACCCGACTCGGAATCAAACCCGAGTCTACAGCTCAAGAGACAGAC
The DNA here is from genome assembly GCA_964006365.1 of Trididemnum miniatum. Classification (NCBI taxonomy): domain Eukaryota; kingdom Metazoa; phylum Chordata; class Ascidiacea; order Aplousobranchia; family Didemnidae; genus Trididemnum; species Trididemnum miniatum. Next base: position 9,356,078 of record OZ023233.1, on the reverse strand, counting down.
GCTCTATACCACACGGCCATTTGAATGGAATTAGCTGAGCCAATAAATTCTGTGTGTATGATATACCGGGTATAATTTTTCATATAGGTATTGACGTAATCGGTATTTACCGGCACTAAAAATAATCATAAACTGAATGATGACACTTTTGCTTTGGTTGTAGATTAGGAACATTTAGGAAATAAGAATTGTTTTTTTCTAAAATTTAGGAACGGATCGGAATAGAAACAAAAGCTTTAGGTTTGGAATGAAATTAGGAACAAAATTTTTGTTCCAGACAACTCTGATATAAGCAAACAAATAATAAACTGGCAGCGACCTCTAACGGCAAACGCTAAAAGTTACAATAAAATGCAAAAGGGCCTATAAATAGTATGTTGTAGTTTACACTGCTATTTATTAAATGTTGCTGCTGTTTATTAAATATCGCCTCTATTTAATGAATGTCGCGTTATTCATAAATATCGCCGCTATTTAATAAATATCGCTACTATTTATTAAATGTCGTTACACTTCGGCTGTTATTGGATTTTTCGAAGCGTTTTAGCTGCAGTTCTCTTCACTTTAACTAAGCATCTGTGAAATTGTGTAAATGTTGCTGAAAATTCGTACAAAATTTGCTAAGTCGTTTTTCTTACAATGGCGCCCCATGTGAAACTCTTTTTGCTACATGCGATTAGAGCGTGCTTTTTTCGCTTTGTTTTTGACGGAATCGGACTTTAGACTTTTATTTTTTTGTTGTTCGAGGCGGTCGGTTGCAGGTTTCCTTCAAAGTTAGTATGGTATAACTCGTAAGTTCGTATGGTTTATTTACAGTAGGTACTTTAAAAAGTCGGACTGAATACGGAGTTTAAGTTCTTTACAAGCTAAAGTTTTATGCACCTCCAAGCTTGCTCGAAAAAGTTTATTAGACCTATTGTATCCATATTGCAGTAAAGTTATGTTATCACCACTTGGGCCAACGCTGCAAGCACACGATTAAATAAAATGTATGTGATGCAAAATCGCTTCGTGATTTGACGTCACAAAACTTTTAATTGAATTTTGGGCAAATGTAGAATTTGATCTAAGCAGAAAAAAATCATGACGTCCAGCTTGTCTGGTGGCAAAGTTGTGGATTTCTGTGGTGAAATATTAATAGTTTGGAAATAATTCTGGCGGGCTATTCGTTTCTCTCTTTAGCATTAATTTAGTTATTTCTAGCTTGAATACAGTATATTACTCAGTTTCAAAATCGAAAACTGTTTGTACCAAGGAGACATGCGAGTTCTTGGATTACACTTTTTAGTTATACGGTAATTCTCACGAGCAGTGGCGCCGCTAGTAAAAAACATTAGGGGGGGCGAAACGACGTCATAACTTGTGATTTTTGCAGAGCTACACGAAAACATGAATAAAACAATAGGCACATTAACTTTCCGTAGGTGTAGTTTAGTTAGCATTCCTAAAGTAGGCTATTGTACTTCTTACTGAAATTGTTTTCATTTTATAGCTTTATAGCAGGGGTGTGCAACCCACGGCCCGCGGGCCACAATCCGGCCCTCCAGGCCAGTCAATGTGGCCCTCGACGATGGCAGGACAAAAATTTTTTTTTTTTAAATCGATTTATTTCGCTAGTTGTACCGTCTATAATACACGGATGGTGTTTAGCATTTTATAATTTTATACATATTTGACGGTGACTGGCCCTCGACGTTGTTAAAATTTTCGAAAGTGGCCCCCCAGTGAAAAAGGTTGTAGCCTACACCCCTGCTTTATAGTAGGCTAACGTAAGTTATAATTTTAACAGGATCATATGTTAAAGCAGCCAACAGCTCAGATGGCCGAGTGGTATAGAGCGTCTGTCTCTTGAGCTGTAGACTCGGGTTTGATTCCGAGTCGGGTCAAACCAATTACTTTAAAATTGGTATTCACAGCTTCCCTGCTTGACGCTGAGCATTAAAGGGACAGCGTGGAGAACAAGCCGGCAAGTTTACTTGTTGTGCCGTTGGGAAAAGCACTTAGCGGGATTCCCTCATTTTGGTGTGGTAGACAGATGGCTAGCAACTCCTAAGCGAGCTCGCATAACGCATTGACCGCTTTCTCGTGATGGGAGGATAAATATGCTACTAAATAAAAACAACGACGTGCATTCTGATTCAAGTGGTGCAGCTTTGTATGAAGCTCTGCAAGGTCGTTGCTTCTGAGATATCTAAGGGTGTAAAGTTTAAAAAAGTAAGGTCGCAACTGTCAATGCACAATTTTAAAGCGAAAGCCTACCCGAAATGAGCGCTTATAACTGCAGCATTTTGGGGGAGGTTTTGGCTTTAGCCTGAATGATGCAGCATCAATAGATGCATAAATGCACAAGTTTACGAAAGTTTTTCACACCCTGTCTATATTTATTGTTCCTACATGAGCGTTCCTACTACACATATAAGAGTAACGCCGGGATATGTTAGCTAAAACTGTGAAACTCAGGCGAGGAATAATTTTGAACGCTGAGTTCACTATTTCGGTGAAGACGAAATGAGCTCAAAATCGTGTCTGTTACAATCTTTCAGGTTAAGTTGATCCATAGATCCACAGATGACTGGCAACTTCTTAACGAGCTCGTATAGCGCTTTCATCGCTTTCTCGTGATAGGAAGATAAATTTGCAACTAACTAAACTAACTAACTATTTGCGGAAACTCTAGGAGGTAAGACATTGTTAGCAGGCAAGTTTTGTGTATCGAAACTGATAATTCCGCAATCTGCATGCTTCAACGGTTAAACATTTTGTTGCACCTTTTTTTTTCTATGCCATCTTTTCATCCTTTGTTTGCGTCTGAGTATATTTTGCGTAGATAAGAACAACAAAAATATTGCTGAAGCGCAGTAAATTATTGGAAACTCTGAAATCGATCCAGTAAACCAGTATGAGCAGCCTACTCCAGATGGCATGGGGCGCTAAGAGACCTGTTCTGCTAACGAGGAAAACGAGCCGTTAGACGGTCTTTTTGGTGGTCCGATAATGGTTCAGTTCTATCTCTTGTTTCTGATTGGGCCGCTAACAAGCTGCTACCAATTTTTAAAATTCCTTTCAACTCTCAATTTTGTTAAATGTGGTTGAACATTTGTTGTTGTAAAAGAATGGGCCTTGAGCGGGCTGGGCTTTATTTTGGAATGAGTGTCTGGGTTGGTTACTGCTGCTGGGAAGAGGTTTCGGGCCATGGGTAGTTCGGGTTGCAAAAAAGTCAGCTCGTGCCATCTCTACATAGTGCATAGGTTTTTAAAACTAGCCTCATAGCCTATACGGGTAAGTCTTACTGTGGCATTGAAGACTTGGCAATAAAAACAGAACGCAGCCTCCAACACATCGGGATATTCCAGCCAGGAGTTGTGACAGCTAGTGCCATTAACACAATTTAACAAAGAAAATTTCATGATTTACGTAATTAGTTGAAGTTGCTTCAGTGGCAGAGTGGCCTAAGTAACTACATTTCTTTGAAAAAAATTAAAAGTTATAAAAGTGGAAAAGCAATGCTAACGTAATTATCCCAAAGTTGCAACAGAAAGGGGAGATGATAGACTTTAATTTTATGAGGTGTCAAATTTGTCACTTTATTGTGGCCACTAGGGGCATACCGGTACCCATTTTGAAATACATAAAAACATACATTTTTCATAGCGGTACACAAGGGTGTATTGCCAGTATCTGAGTAGCTTTTTCTAGCTTTGTGACATTACATTGCCAAAGTTGGTCTCAATAATGCCCTAACACCATCAAAAAAAATTTACGCAATTAAGTGTTAAAAGCATGTGAAATTGGCTGTTTAACTTCTTTTTCTGAAAATGAAGTCCAAGTGACTTCATTTACGGTATTACTGTATTAGATCTAAGTCGTTCAGTCCAACAGCAAACATAATTCTCCATCAGACCAATAGGCCTAGCATAATCAGATAATAGCATCGCTGCAGCCAGGGTAGAGGATTAGGGGTACCAGTCCCCCCTCTTTTCAACGTGCAGATTGATAAAACTATGGTATCCCCGCTTAAAATTCTTTTAGCCTGAGCATGATCAAATTACCACAAATGCGGAGGGAGGTGAATAATTTGTTCAATCATCAATCAAATTATATACAATTTTTGTACATAAACTTAGGTTGCAATGAGAATAATGCTGCTGTGTCGGTAACTTTCCGTATTGTATTGCCATTGCGTTGAACTGATGGCCCCCAATACTTCAGACAACAAAATGCAACATATGATCAGTCGCTGTTACAGTCTTTCTACTTGAAGAGTGCAATAGCGTCCTGCCCATGAAAAGTGTGCCTTCAAGCTATCTACTGTGCTTACTACTTACTTACACATGTCGTATCATAGTGCTGATGTTAGTATCAACACACTTTTTAAGAAAAAAAGTGGGCAATTTTACTTCCAGTATTAATCAGTGCGCAGTGGTTAGCAGTCGCAATTCCAGTCTTGCAGAGGCAAAAAGAACTTCTGAATTGCTGTCTGACTGTTGCGCAGCAATGGAGTCAAATCACTGATTCTCCAATACAAACGAATAGGCCTGGCTGAAACCTCAGTGGTGGTACGGTAATTCAATCAAAAAAAAATTGTCCACCCTGCTGATTATTTCAAAGGCAAAAAAAATTTGACTGTGCAAACCATTTCCAAATTAGCCATCTGAAAATGAGCATGTGTTGTACTCACCTCAGCAATGCAGTAATCAGTTAACTTGCCTGGTATTTTTTAATTTGTACCCATCCCCTTTATTATATTTTTTGTTGTTTAGATGGTTAGTGAGATAATTTAGAAACAAAAATGATAATGTTATATTGTTGTTGTAAACATGGTGGTTTTAGTTCTAAGTTATTAATTGCATCTTCATTACTTACTTCAAGTAGAAGAGTCTCTTCAACTTTTGTTAAAATTACTAGTGCACATGCACCACTGCATATCAATTTGAAAACAAACTGTTTAGCATCCAATTTACTAATTGATAAGCGATTTTTGCTTCCAAAAATTGTAAATCATGTATTACCCACCTCTTATGCAAGATTTCATACTTCAGCAAAACTTTATGATGAATCAAAGCTTGAAGACTCTTTAAAAGTTAAGAAAAAACAGAAGAAAGAAGCTCTTGAATCTCCCAACATTGATGGAGCACTTAAAGAAAAAATTGACTCAGCTCAGCCTGAAGGCAGAGCTGCGGTTGAAGTAGCAAAGCCTTCATTGTGGCAAAGATTTGTTGCTGAAGTAAAGCATTATTACCATGGTTTTCGTTTGCTTGTTCTTGACACTCGTATAGCATGGGGTACGCTGTGGAAGATAGTAAGAGGCAAAACAGTTAATCGGCGTGAACGCAATCAATTTCGACGTGCAGTTGCAGATATTTTCAGACTGCTACCTTTTTCTGTGTTTATTGTTATTCCTTTTGCTGAAATTGCTTTGCCGTTTGTTGTTAAGTTTTTTCCAGGTATTTTGCCTTCTACGTTTGAAACTAGTTCTGCCAGGGATCAACGATTAAAAAGAGAACTGAAAGTTAAACTTGAAATGGCCAAGTTTTTACAAGATACAGTGGAAGATATTGCAGTTCATTCTAGTAAGTCTAGTAAGAAAATTGATGCTTCCAAGAAATTTGTTGAATTCTTGAAAAAGACACGGAATGCTGATGAGGAACCGTCAAACAAAGAAATTTTAGAGCATGCCAAATTGTTCAAGAATGATTTGACATTAGATAACATTGATCGACCCCAGCTTGTGGCATTGTGTCGCTTAATTCAGGTTCCTACTGTTGGCACTAACGAATTTCTTCGTTTACTACTTCAACTGAAACTAAAGCGATTACATCAAGATGATGAATTAATCATGAAAGAGGGTGTAGATAGTTTAACAACTACTGAGTTAATGCAGGCATGCCAAGCAAGAGGTATGAGAGCTATCGGAGTACCACGTAAACGTTTAAAGCATCAACTGACCGAGTGGGTGGATTTACATTTTGAACATGATGTGCCCAGTGCTCTGCTGCTCCTCAGTCGAGTATTATACTTGCCTGACTCTGTTCCCGCTCAAGACAAAGTCAAAGCTGCTATTTCAACTTTACCAGAAAAAGCAGCAGGTGAAGCGGAAGTTCGAGCTGCTGAGTTACACTTGGAACGAGTCGATAACACAGCAAGATACAAAGCTGCTAAACTTGAACAAGATGTAATAAAGGAAGAAGCTGCTAAAGCGAAACAAGAAAAGGCTGCAAAAGCGCAAGAAGTAACTGAAGCTGAGCTTGCTGCAGCTTCTGAAACTGTCGCTCCAGACATGGTGAAGGACAAAGTGTTGGAGGCCGAAACTGTTTCTGAGGGACCTGTTTTAACAGACACTGCAAGAGTTATTCATGATAACAACAAGATTACTCAGGAGGAAATCGACGTCATTGATGATGCTATGAGCAGAATACAATCTGAAACAGATAGTACAGGTAATGTTAAAACAGAACTGGACGAATTACGTGAGGATGTTGAAGAATATCAAACTGATGTCAAAGTTTTAACTGACGAAATTAAAAATGAAGAGCAAACAGCTGAATTACGCGACACAACTGCAGGCAAGCTACTCCAAAAGCGCATCAATAAAATGATTGGAAATATGGAGTCCATCTTAGAAGATTTAGAAGAGTCAGTAGTGGAAGTGAAAGAAGGTGGTGCAGCGAATCAGATATCAACAAACGAGCTCGTGCAGACTATACACTTGCTAACACAACTTCCAGCGGAAAAATTAAAAAAGATTTTCGAAGTTTTGGATACCAATAAAGACGGTCATATTAATGTTGCAGAAGCCACTCAAGTTATCAAGTTGTTAAATCAAGAAGATGTGGAAGTGACGCCAGAACAGTTGGAAAAAATAGTTGTTTTATTAGCTGAACAGTTAAAAGACAATTTTGAAAACGTTGATAAGATTACAAAAGAGAAAACTGTGGATGGCAATATTGATGAAACTAACAGCGTAAACCAAGAGAAAAAATGATGTTTTTTCGAGTATTTATTCATGCACTATTGTTCTAAAACCTTTTCATTTTCTTCTGAACTTGGGCAATCTATTTGCTTATTGTGGTTTTGGAGTCTTTGTTATGTGGCGCATGATAATCAAACAGGTTTTATATATATATGCGAGTGTTCAGCAATTTGATATTTTTGTTAAAATTCCGCAAAAAAAATCATACTCGTTTCATCGCAAATGCAGCTTTGGTTAAGTAAACTACGTATTTACCTACCAATAATTGCGCACAATTTGTTGATTTAAAGATGATTGAGATAATACAAAATATGATTGCATTTTTGGACGTAGCCATGAGTTCATTTTATCTTTAAGAAATTGTTCTGTTAGCTGAAGACGGAAAATTTTGTATAATTTTTAGTGCAGCCAGTATGTTTGCATTATGTTGGGCATATAACTATAAGACCAATCCATGTAGAAAAGATACATGCAGTTGCTTATATCATTCAACTATAGAGAACATAAGAGCAAATTGCTTTGCTTAAAGGATGCATTGCGACATTAATAATCTGGTGTATTTTAATATTAGTGTGGTGAAAGTGAGACTGCTTTAGCCTTGGGAATGCAATACACGCTTTTATTGTAGGCTCTGAGTGTTTTGCCGTTTAACGTTAACAATTTTGAAATTTTTTCGATATCCTTTACTCATGCTGGGTGCACTAAAATTGGTTTAAAATATGCTTGAGGTATTCTTTGCGTAATAGAATATGAATTGCTAACAATAAAATTCGCCAAAGTAATCACTATGCATTAGTCAGTGTAGTGCTATTCGTGCGAAAGTTGATGAAGCGCAGTTTAATGAGACTGGTACTTTGTCAAATTTTTGATTTTGAATCCTCTAGTGCTTATTGAGGCTGCTATGTATGGGCAATTTGGATTTTATGTCAAGACTGTTTCTACTCATTTTTTCCTTTTTTGGTTTATCCGAAAGGTTGACAAAATAAATCGTCCCCCCACCGATGGAAAAGTGAATTAAGCGTTAGAGAATTCGACATTGAGACTAGACTTTCGAATTCGGGCCGAGGGCTATTGCGGTTAAGTTTAGAGCTAAGGTTTAGTGTTCGTGTCTCTTCCCCGAGTCGACCAATGCCGAATAGTTGTGCGCTCGTCAGCGAGCGGAATATGTAATTTTGTTTCAGTGTTTGTGGCTTATTTTTGGTATTTTGTTCGTGAAATGTAGATGTGTATCGCTCTATTTTATTGTTGCGTGACCATAGTAACAAATTTCAAATCTCTATACGCAAGATTTATGAATGATTTGCACCTATATTGGAGCTAGTTTATTCTTACATAGCTAAAACCCCTACTGACCGCTAATTTAACAGCCATTTGCACCGCAAAAATATCAGTTTTACTACTCATATTTGGCATTATAATTAGTTAGTTCTAAGTAAATTGTTCTTTTCACTTTCAGAAATACGATAACACACGTATGGTCGGAAACGTAAGCTCCACTCACTGTTAAAGTATTAAAAAGCAGTGAGTTTTTATGAATTTATGCGAAGTGAACGAGAAAGTATGGGGTTTTACGTTTATTGTACTGCCATGTAAACTCTTCTCGATTTTAAGTCCAAAATGATTATTGTATTGACAATTTTAGTATATATGTTAATTTTTGAATAATTTGTTATTGGCCCTTCTAGCTCAGTTATATGTTTGGATAGTTTCGTAGGAGTTTAATTTCAAATGGCCGAAACTGTTACAATAAAGCAGGAAAATACTGATGCTTTGGCACTGGAAGAACAGTAAGTGCATATGTCCAACCCTACAGTAGGCACAACGTATCTGTGGTACCTGGTTATCCTAGTTTGATACACGTTCAACTACTTTTAACTACCGAATCGTTTTAACATTGATACATACTAGAACGTCCAGTTTGCGCTTTCTGTAGTAATATAGCGGTGCAACCCCCATGCTGAGATTGAAACGCTGAATTGGTCATTTTGCGTCACTTACCTTTTTTTTTTGTTACTTAAAATAGGCCTACGATGCGCTTTGCAACAGCTGTGATATTTGATGACTGTATAACTTTTACTAACCGACCGGTAAGCTCAGTTTCTAAGCGCACGCCATCAGCGCAGAAGGCCTGGAGTTCGATTCCCACGCTGGTAAAATCGACCCAGTGTCGCCAACGGCTCGCCACCGTTGTGACGTTTCTCCGCAGCTGTGTTGCCATTACCCAAGCGCTAAGCTGCGGAAATGGGTCCCGCCACTCGTTACACGCTTCAGCGTAAACGGCGATTATAATAAGGATTTTTTAAACTTTTACTGCGGAACTCTGGTTGGGGTTCTTCAAATACCATTAAGGAAGTACCAAGTACCATTTTTTAATAATTTCGGGGTATGGCAAAACTAAGCATAAAATCTTCGCTTCAACCACTCTAAGCTGCAACTCGTATTGAAGTTGTATCATGTTGGTGTATGACAAAATTGTTGTTTTGCAAGCGGCTGTAGCAAATTACATGATATTATTCAGGATAATCAGCCTGTGCGCGAACAACCAAAAAGGAATCAATGACAAAGTGATTGAAAATGCTGTTCCCAATGTCGATGTGCATCAACGGGTCGCGGCAATTAACCGACTGCTTACTATGGTAAGTTCGGTCGTGTCACGAGTTAAACTTTGTGTTGTTCATTTTTTTTTTAGGGAAAAATTGAAGTGCTAAAGGTTTCTTCTGGCCTTATATACAGACTGAAAAACACATCTGCGTTAAGGTAAGTGAGTTAACTAGTAATATTTTCATTGTGTTTCGAAATGAATCGATCTCACGCTTGTAGTTTGTCGGTACATTTTACAACCCTTTCCAATGAGTGCAAATCAAAATTAATGTGTGTCCTTTAAAAATTTGGCACCGTAAAAGGATGTCTCGAGTGTAAGAGGTTAAATTAAAATGGTATTTTAATTTCTTGCTTATGCGTTAGAAGTGGGAGTTAATAGATTCTTTCACTTTTGTGCTTTACCAATTGCTCGTTTACTTTTCGGTGTATCTGGAACCTCTCTTAAGGATTTATTTGTTTCTAAATTTGTAGTGGCGATTTAAAAAAGCATGCTCTTGAATAGCGTAACAAACTGTTTCCAAACATTGAGTTCTTTTGTGGTAAATAATCATACATACTTATCATCAACAAAGATATTTGATACATTTTCTCCATTGAATTTGACTACTAAACGAATAAAAGTGCATTGTTGAAGTAACTTCAAAAGTGGTTTATTATTCTTCAATTTCTCTACTTTTTTAAAAACCTACTCGCATTTATATTTCAAATTTACCGTAAAAGCCAACGTAACGTGTAGCATGTTTTCAAAATTTGAATCTTTGGTTTGCATAAAATCGAAGCAAACGACTTCGGGAGCAAAATGTCATGCGATTGCTACGGTACTACAACGTTGTTTGTTTGTCACGCTTTTTTCTCGCCAAGGTGTCTTCTTCCAAGCATTAAAGATAAAGAAAAGCCCTTTTAAATTTTCGGAATAAATTTATTCAAAAAATTGCGGGGTCTTCATTATGAAATGATAATCTAGCTTTATGAAAAACGAGCGTTTCAAAAACTAAGTAGCTTCTACAGAAGCCCTTTTTTACTCACCAGCCTAGGCTCCTTGGCTCAAAGCTTAACGATTAGAATGTGAAATAAACCTACACCCGTCATCGCCCGTACGGGCTTATTTCAAAAAACAAAAAAAACATACATACTAAAGATTTAAAGAAGAAACTTTTTGAGTTGATACAAATTTTGATCAACTTTTCACCAAAAATTTTTGGAAGTTTTTGTTTTTCTCAATATTTCTATTTTTTAGTAACTTGAAAGGCGTTGATAACCAAGAAAAGCTGGTTTTTCAAGTTATAGAAAGTGCTGGGAATAAAGGAATATGGACCAGAGACATACGGTTCAAATGCAACCTTATGATGACCGAAGTTAATCGAATTTTAAAGACGCTTGAAAGCAAGAAGCTCATCAAAGCAGTTAAATCTGTTGCGGTAAGAACGTTTTTGGCAATTTCTACTCCCATTTTCGTTTTGCCGAAACGAGACTTCGGTGCAACCGACTTGGCGCTAAGGGTTTTTGGTTTGTCGTTACGACAGGGTTTTGTGGTTTCGGCTTGAGTTTGGGTTTGGTTTAGGGTTCGAGTGATGACTTCCTTGTTCGAGTTATGGAAAGGGTTATATGTCTCAACGTCGCATCGTTATCGCCAAATAGTCCCTCAGATTCTGTGCCATGTTGTCTCATTATGCTTGTTTTTTATTAGGCTTCAAAAAAGAAAGTTTACATGTTGTTTAATCTTACTCCCGATCGATCGGTGACCGGAGGAGCTTGGTACAGCGACCAGGATTTTGAATCGGAGTTTGTGGAAGTTTTAAATCAGCAGTGCTTCAAATTCTTGCAGCAAAAAGCTGAAAACGCTGAAAAAGACGTATGTTGTGTGTTTGGCAATTTTATTGAAATTGAATTTTTAATATATGACATCTACTTCATTGCAGATAGTGTACACTATTTGAACTTTTCAAGTATCGTCAGTGCAGTCAGCAAACTGCAGCTGTGTTGGGACTTGAAAAGCCCAAATGGAGTACACCACCTGCAGTTAAGTATGTGTCATATATTTTTATTGATATGACTGACTAGTGACTACTGTACTGACCAGCTTTTGTTGTATCTTAGCCGATCGCTTTGTCCATGAGACTACGGATTGCACCACTGATCACTAGTGAATCGTTTCCATAGAGAGCATTTTCGGCTGTGCGATATTCCTAGTTTTGGAACCACAAACAGAAAATGTTTTCCCCATTTTTTAAACCGCTGGGTGTGGTTGACAAGTAATCGTATTGAGGGTACGATATCTTCGCTCGAATTCTAAGAACATTCGTGCAATGAAATTGATGAGCTTTCTGTACCATGGACTGGAGTTGATTGAATGCATGTGTCTAGTACAAGAACGATATGCTGCTTTCTCTATTGGTGTTATGAAAAAATTGAAATGACATTGTTATGCATTTATCCTGCTGTAATTTCACAATTTTTTTTGGTTTTCGCAGAGCTCGCTTTCGCCAATGGCACAGAACGCAAGTTCGTTTTGCTCCTCCCAAGAAGTTCTTGACTTTATTTCAAAACTGGGCGTTAGTAAGGTAACTTACACTGGAACTTGACCAGTTTTTTGATATAGTATTAAAATCTTCATGTATATCGGAGTCATTGGACTGCTTTAGTTCTATACCAAGATTACGGTTTGTGGAAGCTGACGACGACTTTCGTGCTTTATTAGCATGATGACCTAAAAAGAGTTATTTGCAATGTGTGAAACTCTTCTAGGAGCTTATTTTTTCCTAATTTGAAGGTTTTGCTACTGGTGCTTTTTATTCTCGCTGTGCAGGACCGCATAGTAGTTCTGCAATATCTGCATGCATGAATGAGAAAAGCTGGAAATATGCCATTTCGTACAACATGTTTTGTAATGCTGTACTATTCAATCCATTTCTTTTCGGTTGGAGTTGTCCGCACCCACAAAGGATGCAAGTTGCCGTTGCTGAGGGATACGAAAGTCTGTTGAAGCGCATAGTATTTAATATAAAACAAGGTCCGAATTTCCATATTACATAAAATTGGGGGTGCAACTTTGGTTTCATCTTTCTAATGGGGCGTGGGGTGAAAAACAAATAGGGAAACCCAGTCTATAATCTGCAATTCTGCATTGATTACCAGGTGGAGCTAAGTGCGGAAGACATTGAGACCATTCTTAATACTTTAATATATGATGGAAAAGTGGAGATGACGGTTGTGCCAACTCCTTCTGGAGATTCAAAGAAACTTTATCGCGCAGTAAAGCCGATGATAGACTCAACGAATTTCACAAGAACTCCATGTGCATTGTGTCCGGTAGTTACTTTTAATTTTTAACAATTGATTTTTCCTACTATGATAAGTTATGCGACTGTTGATCCAGACGAAGCTGCTTTAGACCTGTTTTGAGTAGCGTGGACGACTATACTTGCATTACCGCATGAAACAGTGCATCCCAAAAATTAGTTGCGCCAGTGCAGCATCTTGCTGTTAAGCGATGATGAAATTATCTTACAGTTAAGCGATGAAATGATAAAATTTGTTGCAGTTATCGCATTGCCAGTATACCAATAATATGACTAAAAACAGTCACTTTGTCAAACTGGTTCACCTGTTCAAGATATTTTTTAAGGGACTTACCGTAGCATTGTCTCGTAACAACTCTCTGTTTTGTTGGTAACTTGTGCTAAAGTTGTGCGCCAATCGTATTGTGTAGCTGGATACGGCTAATGAAGGGCCCAACAATGATACCATTTTATCGCGGTACTAACATTAACTCAAACAAAAGAGCTGCTTTGAAGTGTACTATAGTGAAGTGAAGTGAATAAAAAATGTGTTGTGAGTAGTTCACTATTGATAGAATAATTCTTGCTGTCATCTTCCTCATTTCTTCATGTCGCACATTAAAGGTTCGACAATACATTCTTATTTGTACTTGTATGAACGTTAGTTTCATTTTACGTGCTGATTTGGGTTTTCGCAGTGTGCACGCCTATATGCTTCAAAGTTTCAATGCTTTAAATTTGAACGTGATGTGTGCGTAGGTGTTTCATCTCTGCACGCCTGGTGGTCAAGTTTCTCCTGAAAATTGTATTTATCTCGATGAATGGATGGAGTATTGAAAGTTGGAACTGTGATATTTTTTATTTGTTTCCTTGGAGTTTATATTTTTGGGTGTGGTAAGTAGATATTTTGCGACATTTAAGAAACTTCTGACATGAATAACTCTTTCTTTTGCTTAGGTGACTTTCCATTTGAAGAATTCCATTTTTGAAGTATAATCTCCGCAGTTGCTTCAGTTTTATTTCTTCTGCATGGCGGCGCCATTGGTCCTAGTAATTGCGTTTTCTGGTGTAATTTCGAAAGTATTGCTTATTTCTAACACTGGCCTTGGTTGCTAGTTTTTCTTTACTAAAAATCATTGCCATTTTGCGAACATGGTTCCTATTTTCATCCATTTCTGATAACAACTGTCGTAGAAGATGATTGCAATGTCGCAAGTGGGTTTCCCTTTTTGCCGGATTTTCAACTTTCCGGGAAACGGAAAATTTTCAGAAATTTTCCCGAAAAATCTCGTGAAGCCCGGGAGATTTCCGGGATTCCGAAAATCCTCGGGATTTCTGGAATTCGGGAAAATTTTCCGTGAAAATTTTTCGAGCTTAATTATTTGGCCACAAGAGGGGTGAGAAAGACATTCTTTTCCAAATTGCATCATTTCTAATCCAAGTTTAAGCATTTTTTAATGTTGTTTTGACGAACTGAGTTCGAGTTTTTAGCAAAGTAGGGAAAAACTTTTTGATCTCCCAAGCATTTGGTCGTAAAAATTTTGGAAATTTTAAAAAATAATTTTTAACAGTAAAAAAGAAATTGAAACTTTACATAAACGCATTTTTACGTCAGAATAATAGATATCAGTGCCACTGAAGCCCTTAAAATATAAAAAAAATTCCCGGGATCTCGACATAAATTTCCCGGGAAACGGGAAGTTTCAAAACCCCAAATTTCCCGGGAGGAGACACTAGTCGCAAGCAGTCCAATATTGTGTATGTTGTAATTGCGAATCAGGAATACTGCTTTGTTAGCTTATTTTTTGCCAATGTTATATTTAAAGGAATACATGGTACAGTTTCCATTGTTAGTTTGATTAATTTATCACCTCGTCGGCGAGCGACCAGTAGGTCAGTTTCGAGTGCCGACCTACATTAAGTGAGACGAGTGGCTGCAGACAGAGATGGGCATTTATCGAGTTAATTTGTCGGCTATAATTTATTACCGATTTATCGTTATCGCTCAAAATAGTTTTGATTTATCGATTACCAATTTACCGACATCGCTTTTGTGATATATTTTGTTATCGCCGATAAATTATCGCGGTAAGCGATTCACTGCAAGACCTTTCGACCTCTCAGTTCTTGTGGTCACCGCCTTACAATTTAGAATTTCAAAAGCATTGGTCGGCTGACGTCTGATTCAAGACATCGCTATCGGTGCGAGAGGTGTTGAACTCGATTCCCTAGCCAGTCAATACGTAGGTCTACACGGTCGCCAACGGCTCCCCACCGCTGCGGCGCTTTGGAGTTGTGTTGTCTAGGCGCTAGGCCGTGGAGATGGACCCCGTCACTTGCTGCACGCTTCGGCGTAATGCCGCTAATATGAAGATTTTTTTCCAAAATTATCATTTTGTTTCTGTTTTATTGGACGAGACATCAGACGTAAGCTGCTATTCCCACCTATCAACTTTTCTTCGATATGTAAATGCTGATGCTGATGGACTTCTTAGTAAACGATTTAAATTTTCTGATATCAGCAAAAGGCCGAAGTGCTGCTGCAATTGCTAAATTGGTAGTGGCTCAACTAAATGAACTTGGTTGTGTGAAAAAAACTTGTTGCTCTTTCGCATGACAGTGCTTTGGTTATGTCAGGAGAGCTGAATGGTGTTCAAACCGAAGTAAAAGGATCTGCACTTGATGCAATCTTACTGCTTTGCTCACAAGCTCAATCTTGTGCTTATTCCTGCCACTTGAACTTTTGCGGTTTTCGCATAAAAAAACTCTTTAATACACTTTTATATCGAAAAAGGGCATGCAGTGAGTGCAGACACCACTGGCGTAGCCAGGATTTTGCAATGGGAGAAGGGAGGGTTGAGAATGACATCACATTTAATTATACGTTGTATGCAGGAGCGGATCCAGAAAGTTTTGGTGGGGTGCATGCAATTTTGAATTAGGCTGAATGCAGGGTTGGAAAAATTCGATTGTAATCGATATTTATTTTTTGTTCATCGAATGCATTGGAGCCTTTACTTTTTTGAATGAGTATCGAATATGGCCTTGTCTTTACTTTTTTTCGGCTTAAATCGATAATCGATTCTTTTCGTCGAGATTATTTTATCTTACTTTAGTAAATTTAAAATGCTTGTTAGTATGTCATTTTTTTTGCGCTGATATACTTTTTTTGGGCCAAAACCCCGACTAAAAATAAAAATAAAACAAAGTTGCTAGAACAAAGTCATTTCACATCTACAATCGCACCCGCAAGTCCCGCATGCAATGTCCGCTGCTTGTCTTTTGAGCGACTCCGTAGCCGTGAGCAAATTCCAGAAAAGGCTTTGGCGCATACGTCTAAATGCTCAATTGGTTATAGGCTCTAGGTAGCTAGGCCTTGTATTGCGCTATGGAAGCAAAGTTAGCGATCAGATGGCCGAGTGGTATAGAGCGTCTGTTTCTGGATCGGTAGACTTGGGGTTCGATTCCGAGTCGGGTCAAACCGATGACTTTAAAATTGGTATTCACAGCTTCCCTGCTTGACGTTCAGCATTTAAGGAACAGTGTGGAGAACAAGCCGGCAAGTTTACTTGTTGTGCCGTTGGGAAAGGCACTTAACGGGATTCCCCCATCTTGGTGTGGTAGACAGAAGTCCAGAAATTGGTGTTAAAAATAATAAAGCAGCATGAAAGTGCAAAATAGCATACAGCATCATATTCTGTACACCTTGCTCGTTTGAATAAATGTTTTTTTTCGCCTGGTTTCTACTTGTATAAACACAAGCTTATTTACCCTTCTAAAGATTTTAACGATCTCCACATAGCCTTAGAACTCCCAAGTCAATTTTTAGAAGCACGTCAATCAGCAGATAGATGACCAAACGTATAGTTGCTGATATTGCAAAATGTTGAAGACAATCAAGACTGCGCACAAAGCGCTAACCCAGTTCCAAACTAGTGCAACATTTAATGCGAAATTGACAAATTGTATGTAAATTACTCGTATAGTAGAGAGAGAGAGAGATTTATTTCGCCATTCATTCACTACACAATATAACAAAATATAAAAAAAGGAAAAAAGTCTATTGAACAAATGGCCAGGAAGCATCGACTAACCGCAAGGTTTTCGAATCAAGATGCTCCCTGACAGTCGCAGAAAGTACATCACACACAGAAAAAGAAAATCACAGAGTAAAAAAACGATTACCAATATTTTTAGGTGCCAATAATCAAATTTTCAGTGAGTAATCAATTAACTAAATTCAAAACATTTAAAGAAGATTATACAAAGAAAAGCATATTCAATAAACATCAATACGATTGCAATAAAAAATGTTTGTAAGCCTTTTTAAAGGAAACCCAGTGTGTGCTTTTTATATCATTATCAATCTCTTTCCAGAGTTTGGTTCCTCTGAACGAAAGAGTTTTTTGGGAAAAACTTTTGTTCATACGCGGCAAAAAGTAAATTGCTTTTTCAGTGGATCTTGCATTGTGATGATGAATTTGATTAATCTTCATGAACGAATCATGAAATATTTTCGGCACATTTCCTTTACACAATTGAAACATGAATTTGCCAAGTTCAAAATTGTATACGTCATGAAGTTTTAAAAATTTAAGTTTTTTATGCAGCGAAGTCATTGACGTATAACGGTTGCTACGGGTAATAGAATTATATAATTCAATGTAATAGAATTATATAATGTAATAGAATTATATAATATAATTCAATTATATAATTCAATGACGTATAACGGTTGCTACGGGTAATAGAATTATATAATTCAATCTGACACTGATTTCACTTCGATAATTTTTGGTAGCCCTGCCCCATACAATTATGCCATATTGTAATCTGCTGTAGATAAAGCTGTAGTATAGCCTGCACAGAGTTTCCACGTTAACAAAATCACGAAGCCTGTAAAAAATTCCGGAGTGTCTTGCCAATTGATTTGAGAGATGTTTCAAATGAGCAGACCAGCTTAAATGTTCATCAATGTGCAAGCCGAGGTACTTAACCGACGAAGCTCTGATCAGCGCAGAATTATTTATGATCAGCTTAAAGTTATCATCAATAGTTTTCTTTGGATTGCCTTTGACTATCATGTAGTTTGATTTAGAGTAATTCAAAGACAGTTTGTTTTTCCGTAGCCATAGATCAGTTTTTGAAATTTCTTTATTGGCGCGAATTTCTAAAGAATCTAAATCTTTGTCAGACATAGCTAGATATGTGTCGTCAGCATATAAGGTCGTTTCAAATTTTGTAGCTAAAGGTAGGTCTTTAATATACATCAGAAATAAGAGTGGGCCTAAGCAAGAACCTTGGGGGACACCGCAAGAAACAGACATTAGCTCAGACTGGGTCTGTAGAATTTTAGTATATTGACATCGGTTACTTAAGTAGCTTTTAAATGGATCAAGTGGCTTACCACGAATCCCGAAGTATTTTTGCAATTTAGCTAGCAAGATTTGGTGATTAACAGTATCGAACGCTTTTGAAAAATCTAAGAATATGCAACAGGTATGCGGTCCTAAATCAACATTTCTTAGAATGTTATCATGGATGTGGGCAATCGCAAAGTTTGTAGAAGAATTTTCACGAAATCCAAATTGATTTTTACTCAATAAATCGTACTTTTCAAGGTAAGAGGAGATTCTGATGTAGATCAACTTTTCAAAGATTTTATCAAATTGAGATAAAATAGATATTGGACGGTAGTTTGTGGCTAAATTGTGATCCCCTTTTTTAAAGATTGGAATCACTTCCGCTATTTTCAAGCAGTCAGGAAATACGCCTTGTGCAATGCACAACTTAAATAAATCAATACAGGCGACAAAATATTTTTACTTAACTTTATAAATTTGGTCTCTACATCCATGATTCTAATAGCCTTATTATTCTTAAGTGCATTGATAACTGTTTCTACTCCATCAGAAGTGGTTGGCTGCAGAAATATCGAGTTTTTCATGCTGATAACTGGTGGTGGTATGAGAACAGAAGAGTGTACATCAGGAATAGCGTCAGTCATTTTCCTACCAATACTTACAAAAAAATTGTTCATTGCATTTGAGATAGCTTTAGGTTCAGTTAGGATAATTTCTTCAGTTATTACTAGCTTAGTAGGAACATGTTTTACACAGCATGCAAGACTTGCAAGCCCGGTAAACTACTGGGACCATAAGCAATGATTAAAAAGAACACGGCCCAGAAAAGCAGTGCACTCATAGGGCATGGGGCGAAGACCCGAAAAATTTTATCATTTAGCGTACGGTACCAAATTGCATTTAAATTAAAAGAAAACACTATTCGGGTCCATCATGTTTGATTCTGATCAAAGGCCAAAATGTCACTGCTGGGGTTTAAATGTTTAACCATCCGTTTGCTTAAAATGTTTTTTCAGCATTATTGCTTTCGTCATTTCAATTATTTGGCGACAACCAACGCTCTTCTCCAGATTTTTTGAATTTTGAGGTGGTGCAAACAGGATGAAAGAAAGCCACGCAGCCAGGATTTCAGGGCAGCTCCAGCATGGAGCAAAAGCTCAGGGCAGATAGAGTCTGGGCCTGAAGCTTTTCCTGGTTTCAGATGTTTGAGGGCGGCTGCGAATTCTGAGGGAGTAAAGCTTCCACAGACATTCACTGTACTTGTTGTAGAGGCCCTCCAAAGATCAGACACTTCTTGAGACACAAGCCGCGATGACTTGCGATCAATATCTTCGTATTTGCTGTTATTGACCAGTACTGATGCGATGACATTGGCTGAAACTGCACAATGCCGAGGGGAGCGTCGTGATCTACCAGTCAAGTTGTTTAATATGCTCCATGCTTTACGACTGGAGTGAGAAAAGTCGATGGTTTGGACTGCCTCAAACTATCGGTCCCTGCGTTTTCTGTCAAGCCTGGACAGCAGGGCAGAAGCAGCCCTGCTAGAGTCTGATCCCTTAGGCGATTGCAGGAACATCTGATAGAGGTTCTCACACTCAGCATCCCAACACGGAATGTGGTCGTTTCGTCGACCACGTGGGATATACTTTTTGGCTGCTGTGCTGATGGCATTACAGAAGTCCTGGTATGCCCGGTCCACATCAGATGTATCGGGTGGCAACAAGCTCTTAGCGAGTTGGTTGGTCAGGGCATATCCGGAATAGAAGTTTCACCCTTTCCATCGGTGACAGCAAGCGAAGCAGGTTACGACGTTTGCGAAATGGTCTCCCACAGGGATCAGTCTTGGCTTCCCTCCTTTTTAACATCTACACATACGATCTGCCTTCCACAATTTCCCAGAAGTATGCGTATGCCGACGACCTGGCATTGATGCATACGTCGAAAGACTGGAAGACTTTGGAGGGCACTCTTAAGCCCAGACATGACAACACTTTCAGCGTATCTCCAGACTTGGAGGCTGAAGCTCAGCCATACTAAGACGGTGACGACGGCCTTTCATTTAAACAACCGAGAGGCGAAACGTGAGCTCAAAACCTTGAACAACGGCAGACTATTGCCATACTGTCAAACTCCAACCTACCTTGGTGTAAAGCTGGACAGGTCGCTCACTTTTCGTTATCACCTAGAGGCACTGCGCAAGAAACTTTCCACTCGCGTCGCACTGTTGAGGCGACTTGCAGGCTCGGGATGGGGTGCAGGAGCCAAAACATTGCGAACAGCCGCCTTGTCCCTGGTTTACTCCACAGCTGAGTACTGCGCACCTGTTTGGTGTCGTAGTGCTCACACTCGGCTAATCGACAGTGTTTTAAATGACGCCTTGCGCATTGTCACTGGATGTCTGCGACCCACTCCAACGGACTACTTGCCAATCCTCGCAGGCATCCAGCCAGCTGAGCTTCGCCGTCGAGGAGCGACACTCTCCCTGGCTAACCGCGCCACCCTTAACCCTGCTCATATTCTACATGAGCAGCTGGTCGGGAAACAAAATGCGTACCAGCGTAGGCTCAAATCAAGACGCCCGTTTGTACCCGCTGCACAGAAACTACTGGATAGTCTGACCGAATCAGACATTCGCGCAGCGCAATGGATAGATTACGTATGGAACATGAAGTACTTGAAAAGTGCATCAAGGCTTCATGCTTTTATTCCCAGGGCCAGCCCTAAGCCTCTTGGAATGGGTTTGCCCAGAACATCTTGGGTAAAACTGAATCGTCTGCGGACTGGCGCAGGGCGATTCCATTCATCCATGTACAAATGGGGTGTTGCTCCTTCACCGAATTGTGAGTGTGGTGCCTCTGAGCAAACTGCAGACCACATCATTTCTACATGCCCCCTACATCGTGCATCAAAAGGAATACAAGGTCTGTTGGTCCTGGATGATGACACCCGACGCTGGCTTAAAATCAACGCCGTCAACATCTAAACCGTCGGAAGAGGATGCCCAACCACGCGACGGCGAATTATTTGGCGCTAATGTTCGTAATAATATATTCATTCCGTAAACCTGTAGCAGTTAAACTATCGTATTTCTTTTTTAATCTTAACTATGGACAAAAGCAAATTGCAAAGCCAAAATGGAAGAGTTGTCAGAGAATTGAGAAACTAGCATCTGACAAAATTTGTGATTCTGGCGAGTACCAGTAACTTTGCTAGCAAAAGTGCATTTGGTGTCAACACTAGGTTTGCACTTTTTCGAAAAAGCTAAAATCACTCAGTATAATATCGATTACAATATTCTTTATTCTTTACTTTTTTAAACTACCGTCGAAATCGATTATTTCTTTACTTTTTGGTGAGCTATCAAATATCGATTATTTCTTTACTTTTTTGAGTATCGATTCCCAACTCTGGCTGAATGTTAACTAACTTACATGTAAAGACGTTTAAACTCGAAAACGGGCGTAAAAGCCTTTTGAAAATGTTTCATGTCAGGGGCGTATTCAGAAATTTTTGGAGGGAGGGGGCATCAATATTTGTCACTTTTTTTACGCGTATTTTTTCCGGTAAAGTTATGTTTAAGCAACTTAAGTGCCGTAAACGACTCTAGGGGGGTGCGGGGCCATGCTCCCCCGGAAAATTTTGGAAAGTTTGCTTACTGCAATGGCCATTTTAGTGCTCTTTGAACTATTTTTAAGAATAGTTTGTCATATTTTGGTCCCCTAACGTTGAGTGCTTCACCAATGATGCATTTTGTTCGCACAGTTTCGATTACCGGTATGTATGACGTTATTTGAGGCTCAATGGGGAGGGGGTTGTAACCCCCAAACCTCCCCCCTCCCCGTGGCTACGCCACTGGCAGTCACTATAGACAATGCAAAAACATTTTTCGAGTTTATGTCTAAAAGCAGAAGATTGGCTAAAATAGGTGAAAGGAGGCTGCAACCGTTATTAGTTTGAGAAATTATAGACTGAAAGTTAGGTTTTAGCACCTTATTACAGAGCCAAAGGGATAAGCCATGGCACCGTGCCCCCCCCCCCCCCTGCGTGCGCCCATGTCATTTGCGTAGTACTGCCTAGTGCCTATACTGCATTCGCACGCTGAATGTGAGCCATTCAAATAATGCAAATACGAAGAAAACAGTGCTCAATTGTGACATAATATACATTAAAATCAAATCTTTTTATTACTCGCGGGAATACACCAAAGCGTAAAGGAGATGGCGGGACCCATTTCCGCAACTTTGCGCCTGGACACTGGGCAACACGGTAAGATGATTTACGATTAGCAAATAAGCGATATAGCCAAGTAATAGTTGTTCAAAATAATTAAGAAAAATAATTACATTAACCTTAACCAAAATGCCGCCCCCCGGAACGGACCTTGCTACGCCAGTGGTGTGGCACTGATATCGCAGTTTTCCTTGCTACCTACTATCTTTTTGTTACTGTTACTGCTTTTTTTTCGGTCGTGAACATTATTGTGTTTTGTTTATGTTATTTCGGCTTTTCTATAATGTAATTGTACAACGGCACGTATACGTAAATGGATGCTTTTTCTTGCTTTCTAGTCATTAATTTTCTTGCATTTAATTGAGACGCTAGTTTTACGTGCGAATGCAGTATAGGCCACAGCTTTCACCTTCGAAGGGTATGATAGTTTGATCTTCGGCATAGCTCAAAATTGAACAATTCTGAGTGATACAATACAATTCAATCGAATCACTGTTGCTAACTTTCCTACACTGTGAAGATCATAATAGAATTAAACTAATTCTCAAAACTCGATCTCCGGCCACTGTGATATAACAATAAAATGCTGGAATTATTCGAAAACGATTGCTCGTCATAAACACAGTTTACTACTTTTTTACTCGAATGCTGTTTTAATGCGCTTACGTTGAAAAAGGAACTACCGGTTTGCTTTCCACAAGCTGGCAACCAATCATTACGACGTAATTTGTTTCATTCATTAATAAAACAATGCATATTAAACAAAAAACGACGCATATTTTGTATCTTGACCTAAAAAGCAGATTTTGACCTTACGCAACATTTGATCTCATAACTTTTAAACTACGCTTAGTTTGAAGCTGACACATGCTTTGCAGAAGTTTGCTGGCTTTCTGAGCTAGTTAAAAATATTTGACTTAATTGACTTTTGGTTGACCTAGTTATAACGTTTCCAGAGATTTGCTTTTTGTGAGGTAAAAGTTTCGTCACCATTTGTGACCAGGCAGGGATGTGGGAGATGCATCCCCCCACCAGCCATTTTCGAACATGTTTTTGCTGAATACAATTTTTTCATAATTTTAAATCTTTTCATTAACAATTAAGCTTTACGCCCCGAGCACGCATAATCAAAAATGTAGGCCTACGAGCAAAATGCATCACATTTGGTGAAACACTCAGAATTAGGGGCACAAAATTTACTCAAAATTAGCCTAAAACTGTTCAAAAAGAATTAAAATGGCCACTACAGTTTCGAAATTTTCAAAAAATTTTCGAGGGAGAACCCCCTCCCCCCTGAGCCTTTTTTATTCTTTATATGTAGGAGTAGTAGGGTTTTTTTTTAACCATAAAATAATGCCATCATCAACACAAAAATCAACAGGGTTAAAAATAAGGAAACAGCGACAAAACAATGTACGTTGAACATACTCAAGATGAAAATAGAGACCAAAAGCGTTTAAAATAAAGTAGCACGGTCGCTGCACCTAAAAAAAAGTACAAAAACAGGAAACGAAAAACCAAACATACTCAAGCAGTAGCCTACAACCTATAGATTTGCATGCCATTAAACCAAGAAACCAAAAATAATTTTGCCGGTAAAAACTACGCCTGCATAAAAATATGTCGAAATTTGGTCCTCTTCCCTGAAAAAATTTCTGAATACGCCGCAGACATAAAAATATCTTTTAAAGAGCTTACTTACGCCTTTTTACGGTCTAACGTTTTTGTGTTTTAGTTAACATTCCACAGAATTCAAAATTTCACTCCTCCCTCACCAAAATTTTCTGGAACCGCTCCTGTTAGTGATCATTTTAATTAGTCAATGCTATTTGATTCGTCACTTTTCGTAGCAGCTATCAGCATATTAGCTGTATCTTTTCTATTAGCTCGTAGCCTAATATAACTTGAAAGATCTTTAATATCCATATTGTAACAACAGATAATATTAAGTTCAGAACATAGAACGTCTTCAATTAGAAAATAACATGCAGAAAATATGCTGAGCGTTTTCGAACAACTCGACCGTCCTTGATGATGATGATTTCTTCATTTTTCTCTTCCTGTCACGAGAAAGCGACGGAGGCGCTATGCACATGATATGACGAATCCAGACTCGCTTAAAGGAGTTGCCCTTGTTTCCGATTTTTCCGCTCGCATTTTGCTTCTGACTTTTTCAATTTGTAGCTTGTTAAATTCCTCCAAGCAGAGATAATTGTCATGAAGCATCTTATTCAAGGACGCAACAACGAGGTTTGGGTGGGAGTTAAACCATCAACCTTGCGATTATGGCCGTCGTAATAACGACGCTATGAACCACTCGGCCACGCTGCCGTCCTTCATCAGAACATGATCGAAAATGGAAGCTAACTCGCCCAGGGCAAACTAATTCAAGTGAAAAGCAAAACAGCAAGGGTACAACTCGGACCCTTGGACCCTTGCTGTTTTGCTTTTCGCTTGTATTAGCTTGCCGAGCGTTAACTTTTTATTTCTGATCATGCTGTAATAAAGGACTGTCGATTTGTCTAAAAAAGGTTCAGCATATTTTCTGTAAGCTTACCGGATTTAATTTTTTAAAAATTGTTCAGTCTATGTAATTGAAGAAGTTCATGTTCATGGTCGCAAAACTTTTGAAACGAGGCAACGTGCAAAAAAGAACAGGGGTGGGGGTCCCCCCCTAGAAGTTGCGGAGACCCCCCCCCAGAAGTTAACACGATCTTGACGTTTTAGGTTTTAGTTGGTGATGCAAATGCAATAATTCATCACCCCCAATAATTTTCACAAATGTACGCCACTGCCCTTACAAATATTACTAAAAACCTTCCCTTCGATCTTTGCGCGTAACGCAATCCAATTTTTTTTTTCTCCCGGCAGTGCATGGCTACAAAAGCAAAACCCGTAGTACCATGCACAAAAACGGGTGCCGTGTGTCTGTATATCTTCCATGTAATGCTCGCTTTGTTTCTTCTGTTCTATCGATGCGAGCGAGTTCAAAAAGAGCACGTGCTTCGCATTTTTCCTGCTTTTAAACAACGCACCGTTTTTTCATTTTGTAGTTTGTAGTCGTGTTGCATATTCGTTTTGTAGTCGTGGTTTTAAATGTAGTGGGCCTTCCATAGCTATTGAAAGAGTGATCTGGGCGCGTTAAAAAAAGGTGACCGACCACCGCTGTATGCTCAATCCATTTTCATGCGTTGATTGTCTTTTCCGACGACCGTAACGGCTAAAATAAAGAAAGAAAAAAGAGAAGTTGCACATTTGCACTACCATGTAGTAGACTATGGACTGAGCGAAATGTTACAGCAGAGTTGGTTACAGTGAATTAATTCGAAGCCAGCAGTCCATCGCCCTTTTTATGAAAAATGAAGAAAAAAAAATAGCAGCCAACTCGCCAAAAGCTGATGGTTCAAAGTTGAGATAGCGCATTAATTCTGAGAAAAGAATTTTAGCGTCTTGGCCATTTCAGCTAACACCGTGCAGAGCATAGGCCTAAGCGTACGTAGCAAGTACATCATGTAGCAGAGAACGCAAATTTAGCATGCTTTGCGGAGTAAAAGAGCAGACAGTAGAGAGTAAACTAGTAACGCAGATGCAATGAAATCTCTACTTCTCTAGTTAAGTCTGTACAGTACTACAAGTTGTCACTTAGCCAATGCCTCAGTGGCGTAGCAACGGGGAGGGGGTTTAGGGGTTACAACCCCCCATTGAGCCTCAAATGACGTCATACTTACTTCTCTGATATTTATTTCAGTGTGCGAAGTAGAAAATTTTTACTGGGGGGGATGTATTTGTCTACAATTATGCATGAATTCTGAACCCAAATGACAAGACAATAGACTACTGCGAAAATGGTATTTATTGTTCAAGCGATGCAGTGGCGTAGCAAGAAATTTAAAAAGGGGGGAACATAATTTCACCATTTTTTTCAAACATAGTTTTTTCAGCAGGGCTGATTGAAGCAGATTGAAAAACAGAAAAACTTTAGGGAGCTCGGGGGTATGCTCCCCCGGGAAATTTTTGAAACCTTGCATGCTGAAATTGCTATTTTAGTGCTTTTTGAACATTTTTTAGGCAAACATTGTTTAATTTTTTTGACCTTAATTCTGAGTAGTCTACTTCACCAAACATGGTGTTTTTGTTCGCACATTTTCAATCATGCGTGCTTAAGGCGTTAAGCTTATTGTTATCAAAGAGGTTCGAAATCATGGAAAATTAGTATTTATCAAAAACATAGTTGGAAAAGGCTGGTGAGGTGAATAGTTCTCCTCATCCCATTTGCAACCCCCTATATTTGCCGCTGGCCATAAGCTACAAAAGCAATCAAAAGAGTCTGGCATATTTCAGTCACTTAATTGGCACCATTTGTTCTTTTTTACTAAAAGGCAAAGTCAAAAGGGTAAGAGCCATGGCACAATGCCACCTCTAAATACGCTTCTGGGGTGATGTCATTCAAGGGCGTAGCCAGAAAAATATTGAGGGGGGCCAAATTATTTAATTTTTGAATCTGACGTCATTTACTTACAGCAGCAATGCAGCATATTCCCCTCATATTGATGAAAACATAAATTGTGTGAAATTTCTGTTTAAGTCTTAAGCTGGTCGCTAAATTATGCTAAAATTTTAACTTTTTCTCGAAAACGGGCAGTTATTGGTAAATTTTTACTAAGCAATTGTCAGATAGTACACCAGTGGCGCACCCAGGATTTGGCAAGGAGAGGGGGCACAATGGGAAGTCTGAAGGTGAAACTTCAAGCTGCCAGAGGCTATAAGGGGGTCTGGGGGCATAGCCCCCAGCCATTCACGAATTTTTGCGGCTTTCACATAAAAAACACTCATTTTAGCACACTTTTTTATCGAAAAAAGGGATGCAGTGAGTGCAGTCACTATGGACAATGCAAAAATATTTTTGCTGCTTAATTTATGTCTAAAAGCAGAAGCTTGGCTAATAAATAAGTGAAAGTAGGCGGCGACCATTATTAGTTGGAAAAATTAGTCTAAAAGTTAGGTTTTAGCAAATTATTACAGGGCCAAGGGGAGGCCATGGCACCATGCTCCTCTTCCCTTGCGCACTGCGTGCGCCTAGGCACTAGGCCTACGCTATTGACCCAGACACACTAATCTATCATCATGCATGAACAGTACTCAAGTTGAGAGGGGATGCGGGGGTACCATCCCCCCGAAAAACAACACCATCTGCCCATAAAGCATTTTGGCGTAAACCATTCCCTTGCAAGTAATGAGTATAGTGACCATTTCTCCTTACGTCTGCGGGAAAAGTTGTACCATCCTCCCATAAGTGTTTTTACGACTCGAGCACTGTGTATGAACGCATACCCGGTACATCATTTTACTTGTTGAAAGTTATTTACCTGTTTAGGGGCCCGATTCGACATTTTGGCATTCGTGAATCGTGATCTACATTCGTCGCTCTTACATAAATTTCTACGCAAAACTGAGAATTGCGGTTTTATTGATTTGCTACAATTTTATGGAGAAAAGCTTGAATATAATTCAACTTTAATTGTGACGCATCGCGCAGTTAAAAAACTTTAAGGAAAATACTCCCATCGGTAGGTTAACTTTTTGATCAAAGAAGCAATGTTTTTGCAGCAGTGTGCAACTGTGCATCTGCATCGTACTATAACAACAGAGCACTCAACAGGACTTTTATTTCTTCCAATTACTATAGCGTGTTGTCTGTACATCACTCGCTTGGGACTTGCGGAAAAACTTTGGCGTTTGGCGATGTTTATAAAATTTAGAAGCATAAGAATTTGTAAAACCACGCCCGATCTCCCTTCCCCCACTAACACAACTGTTCGAAGTCAACAACGATTAAATACACCAGAGGCGCAAAAAGTTTCAAACTTTTTGTTAACAGTAATTTGTAATTTGATTTATGTTTTCAGGGGGGGCCATGGCCCCTTTGCCCCCCCTCCTGGCTACGCCTATGATGTCATCGGTCAATGACCACATTAAAACAGTGGTAGAGGGCGTACTGCGTGTTTGCATACCACCAGCATGATGAACAAAAATTATCAACGGTAGAATTTCGAAAACTTCATTAGCTTTGTTTTAGGCAGGTATTTGTTTTATAAATGAAGCAAGGGATTTTGGGGGAGAGCAGTAAGCCACCCCAGCGGGGTTCGTGGCGGAGCCCCAGAAGGTATAGCATTTTCTTAATTCATACTCTCAATCTCAAATATCGATATGATATGAAAATAGTTGGGAGACCGCTGCTTTCACTAACGCTTATAAAAAACTGCTGACGTGTTTTAATGTTTATGAAAAATAAACTGTTCTGTTATTGGCACACTGAAAAGGTTGTTCTTGATTAGTTTGCGAAGGAAACCATAATGGCTACAAGATATATATGCTATAAAGTATCGCCCCAGTCCGTATACCCACAAACAACACGTATAAAAACAACTTATCACTGGGGAGGACGTTTTGGCATCCTCCCCCAGGACAAATTTTCTTTCTTTGCTGGGGACGACGACTGTTTTTACTGGGGGAGATATATCCTCCCCATCCCCCCCCCCTACTTCGCACACTGATTTATTTCGATTTCGAAGTGCTAGATACATTGTCATTGATGATCTGGTTTTATAATTGCCATAAAAACAAGAATTACGTAGCTTTGTTTCCTGAATCTTGTTCTTTGCCGTTATGCTTGCAGGCAGTGCCGTTTCTGTACACCCAACTGCCCTTGGCCCCTTAGACCTTCCTAAGGCTAAATTCACCAAAAAGCACTCCTTTGACTTCCTTACAACAATCGTGCCTTAACTGCCTTGGGTATTTTTAGTATAAAACTTATCTCTTAAATTTAAGGCCATCTTTTGTTATTATACAACCAGGTGCGGATTTAGGGGCGGATGTGGGGTATGCATCCCCTCCCACCAGCCATTTTTAACAATGTTTTGCATGAATAAAATTTTTCCATAATTTCGAACTTTTTCATAACAATATGCCTTAGTGGCCTAAGCACGCACAATTGAAACTGTGCGAACAAAATGCATCATTGGTGAAGCACTCAAAGTTGGGGGCCCAAAATATGACAAACTTTCCCGAAAAATTGTTCAAAATGCACTAAATAGGCCATTACAGTATTCAAATTTTCAAAAAATTTTCCGGGGGTGACCCCGAAATGGCCTCTCAAATCTGCTTCTACAATAGTGTAGAAAGCTGTGATTTACGTTATTAAAAACTGGCGGTCTTTCAAAATTGCTTAATGGTTCCTCAAGCCAAACCTTAAAAACACTGAGAGGGTAATGAATTTCAAAACAAAAGCTGAAAAAGTACTTTTAGTGTAGAATCACACTTTACAGGCCTATCGGGATGAAGTTGAGCAAAACTCTGTACTCGGTGCTGCAAACACAGCCAATGTTATGTTTACAGAAAAATGTCCGCAGAAAAAATACAGGGATTGTGTAACTGGGTCCACCCCTTCCACGAAAGGCCATGTTAAATTATGTTATAGTCTGTCTGATAAAGGCTGCGAACCGTCGGCATTGAAGATATGCATAAAACTGAGATATTAAGGTGGGCCATTATTGTAGCGTTATCTCATTTTTTGCTCAGGCTTACATCGGCTCCAGTGATTGTTAGACTCTTGCTGGAGACTGGTTTGGTTCATACCGGTATTCGGGTTAAGTTTCGTCCCTCTGTGTTTTCAAGTGTTAACAGTGGCGGCTCGTGCCTATGGGCGGCGGGGCTGCAGCTCACCCTACAGTTTTCGCATTTTTTAATTTTTTCTTGAATTCATAATTTCATGTTTATTTCAAAATGATATTTTGGTCAATAGACAATCTAGAGCATGGCACTGAAAGCTCTTCGCATTTTTCTCGCAAAGCCACACGAGCATTTATTCTGGCGTTCGTGCGTCAACGTGAATGAAGCGTAACATGCGCAAGACTTTTTACGTTTTCCGTCCGGCGGTAATCGCAAGCGCCCCAACTCGCGTTTTTTATAACAAACTAATTATTTTATATGTGTCATAATTCTTGACTAAATAAAAATTTCCTATCATATTTAAACGCTGTTATTAACTTAACTGATTCAAATTTTGGTAATTACAGTCTTCTATTTGTAGCGTTTGACTTACTGAACTGCAGGAATGGCAATCGAAATCGCATCGAATCGAACGTTTTTATTTTCAAAAATATCGCATCCAAGAATAAAAAAAATCACATCAGTAATCGCATAAATCAGGGGTTCCCAACCTTTTGCTTTCTGCGTACCATTTCTGTAACTTTTCTGCAGCTGCGTACCACCTACTTTAAATGATGAATATTTTTTAACCAAAACGACATACATATAAGAGCAGGCTGTGCTGAAAGGTTTACTTTACATACAAAAACGAATGCGTAGTTAAATCCAATGTTTGTCAGGTTCGCCGTATTACGCTGAAGTAAATAGCAAATAACACAGCTCCTAACTTCGAAGAAATCTCACTATGTGTGAGTCATTATTATGAGCCGAGCTTTTGAATGAAAGTAGTCTAAAGGTGGGTAAAATTTTCATTAAAAGAGCCACTTGCAGAAAAATAGAACAATGAAAGAGTTGCAACCGGTGAGTCAAATAGGAAAGAAAAAGTCTTCTTCCACACAAAAACTGGAAATGGGGGGTGTAACTGCAGTTGCAAAAAAAAAAAGGTCTACAGTGTTCCTCCCAAAGAGCTGAAGAGCCACATTTCGAGGGTCAAAAAGCCGCATGTGGCTTGCGATCGGCACTTTGCCCACTTCTGATGTAGTCAATTTGATTGTAAAATCAACGATGTTGCTCCCAGGCGCTTGAAGATAACAATTACAGTGATTCATTTACTCCCAAAATATCTGGCAAATAGGAAAGGTGAAAAATGAAGTTTGGGCTATGCCTTCTAAAATCTTTTGAATTTGGTAATTTTTTGTTTGGAAGAACTGAAACAGCTTCTTTTGCAATACAAAAAGACGCTTCCATAAGGGTATTCCTTCGAGACCTCACAACAGCTCAGATGGCCGAGTGGTATAGAGCGTCTGTCTCTTGAGCTGTAGACTAGGGTTTGATTCCGAGTCGGGTCAAACCAACGACTTTAACATTGGTATTCACAGCTTCCCTGCTTGACGCTCAGCATTAAAGGGACAGTGTGTAGAACAAGCCGGCAAGTTTACTCGTTGTGCCGTTGGGAAAAGCACTTAGCGGGATTCTCCCATCTTGGTGTGGTAGACAGATGGCTGGCAACTCCTAAGCGAGCTCGTTTAACGCATTGACCGCTTTCTCGTGATGGGAGGATAAGTATGCTACTAAATAAAAACAACGACGTGCATTCTGATTCAAGTGGTGCAGCTTTGTATGAAGCTCTGCAAGGTCGTTGCTTCTGAGATATCCAAGGGTGTAAAGTTTAAAAAAGTAAGGTCGCAACTGTCAATGCACAATTTTAAAGCGAAAGCCTCCCCAAAATGAGCGCTTATAACTGCAGCATTTTGGGAGGTTTTGGCTTTAGCCTGAATGATGCAGCATCAATAGATGCATAAATGCACAAGTTTACGAAAGTTTTTCACACCTTGTCTATATTTATTGTTCCTACATGAGCGTTCCTACTACATATATAAGAGTAACGCCGGGATATGTTAGCTAAAACTGTGAAACTCAGGCGAGGAATAATTTTGAACTCTGAATTCACTATTTCGGTGAAGACAAAATGAGCTCAAAATCGTGTCTGTTACAATCTTTCAGGTTAGGTTGATCCATAGATTCACCTCACCAGTTCAGTTACGCCAGCTACATTATTCGATGGTGTTGCAGCTTGCTGCTGCAGAGAGAAAAAAAGGCCCGCAAGTGGCGAGCTATTGACAATGCTTATATAAGATTATGCTGCGTGATACCATAGTCTCCACACATGATTGCACACACATCTCTAGCTAACCTATTTTCACGCAACTACTTTCATTTGCAAAGCAAAAAGTTTTTGTCAGGATTCCGTGAAAACAGTCAGGATTCCTTTTTGCATTTTTGCAAAATATCTCGCGCACCACTTGAAAAGCTTCCGCGTACCACAGGTTGGGAACCCCTGGCATAAATGATAAAAAAAATTTGCGATGTTTGTAGGTCGCAAAATGCTTCCCATTGTTTTCACTTCCCAGCTCCATTTCTGTGAAAGAGCGAAGTAACTATTTTGTCATTTTGTGGCAGTGAAATTTAATCGACTTCATGACTAAACCGAGCTGTCCATCAAACAAACTACGCTACTTTGTTTTAAAACCTAGCGGCTTCTGGCGAAAGAATTTTCACGCCTCGGATATTTTGCCAAATTAGTTTCATTACGACGGTGATCTTCATTTTACACCTTTGATATTGCTTTGATTTTAATTGCGGGTAGATTCAATCCGAACTAGTACTTTCGAAGCGCAAACTCACGCAGCGCAAAGAGATGGATAGAAAGCCTGCATAGCTAATAATCACAGCTGTTTTGATTTTTTTTCACGATTCAGGTTTTCATTCTCAAGTGAAATTAAGTACTCTAAATCCATTTTCCAACATGTAATGCACAAAAGCTTAGTTGAGATCGCATAGTTCAAAAGTGGGCAAACTTTTCGCACAAAGGGCCGCATTGTAAAACATTTTGAAGCCGAGAGCCGCACTGATTGGTAGAGCAAAATAAAAAGGGTCGTCACGACTGCAGATGTCCTAATTTCCACTATAAATCAGGTAAAAAGCAAAAAAGGTCCTCACGTCCGTGCAGATGTCCTAATTTCCTACTAAATCAAGTGAAGAGCAAAAAAAGTTCCTCACGTCCGCAGATGTCCTAATTTTCTCTCAAACGACTGCTAATGTCCTAATATTCCACTCAATATCAGCAAGGTAGAGTCGTTGAGATGACACGGGCTGACTTTTTTGCAACCCGGACCGCCCATGGTCCGGAACTTCTTGCCCAGTAGCGGCAACCGACCAGGAACTCATCCCAAAAACAAAGCCCAGCCTGCCCAAGGCCCATTCTTCTATGAACGTTTAACCACATTTAACAGAAAAATGAAAGTCGAAAGAGATTTCAAAAATTGGTAGCGGGTTTCTTAGCGGCCCATGCCATCTCTACAGTAAAGACTAACGAGCAAGGTTTATATTTCTGTAAGTGCCCGCGAGCCGTAGTTTGCCCACCCCTGGCGTAGTTGATAGCTATTCACAATAGACATGAGCAAGTAACTTATTCCAAATTTTTTGAGGTTTTGCGATCTGCAGTCAACACATTTACAGAAATGTGTCTACTAAGCTAAAATTTTTCTCAACCAGAATTAGGTTTTAGACTTGGATAAAATTTCAAAAAAATGATTCTCAAAATGTAAAAAAAATAAAATAAAATGACGGGGTTAGCGTCAATTTGGTAGGCAATCGGCAGTCCTTAAAAAAGTCGTGGTTCAGCGAGACGATCAGTTAAAATTAAAAAAGCGTTTACCTACATCGGTCAACTTAAGATGCACAATTTGCACACTGCTTGGAAAGTTTGCTATGCGTCGCGGATACTGCGGTCTTATTCTAGGTAGGTAGAGTCCCTGGCAACTTTTATCAAATAGGTTAGTGTTAGCGGGCATGGACGAGGACCTCGCCAAGATTGCTCGAATAGCGCTGCAGTTGCCAGTGACACTAGTTTCTGTCGACAGCGTCTTTTCGAGCTTGAAATATGTGCTAAATGATTTAAGGATGCGTTTTGGGGATGATGTAATTGATGCCATTCTGGTTCTTCGTGTTAATAATTAAGGTGGAACAACTTGTGTTTTCCGCATGTACTCTTTATGTATTACGTTGTTACGCTAAACTTGTGGAATGATACTGACGGTTTGTAAAAAAATTTCGTCACGTTTGTGCAAAAACTGCGAAAGTCATTTTTTTGTGTCTACACTTAATTCAAAATCCTGATTGTGCCTCTCATTATCATATTGACCAGTTTTCTAATTTAGCCCAAGCTGGAACACTTTTCCACTTCGGGACGTCGGAGGCAACTTTCATCAAAACGCTGAAATCTATTCTGTCAAAAGGAATTTGTCTACTCGCTGCAAATTCTCCAATGGTTGGATTCTAAAATTCATCCATATTCGACCAATCACAAGCCTCCTTCAACAACCAATCACAGCCCTTTTCCTTTTCTCCTTTTTTGTTGCAGATTATTCGAGGAAGCTGATGATAATATATAGACCACCTATTCCTTCTCAATTCATTCTGGCGTTGAATCCTGAAACAGGGCTATAAACTCGATCGATTTTTAACCGTGTTCAAGAGATATTTGCAAGTCCGGGTTCAAGTTCGAGTTCTAAGAATCTCTCCAGGTAGCGCTAATAAAATAGCTTACCGTCGGGGCTGCGAACTCGAATTTGAACTCGATCGTTTTTCTCGAACTCGACAAATAAAATTGTTTGAACTCGAACTTGAACTTGGTTAAAAATCGATCGAGTTCGCCGCCCTGCTACCTACTTTCATGCACTTTATAAATCTATCATTTGCAATAAAAAAATTTTAAATTAGACCCGCCACTCACTGAGACGTAATTCTTGAACTCGAAGCCGTATTTTTTTTTTGAAATCAACAAATGTAATACGAAAAAACACACACATACACACACACACACACATCATGTATAACTAACAAAGAGAAACAACAACTTTTTCAATTTTGTAACTTCAACCTGTAACTCTTGATGGGGAGACTAACAGATGCTGCACTACACCTTGCCCTTGGGCTATCTGGAAGTAGCGACAGTTAAGAGATAGCTCCATTCGTCTCAAGGAACGAATCCCCGTCGCCGTATGTCGTTTTATGTCATCATGACACAACACAAATTCATTATGCTTAGCCACTTTGATATTAATTAATTTTGACCTATGCTTTTAAGTGAATTAACACTGGTTATTGAAAAGATAAGAACCGGTAACACTATTTTTATCTGTGAAGTTATTCAAATCCCTATGATCATGCGCACAGCAAAACAGATTCTGTTTGAAAAAATACAAACATCAATTAAAAAAACGATAGAAAGTACACTAATTAAAATAGTAGTTAACAATAAAATCTTGAAATGCTCTAGAAGCAGGATACTTGAGGAGTTGGAACCTGTAGCAACACATGGTAACAGCAGAAATCTGTGTTGGCTACATCGCTCAATTTGATTGTTTTATTGAATAGACTCTATACCAGAGGTATTGCAGGAAAGCACAATTTAACGGGATGGTAGGCGTACTTGTTTTTTATCTATTTTTTAAAATGAATTGTACGAATTATTTTTTCGAATAGTTATTGGAATGAAATTCCAAGTCAGCGGGTCACGATATGTTAGCGACTGTTTTGTTAATTCGATTTGGCAAAAGCAAGGGAAAAGTTTAGACTGACTTCTTGTTTGACGAGAGTTGCCACCGTCCAAATAGTTATCATCAAGAAGATTTTGATAAGTTTTGAGCAAGTCACCGTGCAAATATTTATTCCTCTAACTGATTTATAGAAAAAAATACTATGCTTTTGCATCACGTCTTTTACACTATCCCTAGCGTTTAGCCCCAGTATTATTCTTTAGTTGCTTGAGAGGCTGTTTTCCGTGACTGCATGGGCCATGGCACGGCAAGCTTTGACTACATTCGATTTAGAATTACTGCTTATTCAGTCTATTCTGCAACGTAGACCGTAGGTAAGCACATGTTTCAATTTCGTTCTGATAAAAGCATTAAGCAAAAGCGTAAATTTTGTTAGCTTGCCTTCAAAACAACACATCATCTGGGATAAGTAAAAAACATAATTGCAGAAATACACAGTATGGGGGGCAAAGCTTCCCAGAATTTGGCCTAACTCTGTTTTTACAAGAGGTACTTCGGGTATCGGCTTACGCTCCTTTCCCTTCAAAACGTGGGCAGACTCTTATCGACACTCAGGTTGTTACAAAGGCGTAGCATTTTCTTAATATTTTTTTTGCTGCCTTGAAGGCAGCTATAGGTTGTTGCAATAATAAATTAATGAGAAAAATGTTGTAGGCGTTACCTACTGTAAACTGATTTGATTGACTTGTGTTGATTTGTTTTGTGTACTCATTTCAATCATGCCAAAAAAACAGCCTAATACCACGTCTCACAAGCACAACATCGGCAATATGACTGGAAGGCAATTTGAATCCTACCTGGAAAAAACAGTTGATAAAAACTGGAATCATGGAGACGAGCATCACTTTCATCAAGGAAAAAGCGAAAGCTCGGACTTTAAAATCAAAGTTGTGAACGAGCGAAGAGGCCAGAAATTTAATCAGTTAGGAAATGGAATTGTGGAGTTCCCTAGTGATGAATCACCTAAAAAATGGGTGCACCGTAAAGATGATCTTCAATCATCGTCATTTCAAAGTTCAAGAAAAAAATATTTGGATCAGAAACTAAGTTGTGCAGATTTTAATGATGCAAATACGCGAGGTAATATTATGTTGGGGTTTGAAGGCGCGCGTCGTAAAGAAGGAGAGGACTTTCCAATTGCCAGAGCACAAGTCAAAGACGCAATTGGAAACGTCATGTCAACGAATGACAGGAAATCTTACCAGAAAAACGTAAGCTAAAAGTAATTACTTACAGCATATGGTCATTGCTCAGAAATGATAAGCATTCACTGAAGAAAGACAACCTAATGTAATTTGCGGTACATCATATGTAGCATCGGCCGCTTACGATAAACCCACGTGACGCTGCCATCCTAGGTGTGCTTAAGCCGGATGCGAAGCCGGAGTCGGAGCTGGAGTCAAATAAATGCTGTCGTAGCCGGGACTAAACGCGGAGGTTTTACGCCCGATTGACTGGTTCTTCAAGCGAGCAACGTAGAACTGAAGTCATGTTCTTCTGAACTATTCAGAATCCGGAGTTGGAGTCGGAATTTGTGCATTTGTAGCCGGATTGGAGTGAGAGTCTCAGAAAATTGACTGCTCTGGCCACTACCCACAAGACGTGTTAGTGCGCGCCCACGACTAGTCGTAACCTATAGCGCGCACTGCGTTCATTTTTAAAATTTCGTCTAAGTAGTCACAGGGCTGCGAACTCGAACTCGCTTGAACTAGATCGTTTTTACCGAACTCGAACTTGAACTCGAAAAATAAAATGTTTTGAACTCGAACTCGAAAAAAAACAATCGAGTTCGAGTTCACTAACTGAGTGCGTTCATTTTATTGATTCAATTCTCTCAAAACAAAGTTTAGCCTACTTTTGATTTTTTGTTATACTGTAGATTGAATAATTGCAAATTTGCAGTTTTGGTACCAATACTGCACTGGCATTTCATTTTGCGTTGTCTCATTGAAATTTATTTATTGCATCATAAACGGTGTTCCAAGAGATTTTAATGAAAACGCAGCTGCACTGTTGTTTGAGCGGTGCTGCAATCTTTGTTCCAACTGTTACTAAGTGGGTCAGGATTGGGGGACCTTTTTCAACAATGCTTTTGATGAATACAATTTTTCCATTATTTCGAACCTTTTCGACAACGATAGTTCCTACGCTTTATACCGGTACACAGAAATCGAAAATGTCCGAAAAAATTGCATCATACCGGTATTTGGTAAAGACCTCCAAATTAAGGGCAAAAATTTCAAATACAATTTGCCTTAAAACTTGTTCAACAATCACTAAAATGGCCATCATAGAATGCCCGAGAGCATGCCTCCGTACCCCCCTAAAATCGTTACTGTCCTCATTTTGATTTAAACTAACTCAGCCGGAAAATCTACGCTCAAAAATGTCAAATTTTGGTGCCCTCCCCCCAAAAAAATTCTGGTTAAGTTCCTGGCATGAAAACATTAATTTTAAATAGCTTAAACGCCCTTTTTCGAATACAAACGTTTTTGTAATTAGCTAACATTCAAACTAAATCAAAACTGCATCCCCCCATCAAATTTTCTAGATCCGCTCCTGGTTAGGATATGTTTGTTTAAGGGATATTTTGAACAGAGCTGTGAACTCGAACTCGATCATTTTTGTCGAATTTAAATTCGAAAAATAAAAATCTTTGAACTCGTACTTGCAAATGTCTCTTGAACTCGATCAAAAATCGATCGAGTTCGCAGCCCTGAGTTTCCATACCTTGTAAACGACGTAAAATTGCGATCTATCCGTGTGACAATTGCATGAGGGATGATAATTATTCGTAGGAAAAAAACCCGCTATTTAAATTCTTATCAATGCCACTATAAGCGCAGCCAGACTGCAAATTTATGGAAGAAAAAACGAAAACCGAGGTTGAGAGAGAGAGATGATATTGATGATGATATTTATTTATTTTCGAGTAATAATCAAAGCGAAACACAAAAAGAGAAAGAAAAAAAAAAATAATAAATAAATAAATACATATATATATCAATACATGGATTAAGTAAATAAAGCAAAAAATCAAACAACAGGTTTATTACTCGCAGGGAGACTGCGAATGACCGGTTAAGGTCTTCGAGTCAAGCAGC
The DNA here is from genome assembly GCA_964006365.1 of Trididemnum miniatum. NCBI lineage: Eukaryota > Metazoa > Chordata > Ascidiacea > Aplousobranchia > Didemnidae > Trididemnum > Trididemnum miniatum. The sequence continues at coordinate 9,317,204 of OZ023233.1, read as the reverse complement.
CACCCAATTAGACGCTGGAAAATAGCGTCAAAATTGATGAAAGACTTGTGATTTTAAGGGGAAGGTTCTATGTGAGCGTTTTGCTTTTATAACTAACTCCAATTTTATAGGTAGTTATTGAGAAGAGTCTTTATAATTAAGCTTAAATTTAGAATAGGATTGATTTCTCAAATCACATGGAATTGAATTCCAGATTTTCACTCCTCTAAATCGAAATGAATTTTGACATCTGTTAGTTGAGAATTTAGGAAGATGAAGATTATTATGAGCTAGTGCTCGAGTGTTGCAGCTATGAACATTCGACAATTTGTTAAAGAGTGAAGAAAGGGGAGAGGGTAGGGATTGTTTAGAAAGGTGGTGCATCATTTTTGCTATTTCATAAGTATATAGATCAGTAATTTTCAAAATTCCCAGATTATGAAGTTTTGGCAAGATTGGGGATTGTAAGTCGGAATTGGTAATGATTCTAATGGCCTTGTTTTGAAGCCTCTGTAATTTGGTCAAATATGATGGAAATGTACTACCCCAGACAGTGAGGCCAAATAGTAGATGAGAGTGTACGAGTGAATAATAAAGAACTACCAAAGAAGAGGTTGGTAATATGTGTCGCAGATTGTTTAAGATTCCTACAGATCTTGAAATTTTAGAGATGATCTTGTCAATGTGTGTTTTGAAATTTAGTTTGTTGTCAATGGTTATACCTAAGTACTTATGTGCGTTAAAGTACAAAATCGCAGAATTATTGTAAGACAAATTTATGAGAGGTATAGGAGCATTTAATTTTGGAGGAATGATTATGACTGCGGATTTTTGTGGATTTATTTGTAGTTTGTTTGCTATGCACCATTTATTGAGATTTTGTAATTCTATGTTACAATTTAATTCAAGATCCGTCAGAGATAAATTACTAAGAAACAGACAAGTGTCATCGGCGAACAGCCGTGGATTGCTGGTAGTGGCATTACAGAGGTCGTTTACATAAACAAGATAAAGCAGTGGCCCAAGAATAGAGCCTTGGGGTACACCTATATCAATGGGGTTAGTAGAAGAAGCGCAGTTACTGATACTTACATACTGCTTACGCGCAGTAAGATAGCTTTCTATTAATAAGTGAGCAGGGCCACGTATTCCATAATGAAAAAGTTTTTTTAGAAGGATTTCGTGTGACACTGTGTCAAAGGCTTTTTGAAAATCCATTAATAGTAGAGCCGAATATTTTTTATCTTGGATTGAGTCATAGCAAAGACTGGTAACATCTAATAATGCATGCACTACGGAATGATTCTTTCTAAAGCCATATTGGTGATTGTACAAAATGTTATTCTTATCAAAAAATTTCAGTAGACGCGTTTTGATAAGTTTTTCAAGGACTTTGGATAAACAAGGAAGAAGAGAAATAGGTCGATAGTTATGAGCTAGCTGAATATTACCACTTTTAAAGATTGGAATAACTTTAGCAGTTTTAAAAATTTGGGGAAAGTATCCCAATTCAAAAACATGTACGAAAAGTAGGGAAAGTATAGGCGCTAGCACTTCATTACTAAGTCGTAAGAAATATGATGGAATATTATCGTACCCATAGGCTTTGTGTAGATTAAGGGAATTAATGGTGTTATAGATTTCGATTGGTTGGGGGGATCTAACATTATGGTGTGAATTACAGATTTCTTCAAATATTTTTTAAAGGTTGTATCATTAGTAGTATTATCAGTAGAATTTTGTGCAATTTTTTTGCCAATTTCCGAAAAATAATTGTTAAAATGTTGAGCAATTTCAGTAGGGTCTTCTATAACTCTATTTTCAATAAGCAGTTTTCTAGGTTGGTGGGCTGTTTTTTTAGATGGAATAACTGATTTAATCAGTTTCCACAACTCTCTAGGATTGTTTTTTCTTTGTGAAAAGGCTTCAACATAATACATTTTTTTTTGATAGGGCTTTTATTCTGGTAAGCTTGTTGGCGTATTTTTTATAAAAGTTTTTTTGAAAGTCATTACCTTGCAAGAAGCAGGTTTTGAATAATTTTTGTTTATTTTTGATTGAAATCAACAAGCCTTTTGTTAACCACGGATTTTGTTGCAGGCGTCGCTGTTTACGCGACGCAATGATGATTGGAGCATGGATGTCAATGACATCAGAAATGCTTTTCACTAGTCTAGAAAAGCATTCATCAATTTTTTGGTGCGTTACAGTTGATTTATTTATATCAACTAGAATGGGGTTTAGGGCAGTTTCCAAATCAGTACGGAAGTTGACACCATTAATTGAGTTAATATTGCGATAGGAATAATTGTCCTTAGCATTAGTTTTGTTTCGATTCAAGTTGGTGATAGTTAAAAAAATCGGATAGTGATCGGAGATTTTATATGAAAAGACGCCTATATATGAGAGTTTATATATGATAGTGATGAGAGTTTATTTTTTTGCCAGTACACGTGTCACAGAAAATAGAAATTAAAAAAAATGGTGCTGATTCCTTCTTTGAAGATGTTACCGCGTGGTACGGCAAGTTATTTTTTTAACACGTTACACGGTGTAATGCTTTTCGCTATACCTTTAATTGCTGGCTACTATGTTGTGCAAATAGCTCAGTTATTCAGCTATTGGCTTATATGCAGTGTTTTATGCGTGCTTTTACAGTACCAGTATGATTGCTACTGTAACTACTCTCCAATTTTGTTCTATTGAATTTGCAACTGTGCTTGTTAATTACGAATAATTTAATTGTAATTAAGCTGTGATGTTTTTTATGATCAATTGCGGTTTGAATTGATTTTATGTGCGCACTCTCGTAAACCGAAACGCAACGCTTCCGTAACTGCAGTAGTGTCATATTCGCTGCTGGTTCTAAAATTATAAAAATCGCGAGTTTAGCCATCTGCACTGTAGGCGAAGGAAAATTGATCTGTGCGTATGACCTCCCCCCAATTCAAAAACGATTTCGCCATCGCTGAATGCAAGCATTTGGTTTTCTGACGGCGCGGCCCAGTTAAAAAAACTTCGCGTCCACACTGGTGAAGAAGCGCAGTGCTTATTTACTTAGTTGCGTAATTATTCTCCTATCACGAGAAAGCAACCAAAGCGCTACACGAGCTCGCTTAGGAGTTGCCAGCCATCTGTCTACCACACTAAAATGGGAGAATCCCGCTAAGTGCTTTTCCCAACGACACAACAAGTAAACTAGCCTGCTTTCTTCACACTGTCCCTTTAATGCTGAGCGTCAAGCAGGGAAGCTGTGAATACCAATTTTAGAGTCATTGGTTTGACCCGACTCGGAATTAAACCCGAGCCTACAGCTCAAGAGACGGACGCTCTGTACCACTCGGCCATCTGAGCTGTTCAATATGTATCCTATGACGCTAGTTCAAATTTTTGAATATAGAATGCTAAGATTCTAATTATTTTTTTAGTTCAGTGACTCTGTTTTTGTTTTTTACGCGTCCAAAGTTGTTGACAAGTTTTTCTATGGTTTAGGTTTCTAGGATGCTGAATATGTTTGGCTCAGAAGTGCCTGGAGAGACCACGGTGGAAAGAAATGCTGAAAGGGTGGCAGCTTTGAATGAGCTGCTACCGGAAGCCACGACTAGTGACGGAGGTATAGATGATATCACAGCAGGCATGCGAAGCGTTAAGTTGCAAAATGATTACTACTACTGACCATAATGTAAAAACAAGCCATGTAATTCAACAAACAATATCATTGATTTTTAGTGTGATTTTTCTAGAAATCATATCCAAGTTTTCTAGAAATTATTGCACGCTGTTACTGTCAGAGTGAAAACGGCACTCCGAATATCTGGTGTGGTGTGTTTTTAGTGATTGTAACTTCATGGAAATAAACGAACACAAAAAGAAAGCAAATGATCATAACGTGCGTAATGTGGAAATTATATTTTTAGCAGGGAGTCGAACCTGAACCGCGAACCGGTAAGAACCGCTTTTTTCAGTGAACCCGAACCGAACCTGAACCGCTTTAATTTGAGATCCGAACCTTTAATATTTCAAATCTGTGAACCTGACCCGAACCTTTAATATTTCAAATCTGTGAACCTAAACCGAACCTTTAATATTTCAAATCTGTGAACCTGAACCGAACCCGAACCTTTAAAATTTTGTGCAAGTGAACCCAAACCTATAATATTTTGTGGACATAAACCTGAACAGAAATCGTTTAGTAAGAATGTTTGAATTTGAGCTTATTCTTAAAAAGTATTAATGAAAATCTCTGGACATGTGCTGCGATGCGTAACATTCTTTCTGCTTACTTGGGATTTTTTTCTCGTTCTTCCGGTAACTTTGCAATAACCTCAACTAAATCTAGTCAAGTTTTTTATATGTTGACGTTTCGTTGGTACTGACGACCAACATCATCAGAGCGATAAAGCACTGACATATTCCAACCTTTGCAACATTCTTTCTGCTTTTCAAAGTGGTATAAACAGTGATATAAACTGGTATTTGTATAAACTGGTATAAACAGTGGTATAAGCTGTTTATACCACTTTTTATACACTATTTATTTATACACTATTGAGCTATTTATACACTGTCTGGTATAGACAGTGTATAAATAGCTCAGATGGCCGAGTGGTACAGATCGTCTGTTTCTTGAGCTGTAGACTAGGGTTTGATTCCGAGTCGGGTCAAACCAATGACTTTAAAATTGGTATTCACAGCTTCCCTGCTTGACGCTCAGCATTAAAGGGACAGTGTGAAGAACAAGCCGGCAAGTTTACTTGTTGTGTCGTTGGGAAAAGCACTTAGCGGGATTCCCCCATCTTGGTGTGGTAGACAGATGGCTGGCAACTCCTAAGCGAGCTCGTATAGCGCTTTGATCGCTTTCTCGTGATGGGAGGATAAATATGCAACTAACTAACTAAGTTTAATGAACTTTTACATTTTTATTTAACCTTAATTGATTCGGGCATGCAATTTATATTTCGTTATTTTAATGATATAAGACTCTAATTTAGTTTTTGACCAAATTAAAGATTTTGAAGTGAACTCTAACTTGAACCGGTAAAAACCGCTTTTTTTGGTGAACCCGAACCGAACCCGAACCTTAAAAATTTCGTTTCGATGAACCCGAACCTCTAAATTTTGGTGCAACTGAACCCGAACCTGAACCCAAATTTTTGAAAAGTCTCAAACCTGAACCGTTAAAAATAAAATTTCTTGAACCGGAACCGAATCGATAACTTAAACGGTTCGACTCCCTGATTTTTAACAATAAGCCAATTTACAGGTGAGATTTAAGCGGGTTTACCCGGTAAATCCAACTCTCTTACGGCAGATAAAAACTTTTGTCATTCTGCTTGCGTAAGTAGTAGTGTTTTATTCAACGACCATCAAAATACATAGAAACAACGCAAAACGTGAACCGTTAAAGCATGCAATATACAACCCTACAATGAATTTAAAAACTAAAAGAAGCATGGTCACTGCACCTAATGCGTAGCGGGTTGCAAATTACTAGCTTGTAACAGGTAGATTCAACCCGTTCAAAAGCGCGTTGAAAAAATAGCGGGTTAAGCAAAAAATCTAATCTGAAACGTGTAACCCGCATAATCAAGCTCGCTCGTGTAAATTGGCTTAAAGGGGAAGTTCGGTGGCAAAAAATGAAGAGTTGAAAAAGTGTTATGTCACAAAAAATATTTTCCCAACTTTTCTCTGACGAACAGATTTTGCTAAGGCAGCAATTGTAATTATAAAAAATAATGCTAGGTAGTGTAAGAGAGGCATTGACGTCATTGAGTGGCAGCTGCTAAAAACTAGCAATGCGCAAAGATAGAGATAACACCGAGTTGCAACCAGGTGCCATACAAAAATAAACCATTTTGGTAGTAATTAGTGCTTGAAGTTAAGATACAAATTAAAAATAAGTAGGAGCAACACCAGACGTTTAAATAAAGCCCCAAATTTTGTAAAATGCGGGGATTCCCCGAAAATAAAATTTGCGCTTTTTTAGTTTTTAGTATTTCTAAGACGTAAATGCAGATTTACACAATACACATAAATGCCGTTTCCTATAGGCTGCCATTGCGAAATATGAAAACATCAGCTATGACATCACAATTTATGCGTCATATCATAATTTTTTAATTCAAGTTCTTTTGTCGAAGTTTCAAATACATTTTACACAATCGGGCAAAAGGTGGGCAGCGCCTGGACATTGCCATAAAATCGCGATAAAATTAGTTTAGGCCCGAATCCAGGCCCGCAATCAGAAGGGGCTCCTCACCCCTTCTCTGGAAAGATTTTCGTCCCCCCCTCCCCCTACAAAAATCGGTTACTAATGCATGATACTGATTTAGGTAATTTGGTCCTCCCTGAAATATTTTTCGCCCCACTAATCATTTGCTTCTGGTTGCGGGCCTGCCTGAAACTGTACATAGGCCTACTGCAATTTTTATACCAGACTAAGCTATTTTTAAAGTTATGCAGTTATTTAAAATGTGCTAAGATGTCAAAACATTGAGAGCCTACAACGAAATCAAAATTTAAAAAATATCCAATATCATCCCACATCCGAAAAAAAATGGCCAGACATTCATCTGACCAATCAGGGCAAAGTCACAAAAAGTCATTTTTTACAATAATTTGCAGTATTTCTAAAACCCAATGTATCGAACATTCCCGAAATAGATTTGAGCGAAACATGGCAGAGGGGTACAAAAACACTTTACTAATCCCTCAAAATGATGTAAATAACGTTATAAACAATATTAAATGTTGTATTCTCTTAGCCCTGTCACTCAGAGCAATTCCTACCGCACTGACATAGAGTTGTGCACTCTAACTAAAAACACCTTAAGACATTTGCAGCATCCACGTTTGCAGTCGACTTTGCAGCCACAACGCAAGGGTTTCCTGCATGCCTCTGATGCTTTCGGTAGGGTTGTCCAGATTACATCCCATCCACCAGAAGCCTTCTTTTCCAACCCCAGTTATTGGTGACGGAAGCTTTGAAGCAGGAGTCATCATTTGGCCCCAACAATAATCAGCCTGGTTTGCAGCTTTCTTGGTGGGTCCAATAAGCGCAGCTAGTGTAAGAGGCAGACCAACAATAGCTCTGCCTTTCTTGCTGAACAGCTGTTTTCTTGTCCGATTCACACACTCTTTCGTACTGGTGCGATCATACAAAAGAACCACAAATCGCTCCAGTTGTATCCACTCGTAAATGCCCCTTAAGTCTGGCATATTACCCAAGGCAATGAATGCAGGGGTAATATCTTCATAGGTGGTGCAGGTGTCCCATGCAGTTTTTTTCTCTGCCCCCAAAACAGGACACTGTGTCACATCCACTGAAAGCATGAAACATCGGCAAGGCTTCAAATCGATCGGGACCGAGAGCGTTGGCAATTTCGTGAGCAGCGATAAACCTGAAGCTCTTTCCAGTTCCAAATGCAACCCATATTTCAGTTAAATTTAGGCGATTGACTGATGTTACAGCCAGAATCACTACATCTGTATCAATGCATAGTTATATCAATGTCGTACAGCATCTTTCAGGTGCAGAAAGATACGAGTATCAGCTTCCTCGTGCGTACATGGAACTAGAGTAGAGACATCCTCTTGATTGGAGGAAAGAACGCCATTGCCTTGTGTGGTGATGAGGTGTTTGTCAGTTTTAATTTTAGCCACGTCAGAAGCCAGAAAAAAAGCTTCGTCTTGTTGTTATTGATGCGCCGAAATTCTTGCCAATTTCCTGGAACTGCACTTCGTGGCTCGACTCTTCGCCTAATACCCTTTCCTATCTTGCTACACGTTTCCGACTTCAAGCTGTCAGCAATGTTGCTGATACCAGACAATATTTAGTCTTTCCCCATGTTGAAGCTGCTGAAATAAAATATAAGGCACAAAGACATCGATGACGTATGCTTCAAATGTCTTCGTTGTCCCTAGTCGTAGCATATTGACAATGCCAGCATCATCAAGGATGCTGAACGGTGCTTTGGGAGTAGAGAGACACACTTTGACCGGAGCAAGATTTTCCAGACAAGCCATCAAGTCCGACTTGTTTCCAATTCTTAGCTTGCCCATATTAGATAAAGATGGTGGATATGCCTGGTTTTCATGCTGAAAAAATATGTGTATATCATCATGGCGTATCTGGGAAGCAACGAAAAACCTGGAAAAAAGTAAACAGTCATTCTTCAGGGATAAAATCTGTAGATCTTTTTTTTTTTAGTAGTAGTAGTAGTATGTTTTGTTCAACGACCATCAAAGTACACAAAAACAACGCATATCACAACATACCGCCGAAAAAAAAGTAACAGCGACAAAACGTTAACCGTTGAAGCTTGCAGTATACAATCCTACAATGAATTTGAAAACTTAAAAAAGCATGGTTGCTGCTACTCTCTGCATGGTGGGGGGCTAAAAAGGTGGAGGCAATTTCTGTTGATAGGATCTGTAACAGGCATCGTCTGGTTCACAATCCTTTTTTCAACTTATGACTTGTATTGCTCAAGTCCTATTTTCAGCATCTGCCCTACTGTTCTGTCACTGCTGTGTCCACAACGTCTCTGCTATTCAGGCCAAGAAGATCACTGCTGTAGGCTACTCAGTGAATGGGGTTTCCATCTCTTCCATAGCATGGGTCAGCAATCGCACATCTTTTTGAAATGCTATCTGCGCATGACTCTTCTGTTCGTGGTGACGTCTAGTGATGTAAATCATTTTTTTTGCCTTTTTTTTTTTAAAAAAAACGTGTTTTTTTACAAAAAAAAACATAGCTAAAAAAACTTTTTTTTGAAAACGAACTTGTTTTTGAAAACAAATTCTAGTCCGATTCTAAACTAAATATGAGTATTGGCCGCCATGATGTGTATTGTAAAGTCTTCTTGTAGTGATGGATCGAATGGAGAGTACAAGGAGCGACCTTTTTGCCCCCTAAATCCATCATGGATTGCATGCTTGTTGTTACCGATTACCAGAAAGGTGTTGCCAGTGTTAATTTCACAATGCAAAGAATAAGAAATAAAAAAGAACAATCGCAATAGATTCCGGTAGATTAAAAAAAATGTGGATAAGCGAAGGTCGATAGTACACATTAATGCACTGTATTTCTCCGTTCATCTAATGAGTGTCAGTAGTTTTTCCAGTTTTTGTAGAGAAGATAGGCTCCGGCCTAGTTTACATTTGTTGTTTTTGACCCAAACCCTAACTCTTCCATAGCCCAAAGCGCAAGCAAGCTAAGTAGGTCAAATAAGGACCTAAACCATAATTTAACCTGATTTAACATTCAATAGCACAACGTTGCGGTTGGGCTACATTTTGGGGAAACTCAAAATTTATTGTGGCAGAACTGTGCAAATCGCAAAATAAGCCCATATGGTAAGCTTTAAGCTAAATACGCACTACTCCACAAACTATAATGAAGCAATATCACTATACGACCTACAGTCATGTTTAATGTGTTAACACAATTTGATGCTGCTTGCTAAGCTTGATATTAAAAATAAACTTGTTTTAATTTTTTAAAAAGGAATGAATAAAAAAAAACATAAAAAAAACAAGTGCAAAAAAAACTGTTTTTTTACATCACTACTGTAGGCTAGTGACGTCTAACAATGCTTTCGTTCTTCTCGGTTGCTCTCTCGAATTCCTAAAGAAAACGAGCCATCTCTGGACCACACACCGCCCACCGACGAAGAGCCGTAGGGTTCTCAGTTAGGCCTACAGCATCACCGTCTCCTTTCACGGAAGCATTATTTTGTTCATGGGCTTGGTCAGTGGCAATAGCCGAGAAGGCACGTTTTGATTTCTTGACAACAAATTTTCCTTACAGAAACTCAGTGTAGACATCAGTACGGAGTTGTTTTAGCGACATCATGTCTCGCAAATGGATCGGCACCCATCTTGAATAGTGCGTATGGTCGAAGTAGAACCGAGTGACGATCTTTTTTGCTGGCTTTAATGGAGTTATTATTTATCTCAATGTTTAAGATAGCTTACGTTCAATTCGTAACGATAACCTGTATCTGTCTTTGCCTACCACAAAACTGGCAGGCCACAGCCTAATCACCACAACTTGGAGTTACGTTTAGTTTAGCATTTAATGCCTAAAAATCGGCAAAAAAAAACTAATTAAAAATTTAGTAACGAGCAACGTCACTTCTCTGTGATGACGTCATCGAAATTATGTTTTGTATTTACGAAAACTTATTAGAGGAGCTACCACCATGCAAAAATTCAGACCTCTATGTCATCTTAAACAATGGCAAAGAGTACGTACATAGAATAAATTTGGAATGGCCCTATATCCAAATATTTTTCGATGGACCTATTTTAACAGCCTGCCAAGTTTCACGCTTCGTTTCATCAAACCCACAATTCTTCCAAAATCTTTCACCAATCCGCCGCAGCCTACTACTCTAAAGTGCCGTAGCCTTTTGATCATACATTGTGTTTACTGCCGCGTCTAACATGTAGCAACCGGTTCGCTAAATTCAGAAACCACAATGCAGTTCGCGAGAACCAGACAGATAACACTCAATTCCTACATTGGTTTCATCGTTTCTGTGTTTCCACTAGCATTGTTACTGCCACTCAGTGTGACGTCATGATATCATAGTAACGAAATAACGTCAGCGTAACGCAAAATGAATCTTTGAAGCATTAACACACTAATAAGCGTCAATTTAAAAAAAATTTATGTTACCGAATTTCTTTAAAAATTTTTGTAAACGGAGTGACGGGGATAAAATAAATTTCCAAGATTTTTTATCAAAAATGTAAAAGTCTTTTTTCAAGTCAAATTTCGACCCCTTCTGACGCTCCAATTTTGGTAAACTTATGGTATGTGGTTTCCTGGTTCTTTAATTGAAGGAGAATGCAATAAAACAATTTTTTGCAATTTTTAGGGGGTTAGCTATTATGTTTCCTAGATTTATCCCACTAATGATGGAGTGAAGTTTTGATGGTCGAGACCGAGACTTCAAGAAAACAAAAATTCGAGATCAAGATCCAAGACTTGAAAATATTTTTGAGCCCGAGATCAAAACTCAATGAATTTGTTCGAGACCGAGACTCAAGTTTTACTAACAAAGCTTGTCTGGCCGAGTGGTCGGCGCATTGGGCTGGAGAGTTGGTTTCGCGGGTTCGATGTTCGGCTGGGCCATCTACCATGATACACATTGTGCACTACGATAAAAACCTTAGCTGAACATGTGTGGTTTCGTAAAAAAAAATATTAACACTCTTTGTGGCCTTTGTTTTTGAAGCAAACCTGCATATGCAATAGAATGTTTATAAAAATTTATGCGTAGGCCACAATTATTTGCTACACTGGTCGTACTTTAAGCTATTCTAATCTTCACTATAGTTACTACTCTTAAACGTTTTTTAAGAAAGTTATAATTTTCAAAGTAAGCGTATGTTCAAGTTCATCATTTTAAGTCTGCAGTCTTTACTGTACCGGTACCAGGGATGTGGAAGCGGTCATATTTTAATGGAAGCGGGAGCAGAAGTGCGAAAAGTATTCCGCTTCCGCTTCCACATTTGCAAGAGTAGAATAGCCTATTTATCCTTTTTGCTTTTTTTGAAATCACTTTCGTTTGCTTCTTGCAAATTATCTTTAGAAAAAACGCTTGCTAAAGTTTGACCGAGAGCTTCAGCGTGATGGAAAAAAAGTTACGGTTTACGCCATCGGCTACTTTACTGGGGGTCAGCGGTCCAAATCCGGACCTTTTGAATGCTGAAGCTGGGACCCCTATAAAGTTTTAGCACATCGAATATTTTACAAATGAAAACATAAAACTTCATCAGGCAACGCACCTTTGAGCTTCAAAGAAGCGTCGCAGCGGTGGCAAGTCTCTGGCCACATTTAGGAAGTGGTTTCAAAAGCCCACGGGCTTTCTGCAACACAATTGAACTTTTAATGTCATAAGCACTTGTTTTAATTATGACATCAGCAAATGATTAAGAATTAAAAAATCAATTATGATGCAGCAAGCACGTCGGCCTTTGGAACCACATGCAGACAGGGTAAATAAATCAAAACTTGATTATGCTCGCGGTATCACGCCGAAGAGTGTAACGAGTGGCGGGGCCCATCTCCGCTGCTTAGCGCCAGGGCAACACAGCTCCGAGGAAACATCGCAACGGCGGCGAGCCGTTGGCGACACTTTGCCCGATTTGATCGGCCCGGGAATCGAACCCAGACCTCCGGCACCGATTGCGTGCGCTTGACAACTGAGCTAACCAGCCGGTTGTGGACAGGGTAACTACACCAGCTGGTTGCCTGGGTGATTAAAGGCATTGCTATCGGCGATTTAAATTTCCAAGCTTACCAAATCGAACCGGACAACTACATGCCCGCGCCGATAGCAATGCTTTTAATCACTCAGGCAACCGGCTGGTGTAGTTTTTTTGCCGGATTCAAAACAGCTATAAATTTTTTTCTGGATCTTTGCAAGAAATGAACTTTTCCAATTGGACCGATTCTGATTATAGTTGAGTAGCCCCTGGTTTAGGCTGTAGGCTACCAACGCACTGGTCTTAATTTTTTAGCAAAATTTCGGTGAATCTGTTTGGAAGCGATAGGTGTGGAAGCGGAAACTGTTTGCAAATATACCGCTTCCACATCCCTGACCGGTACTCAACTACCATGAGCAGTAGCGTATTTGGGGGGGGGGCATTGGGCCTGCAATGCCCCTCCTTTTGACTCCGCCTTTTAGTAAAAAAGAACAAAGTTAATGGTGCCAAGTGATCGAAATATGCTAGACTCTTGATGGTTTCTGTAGCTTATCTAGAGCCCCCCGACCCCCCTAGAGCCTTTCTTGCATCTTAATTAGTTTCAACTTTGTTCTGCCTAAAAAAAATACGCTTGAAAAAAATGTAGAAATTATGCCTCTCTTTTAAAATTTCTCGTTACGCCACTGACCATGAGCCTGGCCAGAAATGACTTTTCATGATAAAAACTTATCGTACTGCCACGCTATACCTCAAACTCAGTCCACATGCAAGTGCTCTTTACGAAAAAATCAGAGCATCGAGAAATAGGAAAGCAAAAAAATAGACAGCTGCAATTAGCACATCTAACAAAGATATAGCATCATCGGCGCGACATTCTCTTCTTCAGACTGCTTTACATCACACCTATTGAGCAAATTATAAAGTAAATAAACAACAGTACATTGAAACTTTGAAAACTGTAATGTATCTCTCTCCCATTATTCTATCCGAGTTTTAGAACCTCAAGGATCTCCCGCGAGAAGTTGATTATCACAGATTGAATTTTCTACCAAAACCTTTGTTGCTTACAATTTCAATTTAAAAATCTTCAGATGAGATTTTGAAAAACAAGATCTTGACTTGTCAAAATTTTGTTTTTCACAATTTCACTAGGTTTTCTCGTCATGCATTGTCCACTTTCATTTCTCCGCCGCGCTAGCTTACCGATGCCTATCGCTATTTGGACCATCTTTCTTAAACAGCTTGTGTTTTAGTGAAAACAATCGCGAAGTTGAATTTTCAAAAATATCGAGTCCTCGAGCCGAAGACAGCGCAAAATCCAAGGCCTAGGAGAGCCAAGGCCAAGACCAACACGGTCGAAGCCACGGACTTCACAAATCTGTCAAATCTGTCCTCGAGGACTACATCACTACTTAGTAAATCGTGATAAGCTCTATCTATAAAATATGCGCTGTAGGCGAAAACTAATCCCTGCATTTGGGTTCCCCACCTTAAAAATGGTTGTGCCATCACTGATTGATGGGTCTAGTGCTACAGTTTGGATGCTTGGGATAGTTTGAAGAACAGAAAAGTTCATGGGCACAGAGAGGGAGATGGAAGATTAGGAACGTGAACATTTTTCGAGTGAGTGTCAAAACACGATCGCCGCCATCATTCTGTGAATGGAACTCCAGCACCGGTGCCCAACCAGTAGCGTAGCAAAAAATTTAAAAAGGGGGGGCATAATTTCCACATTTTTTCAAGCGTGTTTTTCTTTGTTTTTTCGCAGAACTAATTTGAAGCTGATTGAGAAACAAGAAAAGCTCTGGAAGTTAGTTTTTGAAAGTTTAACATGCTAGTTAATTTTTGAAAATTTACAGTTAATTTTTGAAAATTTACATGCTGCATAATGTCTATGTTAGTGCTTTTTGAATAATTTTCAGGCAAATTTTGTTTAAAGTTTCTGAATCTAATTCTGAGTGCTTCGCCAAATATAATGCAGTCTGCTCGCACATTTTCGATTATGCATGCATTAAGGCGTAAGGTTACGACTTATTGTTATCGAAGAGGTTCGAAATTATGAAAAAAGTTATATACATCAAAAGTATTTTTGAAAAGGACAGGTGGAGGATGCACACCCCTCATCCTACCTCTTGGATCAGCCCCAGACCATAAGCTACCGAAACCATCAAAGAGCCATGCATATTTTAGTCACTCGGCCCTAATAATTTTGTTCTTTCTTACTAAAAGGCAAAGTCAAAAGGGTGAGGGCATGGCACTATGCCCTCCCTTCCCCCTAAATACGCTCCTGTGCCCAACTGCTTAGCTTATCACAGGCTTAATGTCTTTATTTACGAAGACAGCTCTGTAAGGCCACGAGATTAAAAGTAGGCTACGAGGTCTGTTCAAAAAGTTCGTAGACTGAAGTCATAACACAAAATGAATTTTCTACAGCAGTGACAGGTCTGGGTCTCCTTCAAAGTACTCTCCTTCCCAACGCACACACTTATCCCAGCGGTGTTTCCACTTGCGGAAGCAGTCTAAGTACGCATCTTTTTTAATGCCCTGGGAGCTCCTTCGTCGCATTTGCCTTAATCTCTGGAATAGTCTCAAATCTTCTTCCTTATAAAGATCTTTTGAGCATGGGAAACAAAAAGAAATCACATGGAGCAAGGTACGGTAAGGGGGGTGGGGAAGAACAGTGATGGAATGTTTGGCCAAACTCACGAGTTCTGAGGGCTGGAGCGTTGTCATGATGGAAAAATCAGTCACCACTCCTCCACAATTCTGGCCTTTTCCGTCGGATGACATCCCTCAGACGTTTTAAGACTTCAATGTAGTAGGTCTGGTTTACTGTGGAGCCTTCAGGAAGGTACTCGTGGTGGACAACTCCACTAGCATAAAAAAAACTGTGAGCAGCACCTAGATTTTAGATCGAACTTGGCGAGCTTTTTTGGGTCTGGGGGATGTTTTGCTAGTCCACTGTGAAGATTGGACCTTTGTTTCCACGTCATAACCGTAAACCTATGACTCATCACCTGTTATGATCTTTGACAAGAATTCTTTATCATTTTCTGAGTGATCAAGCAAATCCTGACAGACTTGAACACGATGAGCTTGTTGATCACTTGTCATCAGACGTGTCACAAATTTTGCAGCAACGCGACGCATCTTTAATTCTTCCGTCAAAATGTGGTGACATGAGTCTACCGAGATCGCACATTCTTCAGCAAGCTCTCTTACAGTCAGACGTCGATTCGCTCGCACTAGAGTGTTGATTTCATCAATGTGTGGGTCATCAGTTGATATGGAAGGACGTCCAGAACGCTCATCATCTTCAACAGACAACCGACCATTCTTGAAACGTTTATGCTACATGAAGCATGTCGCTCGCTTCATGGCAACATCACCGTAAGCCGTGTTAAGCATGGCAAACGTTTCCGCAGTAAATTTTTCCAGCTTGACACAAAATTTCACAGCAAATTGTTGCTCTTTCAAGTTATTCATTTTGAAAAAAATTTCGACGAACTAAAAAACTAACCTTAACTTAACTGAATATAACCAGCATTAAAATAAAGATATCTGCAATCAGAAAATGGCGTCATAACCAGCTGATCTCTGTGAACTTCGACACCAAGCGAATGCATCTAGAACAAATGAGAGCTGCGCAGTTCAAACAGTCTACGAACTTTTTGAACAGACCTCGTATATGATTTCTTGTGGTGGCGAAAATGTAACTTGTGAGTAGAAACTTTTTACCTACCCTTCAGACTAGTAATTCCAACTTATTTTCATAACACTTTTTACCACAGTTTTAATGACAAAATTATAACTGTAAAAGCAAAAATTATTTTCGCAAGAACATATTCGCGTCTAATTAATCATAAAATTGCGGCAAAAAAGCTTAATGAAACTAAGCAAACGCATTTAAAACACTAAAAAGTCTGCTAACTGTAAAAAACGGAGGTTTTTCATTTTATAAAAGTTAAATCATGCAAAATAACACAAATGCCAGGGGTTTCGGTACACGACAACTGACCGCCAAAAACGCCTAATTTTTTAACAAGAACTTTTGTCACGAGGAACCCCAACAAATCCTGACCTAACCCTGATCAAACATAACTCGTCCCTGACCGGACCTAAGCCTAACTAAACCTAACTCTAACTAATCGAATGTAACCCTAACCAAACCCAACCCTAGCCAGGCTAGCCTAACCCATAACTTTAACTTCAGAATTAATGCTTCGAATTTTGATCTCCAACCCAAACTCAAACATCGGAATTGATTGAAAAATTTGTCCGGGATGTAAAACCCTTGTCAAATTACACAGCGTACGAAGCTGTTTTTGGCGGTCAGTTGTCCGTGTTCGCAGGGATCATGTTCACTAACACTGACCAAAAACAAATGAACATTTCAAGTAAACCCAATACGCTACATTTGCATGGAACGAAGTTGATTTGATAAGTAAAAACGCAGAAGTAATGGATATACGACTATTTCCTAACCGCTAGAGTACGTCCGAAGGTCCAGCCAACAAAAAAATTGACATTTTGCGGTTGCAAAACCTCCAAGAACTTAAAAGTCGAGTGAGCTGCTAAATAGGTCAGACATGAACAAAACCCTAACCTAAAACATGCAAAATAATTTGGCATCACTTCATAAGAAAATTCACTCAAAGAGTGCACACCTAAACAGCACAAAATATTACAGTAGAGAATTCACTTAATCAACAATTAGCATCTCTTTTTGAAGAGAAACAAGCGGATTTTAAACTTATGTAATAAACTATCCACTAAAATCCAAAAAATTTAAACAGCCTGAGTAACAAAAATACACAACGTCAAACGAAGTGTATGAACGAGATGAAAATTTTCAACCATGTTTTTTCGTAAAATCGCCGCTAAGACAATGCATTAAAATGCAAAAATCCAAAAAAACTTGGCAATACTTTGTAATAGCACAGCATTATTAAACAAAACTACATAGTAGCGGAAATAGATAGGCCAATAAATGTATGAAAAGTGCTTGCGTCAGACATCAGTTTATTTTAATTACTGTTAAGTGTACCGTAATCTTTAATTGAGTTTAACTAAAGTGCAAAATTGAAAATATGATACGGTACATGAAGTAGACTACGTTATAAAAGAAGCAGCATGGTTCGAAAAAGTTCTCATAATGCATTTAAAATTTGTTTTCTTTACGGGAGAACTAACTCAGTTGTTAATCACACGCTATTGGTACGGGAGATCTTGGGTTTGATACCCGGGCCGGGCGAATCGGCAGGGTGTCGCCAACTGCTCGCCACCGTTGTGACGTTTCTTCGGAGCTGTGTTACCCAGCTACTAAGCCGCTGAGATCAGCCCCGAAATCGTTACACACTTCGGCGCAAAACTGCGAGTATAATGAAGAATCGATTTTGATTTATGGCAAGACACTTACCGGCAACTCTTTCAAACCCTGAGTTTTGGAAAAGATAAGGCCATGAGTGGTGTACGCATAAAAGAACAGACTAGTCTATATTGTATAATGATAGTGACAATAATAACTACCCAGTATCAAAGCATTGTTGACTACTAAAAAACTATGTCTTCAGCAACTTGACCCCAAAGTTGGAATATACAAAATATTTCTTACATGATAGTTGACGACCTAGAGGGTTAAGTCTCACAAACCAGTAGATACTTTTCACAGCTCAAACAGACTGTTAATGCATCATTAAAAACCTACAACAAAATATTTAGTTACCTAACCAAGTAACGGAAAGTGGAAAACACAAAACGCTAAAGTAACACATTGATAAAACAGCAAAGGTACAAAAAAACTTGAATGTGTAATTGAGTGAATTCGATTGCAAGGGGCAAGAGCTTGTCAAAGGCAAGTTAGAAATATGCTAATGCCAAAGGCATAAATACCCAACAATATAGATGTAGCTATAAGCAATTAGCAAAATTATTGCATAAACAGAAAGACACGAAAACAAAAAAACGTTGGTTTGCGAAATAGGAAAGCAAGTTAACTTCAGATTGTTCAAAAATTTAGCACCGTGCGTACCAAAATTGTTATGCAAGAACATGTTTAACACTCTAAATTGTTTAGGACTCTTTTGCATACCGACGCACCTTGGCCAATAAACGTTCACAACAAAAACAGACATTAAAAATTAGCAAGAGCTTGAATAAAAAACAAGCTAAGCTTCAAGCACCAAACTACTAAAACTGGAGAGTAATGGTGCAAATATCACTCGCGTCCAACGAGAAGGTCTGGCTCGCTGACAGTCTAGGTAAACAAAACCTGTAGCTTAAAAGTATCCTTTTTGTTCAAAACTTGGACTGTTTGGCACATTTCGCACAGTGTCAACAACGACTAACGGTCGCTTAAAATTTTTTTCTGGGAAGACGTGTAGTGTTTACTCGGGAAGATTGGAAAGGGCGGCGCAGCAAAGGTGCAAGTTAAACCATGGCACAATGATTAGGCCCAACAGGGCCTGAAAAGACTTGAAAGCCTACAATCAGTGCAACATGCAACTTCATACATCAAACCCTGACACGAAAATCAACATGAAGAAGGAATATGATCAAAGTTTGTATTACTGACGAGTCATAAAGACACAAAAACCAAAGAGTCAAAAAGTTTTTTGGAATTAACTATTCTTCTTCGGAGGCTTGAATCAATTCAAACGGATCAAATTGCACACGTCATACACTGCGCATATAAACGGACAAACGTAGGCGTTGGTGGAGGTGTGTGTCAATCCACCAATCACCACAACCCAAGTAATGAGAAATTGCAATCACTGTGTTGTGTTTACTCATAAGACGTCTCCCACGATACGAATCAACATACGCGCAAAGTAACCACAGACACAACATTGTGTACACTTCGTATTTTGACGGCAGAAGTTACTGAAATATGAAAGATCAAATGCGCGACAATTCAATGTGCCCAACTTGGGGTTGGGATGCCTGACCTTGGTCCTGACCCAAACAGTAACCCACAACCCTAAACCTAACCAATTCATCAATATATTTATCTAACTTGAGCACATACATGAACAAAAGAAAAACACACGAGACTGCGAAGGGACCAATGAAGGTCTTCGAGTCGAGCAGCTTCCTACATGAAAAAACGCAGGTGCATCTAAGGGAGCAACTCGTAAGGGATGAACAAGAAACAAAAATAAAATAACCATAGCTTTAAAGTAAACGCTAACCCTAGCCATAACCCCGAGTTCTTTGTCACTGAAAAGTTCTGCTTCGAAAATTCCTAGAAAGGATTGGAGAAGACAATCACAATGAAAACACATATATTTTTAGCATGACATTTCGATGAACCAATGTCAACAAATTGAGATAAACCGAGCCTGTTCCACTATTCACCTTTCTCCCATACCGGAAAGAACCTCGCAATGCTTGCTTGGCAACTTATTAATACATCCTTCGCTCGTAAACGCTATGATGAACGGTAAAAACAATAGAATTAAACTTCCATTATTTTCACTCAGCACAGACGCTGATGATTGCTAACATATTATACGTGCCCTTCACCACACCAGAGGAGAAAAAAATTACCTAGGAATTGCTTCGGTTTTATGTTCACGAGTGTTTCTTGGAAATAGTCCGTTCTCTTTGCTTAGAATAAAGAAACTGAGAAGTTACGGAAACGGCCGCGAAAGTTGCAGCATTTACAGGAAATGCACGAAGCAAACAAGAATTTATCCCCCTAAAAACAGAAAAAATGCATTGATTATAACAACAATTTTACAGTGAGGGCACAAAATAACTTTTACGAAAATAGTGTCTATGAATATCATTTGCATTCGTAGCATTGCTGCCGATGAAGTCAGCGACACGGCCAAGCGGTACCACGCGCAGGTGACAGATCCTACGTGACGGGTTCGATTCGCGGCTGGAGCCAATCGCATTTGACATATGTAACGGGTCGCTGGTGAATCGAAGAGTGCAAGTTCACTTAGCATTCTCCCTCAATTACTGTTGAATTTTCGGTTGAATATAATTTGAAAATGACCTCAGTTATTTATATTCATTTATCAGCTGAAAATAAAATCAAAAATTCAGCTACACAACAGTGTCATTTTGACTTAGCGGTTAGTCTCAACTACTGTTGGTATAACACATTCAGCTAGTGAATACGAAACCAGTACACTGGCTAGTACAATAGTAAAACGGTTTTCGCAACAGAATGAAAAATTAAACGTAATATATGACGATTACTAGATAAATGCGGGAACTTAAAACGGGTGGTTTTAACCGCACAAAACTTACATCACACATGAAAAAGCAGTCAATCTTACCGAAAAAAACCTCTTATTCCATATTTATTCCACAACTTCTTTATACAGTCAATAGTACCAGAATATTTTAATGGATTGCCCCCAACTCCGTCTGCTTGCAGATGGGATTTTACTACGTCTACAGGGTAAGTGATTGCCCAAGATGCCATGCCGGAACAACCTCCAGCACACATCATACTAATTATTCCTTTCCAAGTGTAAGCTTCTCTTTTGTCCACCTAAAAAGAGAGAAATTGAACCAACTACCCAACAAAGACAGCTACATCATTTTTTAAGAAACGGTATAGGCGCCCAAATAAATCAATACGGACCCAAAATAAACAAGAACCATTTTCCTAGATAATTTTTCCCAATCATAGAGACCCGATTTTCACTTTCAAGGACGAAAACCAAGTCCTTACTGCGGTATGAAAAAACTGACTTACATTAAAATTATTCATTGTAAACATTGTAAATAGGACAGAATTATTTAGCGCAAAACAACGTGAGCTGAGAAAACTCAGAGTTGGGTTTTCTTATCTATTGCTTTACAAATGGGAACTGTGAGTCGACATCACCTCACCCAAATGTGCTGGCAGTCGAGAGAGTCAGAGCGCAATGGAGCGATACCATATCATGGAGCGAAATAGAGCTGTTTCGGGTTATTAGACTTCATAGCGGCACCAAGGTAAATGGAAGTTTAACCTTCAGACTTTTAACAATTAAACTCAGTCAAACAATGTGAATACGCAACTTCTAGGCTTGCTGCTTCCTTGCAGCAAAGACTGATTACTTACTATACTCACTAAAACGTAAACAAAAAAGGACCCATTAGATGGAAACATGATTGCAATTTTTGAATAAACGTATTTGGTCGAAACAGAAACACAGTTTCCCTTGCGAAACTGGAAAACTAAACTTGTGCACAACATTCGCATTTTTTATACTACGGTCCAACGACTTTGCAGTCGTCAAAATTGTAATGAACTAAATAAGTATGCTCGTATGATTACAGATACATTTTTGCAAAGTCAGAAGTAATTTAGCCAAGCGAAAGCAATCAGCCATGCAGTGCAATAACTTTAAGAACAGTAAAAGTGATTCCACAAAGGTCAACGAACTAGGCAGTTTTCGATAATCATCACAAATCATTAATCTCGAAATTCGTGCCAAAAAACAGCCGGCCATTTTATACGTCACAATTTCCCCACGATAACGCAAAAAATACATCCATCACCAACGTAGAGCCACTGAGTTGAGCAATGTTAACTATTGTGCAACAGAAAATGAAATGCGATAAAAATTGAAACTCATTCCTACTTTCGATGGTAAATTTCCTATTTAAACTTACCGAACCAAAAAGAAACATTGGCATTATGACTAACATAGATTAATTAGTGGGAATTTCTACTTTCAAAATTGCTGATTGCATAATAAAGTTATATGTAAAACAGCAGCAAGTGAAGTATACCACAGCCCCTCTTTGCAACACCAGAATATCTGACCGCAAACCGGAGTTAAAAACTTTGGACATTTTAACCGAGACATTAAATCTTCGGCGTGATGACTCGGAAAAAAACAGGGTATTATATTTCTGAAAGCCAAATCGTCCAAGCCGAATAGTCTTCACTCGTTTCAACAGACTAAAAGTAATTATCAACCTCATCAACACCTTCTAAATGTCACGTAAAGGAAAGCAACGGGAAACTTTGAGATTAACAATGCATTAACAACGTTGTTACTAAAACTCAATCAGATTAACTTTTGGATATCCATAGTAACAACATTAAGGCGGCTTTGACGTACAGTGGCGCAGTCCTCCCATGTGCTAAGTGCCAACACAACAATTTTGCAATTCACTTAAAAGCAAATGCGCTGGCTTGACTGTGAACATTCAAAACAGCAATTTTCCAGCTAAAACATTTTTATCATTTCCAATATACCGGTATATTTGTCAAAAGCTTAAAACACTTACGTAAAATACATGGGTTGTTAGTAGGTCATAGGTCGCAAAATAACAACCAAAAGCTGGTGTTTCACGTATCAATGTGGTTATCATGCCTCTGTAGCATCCACGGATGCCTTCACGTTGATATATTTTCACTAGAGCATCCACTGAATTTCTATAAACAACCTTGAAAAAGAAATAGAGCAATCTTAATAAAATTTAGATCTTGCCAATTTTAATACTTTATATATAGATATAATGAAAAAGTGATGATAATTATTTTTTATCAATACTTTTTTTACCGGCCTCTCAGCTCAGTTGTTAAACGCACACTATCGGTGCGTGAAGTCTGGGGTTCGATTCCCGGGCCAGTCAAATCGGCACAGTGTCGCCAACCGCTCGCCACCACCGTGACGCTTCTTCGGAGCTGTGTTGCCTAGGCGCTGAACAGCGGATTCGGCTTAATACCGAAAGCATAATGACGAGTTAATTTGGATACTTTCTTTTTGCCAGCAACGAGCAAGCGCTAAAGAAACATTGAGCACACTTAAAAGCGCCCAATAACAATGCAGACTCGTTTTAGGAGTTGCTGTAGCTTCCAAATTTTCCTGTGTTACCCACTTCTTTAATTTGCTGCTTTTCAAAATACTGCTTAACATGTAATGAAGTAGCCCTAACTTTGGTTATGGCATATTCGCATCACAAACAAACTGAAATGCAATTTTTCAAATATTAAGATAATGTCAAATTATTGGTGAAAATGTACATAGTTCATAATCACAGTGAACAACAGACAGCACATATTGCAAAACTCGACTTTTCAGCATGAGAAAACTCGGCGATAAGAGAGGATTTTAGGGTTCAAGTTAGGGTTGGGTTTAACGTGTTTGGGTTAGCATCTCAGTGCTGAGCAGGGCACGTCGAATATCAATAGTCATGCACTTAACAAATCGAGTGACTACATGTGCATGATGTGCATATCCGCAACCGCAAATCTATTTTTTTATTTCAACATACTTTTTCTGTTGCTTTTCTTTTTCCTATGCCTTGAACTTGCATTTGGGTTTTAGCTAATTCCATAGGCGAACATATAACACATTGCACGGCTCCAGCAAACATGCCGCTAATGAAATGGGTGGTAGTACTGTCTTTTCCAAGCAAGGATATTGTTTGTGCTTCAACTCCAAAGACAATAGCGTTGATAACACTTAATCCTATTAAGGGCGATTGCATTCCTTTGTACAAGCCAAATGTCTAGAAATGTACAAGCACTGTTTAGAGAAAATTTACAAACATTACTGGTACATAACAAAATGACATTATTTATCAGCAATTGCTGATATCAAAGTGTGTACTATACCCCAACGCAAATTTTGGGAGCCCCTACATTGTAGCATAAGAGATGGTACTGAATGTGAAGTGGCCCCTATAAAGCCAACGCAAAGTAACAGAATGCTTGTCGTTCAATCATAAGTTGTAGGCTCAAACCAAAGCTATGAAAAAATGGTACCGGTAATAAAAATCAACATAAAAAAATGTCTTCAAAAATTTGAGGTTGAGCCCAACATAAGAGCTAAGAAGTTAACAAAGAATAAGCTAACAGAAATGATAAACCCTAAACCAAATCCTGCTTTCACTATGTGGTTTAATCTATTTTTTGACTTACTGATTCTTTTTCAACTATACTCTTGAAGCAATGCCATACACCACGATAAGTACTGGATTGAGTTTGTAAACGAACCTAAAAGTAAGAAAGATGCTAATTTTGCTACAGCACAAAATAATTGGAATACAGTAGCATATTTTCCCTCCTTAAAAAAATAATTGATTATACTATTTTATGAAAATGTAAAAACTGATGTGCCCGGGACAAACCATATGAAAAAGATTGATAGTCACAGCAAAAACATGCTGACCTAATCGCTAACGTGTACATACTGCCAAATCAAAATAACAGTCCAGAAACACAATCAAACTTCATGCAATAATACAAGACTGGAGATGAAACAGCCAAGAATACTGGATATTCATTTTATAATCTCAATCACAATAGTAAAAGGAATTATATAGTCTTTAGAATAGCCACACTTATAGCATACTTCGTAATGGTTCAAGCACCTACAACTGCATCAAGACTCATCACTAACTTATAATAGTATGAAAAAATTAACTAAATGCAATATACCTTCACAGTATCCAATGGTTGTCCAACTAAGACTCCAGCAATACCTACAACGTACAAATTTGTAGACTTATGCACATACAACCAACTATAGTTGCCCAGTGCCCATTTTTCATGGACCAAACGCTCATAGCTTTTAGGGAGCAAATCCAGATTAGTATAAATTTTCAACATGTCACAAACACAGATTCTAAGTTGGAAGTGTCTAGAGTACCAGCAAACCTTTTAAGGTGGGTTTACACAAAAATAATTACCAGTGGAGCGGAGTGGAGTTGAAGCAAGCATCACAAAGTTGAAGCAAGAGGAGCAGAGTGGAGCGGAGCTGAAGGACTGTTCAAACGAAATTTTTGATCAAGTTGAGCAAAGTGGAGTGGAGCAGAAGTAAATTTGTAGGCTTTGCTAGACTATGTCATGGTCTGTTGTTTCAGATTCGATGGTACGTCATTAAACTGCATAAGTTTTCTTTTTTTGACAGCGGAGCAGAGTGCAACTAAAGCAAACTTGATTTCTGGGCGAATGAAGTGTTCAGAGGCGCTGGTCTAACTACGCTAAGTTATGTGTGCTCTATTGGCTCTTCAGCACAAGCTGAGCAAAACGTTGCGGAATATGATAACCAGCTGGGCACCTTCATGCCGTAAATTGAGAAAGAAAAAGGTTGAGTTCAGTTTGGACTTTCATACTGCTATATGTATGAGCTCTGATCTTCTCTCCACCATATGCATACCTATCATTTAAAATAATGATCTGAATTCCACACCCAAACGTTACAAACATCCATTGTGAGTATATGCTTCAGTAACGCTAAATCAATGAACCAGTTTTATTTGCAGGTTCAATAGGCTAGATAGAAAAAAACAAAATTCTGATGCCACTACTATGCTTAGATCGAGTCAAAACACAGTATTTTGACAACTGTTTTAAATCCTCGCCAAAAAATCGTCAAAATTATCCAACCTCGGTTGCTAAACACCAAAAGATTTGAGTTTCAAAACCATCTATCTCCACTCGCTTTAACTTCAAATTTTTGCTCGTGTAGCAAATTTTGAGTGAAGCAGAGCAGAGGCAACTTGTGTCAGCTTGCATCTACTTGCGTGAATACGAGCGGAGCAAAGCTGACGCAAGCGAAGCAAAGTTGAAGTATTTGCGTCGAAGAAGCGTTTAGAAGCTGATGCAAGTGGAGTGGAGCAGAGCGGAGCTGAAGCAAGCGTTGCAAAGTTGAAGCAAGCTGCATGACATTATAAAGAATAAACAAAGCTTAGCTCCGCTGGACATTTTTTGTTCGTGTAAACCCATCTTTATAGAAACGAACAAGCAGTCCGCTGCAGCAACATTTTGATAATGGAAATCAGTCTTACATCAGAGCGACGTCATTATATAGAAACAAACAAAGCAGTCTCATGCCGCAGCAATTTGGTTATGGAAACCAGGCCGGTGCTCTAGATGCCTTTCAAGTTATGGTGCAAAAAGCAGAGGGGCTCACCCTATAACAACATACAGATGGGCAAGGTAGTTATAAATGAATATAATAAATAACTAAAGTTATTTTCAAATTATACCAACATTAAATTGAAAATTCAACAGTAATTAAAGGAAATTGCAAAGTAAGCTTGCACTCTTCAAGTCAGCAGCCTTCCGTCACATATATCAAAGGCAATTGGCTTCAGCCGCAAATCAAATCCGTAACATAGGATCTGTCATCTGCGCACGGCACCAGTA
Organism: Trididemnum miniatum; assembly: GCA_964006365.1. Classification (NCBI taxonomy): domain Eukaryota; kingdom Metazoa; phylum Chordata; class Ascidiacea; order Aplousobranchia; family Didemnidae; genus Trididemnum; species Trididemnum miniatum. The sequence goes on along the minus strand of OZ023233.1, from coordinate 9,290,890 downwards.
GCACTAGGCCATGTCGCTGACAAATGAATACATCGAAATTCGCTCATAGCCCTTACACCAGTACCAGGTAAATTCATTAGTTGTGTGATTTAGAGCTTGCAATTCACTACCACTATACCAGTATTTATTACCTGACATACCAGTAATAGTGCTGCAAAAATACCGCACTTCACAAAATATATTCATAAAAGAAACTAAGAGTTTTGATAAAATAACCTTGATAAAATAGAAAGTGTCTATTTTGCCGTCAACAGCAAAATACTGATTGGCTAATTTTCTCAAAACCGAGCGTGCGTATAAATGCAAGCCAATTAACAGTTATGCACATACAGTTATACATGCCAAAATTTTTGGCCAATCAGTATTTTGCCATTAATGGCACAATCACACTGCTAATAAAATACCAGTATTTACCTCCAACACATCCAGACACATATTCAATCATCTCAAGCGGATAGCCTATAAACTAGGCAGTCTGCACCAACAAGTTTGACTAGGCTAGTTCATTCAAAAAATCGATATCTGTGCAGTGTGTAGTTTTTAACAATAGGTACCGACAACCTAAAATGCAAGAGTAGCCTTCAACCTACAAAAACTATTTTTTAAGTATGATAGGTACCGTAATGCTCACTCTCAGGGGTTTGAGGACTCTTCAACTCTTTTAAACCTGCCTCATATACGGTATTATACTGTACTAATGAACCAGATGATGAGTGATGTGAGCCACAGTATACTTATCTATAATGTGTGTGAGAAAGATAAGTACGTATACTGTGTGTGAGCTCTCCGTAGACTACACGAGACCACTATAAAGGCGCGTTTACACACAGATCGCAATTTTTGAGCCGCAGCGCAGCGAAACTGAAATCGCCAGATTGACTGCTTACCGCTGATGGCAACTTCTTGGTAAAACCGCTTCGTTACGCTTGATTGAACGTTAATAGCCGGGCTCATACATTTCAATCTGCATTAGCGCGTAGTTGAAATCGCAAATCGCTCCTAGAGCGATTTCTGTGTAGCGCAGATCGAACCGCACGTGCGCACATGCACAACTTTGCACAAAGTTGCGCGTAGTATAAATCGCCGATCGCGATCTGAACATTATAAAACAAACAAACTTCCCGATCACAACTACGCACGTGTAAACGCATCTCAAGTCTGGCAGAAAATAAGAGAGAAAAGGAAAAAAAGCAAAAAAAGCCTACCGCGTGCAAAACATCAACCAATGCATCAACCAAAAACCGCTCACAATTACACCTGCAATAACAGCACAAAAACATTCTAACAGCGTAACAAACTTCATCGAAGCAATAAATTCCCTTTCGATTGAATATTGTCAAGTCGATGCCAAATGATAACAATTATCATCAGAATAACTTTGAACTTGGACCAAAACGACGCTTGTTTGATTCTTGGGTTTTTTCAAAATTTCGTAAAAGCGGGTCTCACATTATCCAATATTGCAACCTATTCCGCAATTGGATTTTTTGCATATTAATATGCATCGCGTAGAGCATTAAATTCCCTTTCGAATGAATATTGTCACGTCGATGCTAAATGATAACAACTACCATCAGAACAACTTTGAACTTGGACCAAAACGACGCTTGTTCACATTCCACGTTTTTTCGAAATTTCGTAAAAGCGGGTCTCACATTATTCAATATTGCAACCTATTCCGCAATTTATTCATTCGAAAGGGAATTCAATGCTCTACGCGATGCCTATTAATATGCAAAAAATCCAATTGCGGAATAGGTTGCAATATTGGATACAGTGAGTTTCGCTTTTACTAAATTTCGAAAAAACGCAAGAATCGAACAAGCGTCGTTTTGGTCCAAGTTCAAAGCTATTCTGATGGTAGTTGTTATCATTTGGCATCGACTTGACAATATTCATTCGAAAGGGAATTTAATGCTCTACGCGATGCATATTAATATGCAAAAAATCCCATTGCGGAATAGGTTGCAATATTGGATACAGTGAGACCCGCTTTTACGAAATTTCGAAAAAAGGCGAAAGGTGAACAAGCGTCGTTTTGGTCCAAGTTCAAAGCTATTCCGATGGTAGTTGTTATCATTTGGCATCGACTTGACAATATTCAATCGAAAGGGAATTTATAATGCTCTACGCGATGCATATTATTTGTGTTGTATTTTTATTCGGCGTCAATCATAACAAATACGACAGTCAAAAATAAAATAAAATAAAATGCGACGCCACAGAGTTAGTGAGAAGCCCAAGGGTGGCTTTTACTTGATAGCTCCACCTGGAACTTACAAAAGGAACTATCAATTCACAAACTCTGTGCAAAGGAATCAAAAAAAAACAAACAAACGTATAAATAGACAAAATTACAATTCAACATGGAAGAGAAAGAAGGAAAAACATTATTACTATTGGAGCGGCTTACAGGCGTAATACGTTTTAAAGGTACAAAGTTGATTAAGGTGGTAAAACTGAGGGACTCGAGAGTGCTAGAGGGCTATGGGTTAAAAAAATTCACTTATAGAAGAGGTGCAATAATTTAGTAACTATTTAGAAGGTATTGCTTTAATGTCTTTTTAAATTGTGCCAAATTTTTTGATAATTTGATTTCATTGGGTAGTTCATTCCATAATTTGACCCCAGTGAATTTAATAGACTGTTTGCAGACGCTTTTTTTGAAAAGAGGAGGATGCAGATTATTGGATTGCCTAGTTCGGCGAGAATGAACTTCATCGTTTCTCTGGAAAAAATTATTAAAACAGCAAGGTAACATGTGATGAAGAAATTTGTAAACTAAACAGCAAATTTCAAATTTAAACTTATCTCTAATTTTCATCAAGGCATATTTTTTATAAATATCATCGATGTTATCATGAGAAAGACGTCGGAAAATTAATCGTAGAATTCTATTGCACAATCTTTGGAGTTGGGGTATTTTTGAAGAATTTGTATTACACCACGTGGTGATGCAGTAGTTGAGATGAGTTGAGGCAAGGGAGTGGAAAATGGACATTAGACAGCTTATGTTTAAATGATCGCGAGCTTTATAAATAATCCCCAGACAAGTGCGAAGTTTGCTGCGGATGGATTCGATATGGGATTTCCAGCTGAAGTTATTAGAAAAAATAGTGCCTAAGAATTGAAAGCTGTTTACCTCAGAAATGGGAACGTTATTGACAGAAATTACATAGTAAGGATTTCGAACCAAGCGATGGGGTTGTGGAGTTAATACCATGAATTTAGTCTTAGAAACGTTTAAAGTTAATTTGTTGATAAGAAGGTTATTGTGAACTTCATTTAAGGAATCATTAGCTGCACTAAAAAGATTGGAGAGTGATTTAGAGTGTATAAGGATCGTTGCATCGTCAGCATATAGAATGGTTTCATATCTAAGGTCTTGGAAGATATCGTTAATATAAATTAAAAATAAGAGGGGGCCGAGGGTCGAACCTTGTGGTATGCCATATAAAATAGGCTTAAAATTTGAATATTTATCGTTAATTCTAACTTTTTGTTGGCGATCACAAAGATAGCTGCGAAACCAATCATTAACAACACCACGAAATCCATAGTTACTAAGCTTAGATAGCAAGATGTCATGGTCCAAAGTATCGAAAGCTTTTGTTAAATCTAAAAAGATTGCTAAAACTAAGAGGTTATTATTGAAAAGATCAGAGATTTTGGAGGATAAGTAAGAGCAGGCTAGCTGGGTTGAAAAGGTAGGTCTAAAGCCAAATTGCAGTTTGGATAGGATATTATTCTGATCAAGAAAGGATAGGATACGCTTATGAATCAACTTTTCTAAAATTTTGGAAAAGGCACTGAGCACACTTACTGGGCGATAATTTGAGACAACCTGAGCATTTCCGTTTTTGTAAACTGGTGTAACCTTTGCAACTTTGAAAACCGAGATATAGTTCCCAGTAGAAAGGGATAGGTTGAATAAATGAGCCAATAAGTCAAGGGTTGAATTTGGTAAATACCGCAGAAGTTTAGTTGGGAATTCGTCCAGGCCACAACTACTTTTAGGTTTAATAATTGAGATCATCTTTTTAACTTCATAGGGAGTTGTAGGCGTGAAGAAAAAAGAAGAGGAAATTTTTGAAGATATAGATTTAGATTTTAAAAGCGTGGAACTATGAGATAAGTCTAGTTTGGCTCTTAATTTACTAGCTATGGATGAAAAGTGGTCATTAAACGACTCAGCCATTTCTAGCGGGTCGGTAAGCAGTTTGTCGTTGGTTTTTACGCAATTTGGCGAAATAGAAATTTTTTTACCTATAATATCATTGATCACACCCCAAGTGCGCTTTAAGTCGTTTCGAGAAGAATCGAGGCGTTTTTGATAATAATGGGATTTCTTAGTTTTAATGACTCTTTCGTAATGATTCCCAATCTTATGATAAGCCAATTGCGATTCAGAATCTTTATTGTGCAGAAAACGTAAGTAAGCTCTTCGCTTTGCTTTTTACAGAGAGCCAAGTTCAGCATCAAACCAGCCGTTAATTTTAGATTTTAGTATAGTGCGTGAAATAATTGGAAAGGTTTCATTAAATGTAAATTGCAGCTTATGCAAAAACAACCTGAAGGCAGGGTCGAGGTCATTTTGGGCGTATACATCGTCCCAGCTATGTTCGTCCAAAATATCGTGAAAACGACGGAGGTTATTCTCGTTAAAAATTCTAACTTTTTCAGTATTTGTGATACGATAAGGAGAGATAGGAAGCGCAGTGCATTGGAAAACAGCAAAATGATCAGAAATAGGATCAGTAAAAATAGCGCTTTTGGATGGATGCGTATAATTATTGGTCCAAATGTTATCAAGTAAGGTAGCGGTAGTGGAGATACGCGTCGGTTTTTCAATTAATGGAAATAGACCACTTGAAAACATTTCGTGTAAAAAGAAATCAGTTTGTAATTCTGGATCGAGCGAGTTACGGTTAAAATCACCCATTAAGAAGATAAGAAAAAAATCCCATTGCGAAATAGGTTGCAATATTGGATACAGTGAGACCCGCTTTTGCGAAATTTCGAAAAACGCAAGAATCGAACAAGCGTCGTTTTGGTCCAAGTTCAAAGCTATTCTGATGGTAAGTTAGTTGTTATCATTTGGCATCGACGTGACAATATTCATTCGAAAGGGAATTCAATGCTCTACGCGATGCATATTAATATGCAAAAAATCCAATTGCGGAATAGGTTGCAATATTGGATACAGTGAGTTTCGCTTTTACTAAATTTCGAAAAAACGCAAGAATCGAACAAGCGTCGTTTTGGTCCAAGTTCAAAGTTGTTCTGATGGTAGTTGTTATCATTTGGCATCGACTTGACAATATTCATTCGAAAGGGAATTTAATGCTCTACGCGATGCATATTAATATGCAAAAAATCCCATTGCGGAATAGGTTGCAATATTGGATACAGTGAGACCCGCTTTTACGAAATTTCGAAAAAAGGCGAAAGGTGAACAAGCGTCGTTTTGGTCCAAGTTCAAAGTTGTTCTGATGGTAGTTGTTATCATTTGGCATCGACTTGACGATATTCATTCGAAAGGGAATTTAATGCTCTACGCGATGCCTATTAATATGCAAAAAATCCAATAGCGGAATAGGTTGCAATATTGGATAATGTGAGTTTCGCTTTTACTAAATTTCGAAAAAAGGCGAAAGGTGAACAAGCGTCGTTTTGGTTTAAGGTCAAAGCTATTCCGATGGTAGTTGCTATCATTTGGCATCGACTTGACAATATTCAATCGAAAGGGAATTTATTGCTTCGATGAAGTTTGTTACGCTGTTAGAATGTTTTTGTGCTGTTATTGCTGATGCAATTATGAGCGGTTTTTGGTTGATGTTTTGCACGCGGTAGGCTTTTTTCCTTTTTTTTCTTTTCTCTCTTATTTTCTGCCAGAATTATAGTGGTTACACGAGCGCTGATATTTTTTGGAAGCGTCTATTTCACCGGAAATTCCGGTTACCGAAGTTCGAAAATCGTGGTTTGCGGAACCGGAAGCATCTCCTAACAGTTCCCCTTCTGTGAGAGTCACACTACAGGAACTGAAAACGGTTACGCAACTACGATTTTTCAAACTTCGGTAGCCGGAATTTTCGGTGAAATAGACACTTCGTATTTTTTTTGCAATGATGATCGCCTGAATTTTAGTCTGCATGCCTAGTAAAAAGTTGTTCCAGTGTTTGTAAGGTACCGGTATGCTTACGGCATTTTGCTAGAGTACCGTGTTGAGTTTGCTTCGGTACCTACTGTACCGGCATTTTGCTACTGTACTGTCAAGCAACATTCCATTTCAGTTGCAATCTCTTCATCTTCAGTCTTGCTTTTTTGAATATCGGTATTTCATGCAGGATGATGTTCATTCCACGATGTTGATTGGTTGTTTAGTAATCCCTGGTTGAATTCTATGGACATGTCATGACTATTCCATTCATTTTCTACGGGCAACACTGGTTCTATAAAAGATTTGTTTTATCATAGCCTACTCAATTCATTTGGTTGCCAGAGGATTGGTCAGGGTCGGGGTTCCTAACCCCCCGGCCCAACCTCTCGACTTTAACCTCCCTAACCCCAACCCAACCCCCACCCCACCGACCCAAACCTATTACCATTGTGTGGCGAATCTTCCACATCGGCACTGTTGCAAACGTTTGTCCGACGCTTACGCTCAAATTCTCGGTCACATTCGTACGTCTCACCCGTTGTGTGGCGAATCTTCTGTGGCGAATCTTCTGTGGCGAATCTTCTGCGGCGAATCTTCCATGTGGCGAATCCTCTGGCAACCATTCATTTGGTTGCACCCAAAATGCCATCAGTTGCTAACTTAGCAATCTGATTGCCAAAATCCCGTTCATTTAAATCTAAATCCGTCAACGTTATTATTTGCGGCATCTACCATAACGCACTAGTTAGTCTAGTCCAGTGGTTCCCAAACTTTTTAGAGTTGGGACCCACTATTAATTACCACAACTTATGGCGACCCACTTAACTTTATATATAGTTGTTGTTGGTTTCTAGGTTACGCTATCGTTGCAAAGGAACACACCTCTGGAATTATGTATCCCAGTTGCCGAGTTTGCATAGCGTGATAATTCTCCGTCACGATATCGTTTCTAAGGAACATACCTCTGCAATTAAAAAACGTCTGCGACTGCAGTTATCAACCTCATAGTAATATGTGTGAGAGACGAAAGGTTCAATGACCTGAGATTAGGTGAAGATCACGCCACGATTCAAGATTGTGTGATGTCACAATTATGATAATTTCCCCTTGATTTTTGTATAGGAAATAGCCAGTATAGTTAATCAGAGCTTTCTGTAACTTTTCACGACCAAGACCCACAAACTATACCAACTTTCTACAACTTTTCACAACCCACCAAGATTCCTTTCGCGACCCACCGGTGGGTCGCGACCTATAGTTTGGGAAACGCTGGTCTAGTCTATGCCGACATACTGACCAACAAATCACGTAAACTCAGTTGTCTCTGATGTGGATCAATTCAATACCGCGCTGCTTTTTAATGGTTGGTTCACACTGAGCGCGGTAACGGTAAAACTTTACGGGAACCATATCCAGCTCCCCTACTTTGTTTGTTAAGCTTCGGTAACCGTTTTTCGGTTCCTCTAGTACGAAAAGCATGGTTCAGTAGCCGGAAACGGTTCCCAAAGTTTGAAAACCAAAATAGGGCAGCCGAATTTCGGTTTCTCTAATTATGGAATAGTATGCCATACTATTTCATAAATAGAGAACGTTCTAATTATGGAATAGTATGGAATAGTATGGCATAGTATGGAATAGTATGGCATAGTATGGAATAGTATGGCATCGTATGGAATAGTATGGAATAGTGTGGCATAGTATGGAATAGTAAATAAGGCATTGTGGTATAGCATAGCAGAAATGGGTGATAGGACGTTTGGGGCACTAGAGTAAAGGGGCCCATATAAAGAGTCAAATTGAGGGTGAATGGCCCTCAGGGTTAAATGTGCCTCAGACCTAATTTAGGGCAAAAGGAGTCAGAGGTCCTCGAAGGACAGGATGGTTGAAGCAGTAAATGAGCCCTAGGAATATGATGTTAATTTAGAGCACTGGGGCATATCCTATGCATAACTGGGGCTCTAGAACCAATGGGCCTTAGGGCATTTGGGGCAATAGGGGATATGGGTCTCAGCATGTTTTGATCCCTGGCATAGCCGTAGGAGACAGGGGTGCATACTATTCCATCAGTACCTGCATGACATCATGCAGCAATTAGCGCTGGCTCTTGGTAAGTTAAAAAGCTCATCTGTTTACTACTGTATCAGTTAAAAAATGTTTTTATTTCTTAAATTAAATTAAAGCACTTGTAGCCTAACCGCGGTGGTTAACTGTATTTTTGTGGTTCAGATCTAGGTTAGGTTAGCTTACTAGACTGTTGTTAAAATGCAATCTCCTACAACAAACTGTAATAATCATGTAAACAATGAAGAACCTCTTGCAAAAATTCGAAGGAAATCTGTGACTAATAAAGTATGCGTTGTTCTTGGCGCTCAATGGGGTGATGAAGGCAAGGGAAAAATTGTTGATATGCTAGCAACATCTGCAGATATTGTTTGTAGAGTTCAGGTAAGCAAGGTCTGTTTAAGGTACTGTACCAGTGCTGATAATGGTTAAGTGGTGGTCCTGGTATATGGCACACATTAAATTAGTCATTTTTAGGAAGCTATTTAGTCTGTAGGTCTTGGTCCTTTAGTGTGGACGTACTATCTTACACTCATCCATAAGAAAAAGTCTAGGAACTGGCAGTATGCTTTTTATGCAATACCAGTGTTTTTACAATGCAAAGCAGCTCCCATTGGAAACATGTGGCAACAATAAGATTAACCAATAACTTTTCTGGTAATTTAACAATGACTGATGCCATATCTTTAGGCAATTTGTTTAGCTTTGTGGTACCGGTATTGTCATCTTTGGTCTTGGTAATTGTATTTAATAGTTTGTCGCTGTACCATTATGAGTTTAGTTTTTCTATGTTGATGTTGGCTACCACTGCTTGGTTCAAGGTTGTCATAAAGTTGAATCAATTTGACCATTAATTTTGTAAAATTTTCAAAAATAAGGAATTTTTTTATTCATTTAACCGTTACAACTATAGCAGTATAGGGCTTTGGACTTCATTGCTTGCATTAGTGCCCCAGCTGTGTTAGTAATCCACTCACAGGCTTAGAGCATTGTCATTGATAAAGGTAAATTGTTTTTCAGGGAGGAAATAATGCTGGTCACACGGTGGTTATTGATAAACAACATTTTGACTTCCATTTATTGCCAAGTGGAATTGTGAATCCAAATTGCAAAGCTGTGATTGGGAATGGTGTTGTAGTCAATATACCAGAACTGTTTAGTGAAGGCTTAAAAAATGAAGAAAAAGGCCAGTTAATTATGCTTAGTTTTTTTTGTGACATATTGTCAAGACTGTTCAGATTGATGTTACCTGTTGAAAGTTTTCAACATTATAAGAGGAGAGTAAAAAGCAGATACCTAAATCCCCCACTTCTAATTAACACTCTCATACTGGACATGGTTTAACTATTGTCAAGAACCTGATTGTTTCAATAAAATCTTGTCTTTCTGCTGGATAATGTATATTTTTCTTGTGATACTCTTTACAGCCCCATGGGACTTTCACTTCTTAATATTTCCACTGAGGCAATTTATTGTTTTAAAATCAGATGGTCGAGTGGTATAGAGCGTCTGCTTCTTGATTGGTAGCCTTGGGGTTCGATTCCGAGTCAGGTCAAACCAATGACTTAAAAATTGGTATTCACAGCTTCCCTGCTTGACGTTCAGCATTTAAGGGACAGTGTGGAGAACAAGCCGGCAAGTTTACTTGTTGTGCCGTTGGGAAAGGCACTTGGCGGGATTCCCCCATCTTGGTGTGGTAGACAGATGGCTGGCAACTCCTAAGCGAGCTCGTATGACGCATTGATTGCTTTCTCGTGATAGGATAAATATGTCAATGATAAAAAAAATAAATATATAAATGAAATTTTTTTGTGGCACAATTATTCAATGTTGCTCAATAAATGCTTATGTAATAAAAAGTCTTGTCTCATGTGATTGATATCATGCTTATTGAGATAATCTTATTTTAAGATCATTATAATGTGAATGTAACTCAATTTAGCAACCCACAAGTTGTGCAAAGATGGTTTTATTTTCCAGGCTTGACCTGGTGGCGCAATAATCTAATCATATCAGACCGAGCACACATTGTCTTTCCATTTCACAAGAAGGTCGATGAGTTGCTAGAAGCCATGAAAGGAGAGCAAAAGTAATAAAATTTGTGTATACGTACCCAAAATGGTGGCAAACTTTTCAAAAATGCTTGTTTTTAAGGCAACATAAAAATTAGTTTTAATTTGTTTGTGCTTTCCCTGCTCATTTGTGTAAATGCACCAATTACTGTAGAAATTGTCATGGACGTTTTAATAATTTTAGACTTGGCACAACGAAGAAGGGGATTGGCCCAACCTATTCCTGCAAGGCTGCTAGGATCGGCATCAGACTTTCGGAGCTGATGGGAAGTGATAGAATTTTTGAAGAAAGGTAAAAACTAGTCTGGACAATTATGCCAACCAAACTAGTTGATATCCATTATTTTGATACATTTTTAGAGCTGTCATTTGAGCTAAATGTTTTAGTAAGGTTTTGACATTTTGTTGCAAGTAAATCGCATAACTTATTGAACTATGTTATTGCAGAATGTGGTTGAGTTAGAATATTTTTCGAACGTTTGATTTTTGAGTCCTGCCCTTATTACTAGTGCCCTTTGTCTTGTGTCATTTCAAGGATTGAGGTTTTAGGCAAAAATTATATATACGTATAATTATATACATGCGAAAATTATATATAAATATATATATACAGTAATGTATATAAAAGAAAGCAGCTATTATCGTGCGTTGCTGGCTTTGCATTTGCATAACGTTCGCTACGGTGGCTTTACAAAAACGATAAAAAGTTGAATCAGCCAGTTGGCGGTAAAGGCATTGCTGTCGGCGCGGACGTCTTTGGTTGGATTCCAGTGCCGGTCAAATCAGAAGCTGTCGCCAACGGCTCTCTACCGTTGCTACGTTTCAATATTGCACAGGCGCTGTGCCGCGGAGATGGGCCCGGCCACTCGTTACAGGCTTCGGCGTAATACCGCGAGTGTAATGAAAATTGGAATATTTTTATTGTGAAATAATTTATCTTAGATACCGGGCTTAACTAGTAGGGTACTCGGCTACGTGTAGATTAAACTTAGCCTGTATAAGCTGCGTGTAATTACTGCGGACAATTTTCTGTTTTTACGAGTCGTGAAAAATATGTTGCCATAGTATGAATCTGCGCATTAAGTAAATTTTTAAGCTTTAGTAGGTTTGCCTGATTTGTTAATACTCGGAACAGGCGCTTCAAATTGATGGAATGGTTGCTTTTTCCTCATTGATTATTTTAGTTTTCAGTGAACCATAAAATTGTTTTTCCCGCCATTGCTTTAAAATTGGCTCTGTATTGATTGTGTGTATTTTAAAAAGAAGTGTTGTACTGCTTTTTCAATTTGAAATTTTCTATTCACTGGTAGCGTAGCAGTTGTGGAAAGCAGTTTGTCATCTGTGAGATTTATTTGTCTTTTTGGCAGTTTGGTACGTGTTTCCGCCGTGACAACATAGTGTTAACAATTTGGTTATAAATTGAAGGTATACCGGTATACTTTTCCTATGCGTTGCAGGCGGCAACGCGATTTGCGGCTCGCGACAATTTTGTTTCCCGCCTTTCAATGATTTTTTCCGTGCCTTATAGCAAATTCAAAACCGGATAGTCGTTGCCGTGCGTCTTTTGCCGCCCTTCCCGCATCAGTTACAAAGCACAATTGGTATCGGAAAACTTAATTTTTCCCTTTAATTTTACTTTTTGATCGCTGATCTAACTATCCATGCACGTGCAAAATTTAATATTCTTGTTCGATATGTGCTTCATTTAAAATAAACTCACCCAGTCTTTGACTAGAGAAGGCCGACTCATCTGCCATGTGAGTAAACAATGGATATGATTGATCGGAGTCGGTGCTGTTGCGGTAAAATTTCCGATTTGTTCGTAATCGTATCTTTAATCTAACAACATCTTTCGCCCCTATTTATTTTCAGATTTCGTGCGATAGTTAATTTGTATCGACAACAGTTTCATAATCTGGAAGTTGATATCGATGCCGAATTGCAGAAGTACAAGAAATATCGAGATGAATTGCGGCCAATGGTAAGTTGCGTGTTACTATCGTAGGTTGAAGCTGTCTAAGCACACAATGCTTTTTGTCCTTTTTTGCAGCTTCAAATCAGTAGACGCTGTTATTACTATTGGTAGAATTGTAAATATTAGATTAACGTGCAACGTTATTAACGTTCATAAAACCAAAGCAAATATATTAGATTAACGTTCACTGCGCGATTCAAGCTCGACCCCAAATTATACTGTTGCATTGACAGCCGTCGTTACCATTCCAGAATCTTTTACGCCAAAAGATTGTGCTTGAGAAATACGTAACTTGCGACGTCTCCCTTGTTTATTCGTTGATCTTTTTCAAGCACAGGAATGAACTCGTCTTGCAAGGGCTCGACTGGCTGCCTTGCAGTGAACGTTAATCTTATATTTTCGCTTTGGTTTTATGTTTGCGATTACATGATGGTAAAGAGCACCAATTAATGCGAAGCGCGTCTGTCGTTATCGCCATAACACCATGCTGAGTAAATATATGTTTCCAATTCACGTGTGCTATGTAATCTAGAAGTTGCGATTTAATCGCCCCCCTACGTTTCAATTGTAAAAACCTGACTAAACATTGTTTATTAATCAAAAGACAGTTTTTGACCAAGACACTATACCCATTGATCTGTTTTGGCTGCTTATAACCGATTGCATTTCGCGAGACTGCTCACGCGAAGAGCATAAGTTGTTGGCGTTCTTCGTTACTGCTCGGTTTTCAGTAATTTGACTTTGCTATCTTCACGTTACCTGCGGAGAGCAATCACTCCATTCTCTTTTGATTGGTCAGTATTGGGGTATGGCACTGAAGGGTATCGAACTTAAAATCTTAACTACTTGAACTTTTGCATTAGTCTCCTAGTTACAGCTGCCTTTTTTATTGTAAATCGTGCTTAGGTTCAAGATGTAAACTACTTAATGCAAGAAGCACTCCATTCCCCACAGCCAAAGAATATTATCATTGAAGGAGCAAATGCCACCATGCTGGACATTGATTTTGGTAACTCATTTCAAATTTCGTTTATGATTACACAATATCCGTTTACCGAATAATTAAAACATCGAATAGAGCCCGATAAGCATATTTTCCTTGAGCTAGGTAACACGACACTCTGTACTTGCGTGAGCGTTTTTTTTTTTTTTTTTTTTCTAAGTGAATGTGCTTACGCTGTTAGGCATGAATCGCTTTGTCACACCGTGTAGGCCTGTCTAAAAATATTTGAAGAAGTTAGGTACTTTTTCGATGTCTTTTTTGTAAAATTTAGTCAGTAAGTAAATCAAAATGTTGTCAGCGACATGACTTAGCGGTACCGTAGAGCGAGACTACGGTACGATTTACTGGAGTGCTTTGCACTGTTGGTGATGGAGTGCTGTTATAGCCTCTGACCCAACAAGAGGAAGTCGTCACGATTTCCCGTCCGGTAGGCCAGGAAGGACATTGCTTTTTAGTTGATGACTTAGCGGTGTCGCGCGCAGGTGACAGATCTTACGTGAGGGGTTCGATTCGCGGCTGGAACCGATTGTATTTGACATATATGCCAAATGGCTGCTGATCAGAAGAGCGTAAGCTCACTTCGCAATCTTTTTCAGTTGCTGTTGAATTTTCAGTTCAGTATAATTAGAAATAAGCTCAAAACGTAGGTTTGACTGACTTTGTAAAGTCTTCATTTACGGTCGCCTTTTGTTTTTTGAATTCTTTGGAGCTATTTTTTGTTGCCCTTTGCTCTTTTGTAGTAATAGACTTTTAAGGAAATATGCATTTTAATTGGTTTTTGTTGTACTCAAGTAGGATTAATTTCAAGTTTGTTTGTTTTTTTGCAATCGCAGTTAATTCGTGAAGAGCCAAATTGGTGTGATTTAATTGCTTTTCAAAGCAGCTGAAAAAACGCTTGAAAGAGTTGAGCTGAACAATACGTTAATCGTTTAACATTTTTGAGTGTTCTTCAAAAACTTTCTATTTGAAAATTTGACAATGTCCTTTAGGTACTTATCCTTTTGTGACGTCATCTAATTGCACAGTAGGTGGAGTGTGCACTGGATTGGGCATACCGCCATGCTCAATTGGTGAAATCATAGGCATTGTGAAAGCATACACGTCTCGTGTGGGGGCTGGACCTTGCCCCACGGAGCAGAAAAACGTAAGTTGGATTTGGGACTTACTGTATTTTATTGTCATTTCCCGTAAGAGTAACGCAATTGTAAATTAACCAACTCGAAAAGCGTTTCAGTATATTATCTGTCTTGAAACCGATTGCACTAGACAAAAGCGCATTCGTCAAGAAATCAAATCTTCATTATACTCGCGGTATTACGCCGAAGCGTGTAACGAGTGGTGGGTCCCATCTCCGCGACTTAGAGCCAGGACAGCACAGCTTCGAAAAAACATTCCACCGGTGGCGACCAGTAGTGACACTGTGTCGATTTTATTGGCGCGGGAATCAAACCCCAGACCTCCCGCGCCGATAGCGTGCGCTTAACAACTGAGCTTACGGACAGGTTCAAGAGCATTTGTATGATTTTTAAATTCATTTTACGCAATTCCAAATTTATGCAACCTACACTACAAGCGCTCCATAACCTTTAAACATTTTGCTTTCGAAATGACCCACCAGAACAAGAGTAACATGTTCTTGGTATTGTTTTTGGAAGACTTGGTTTTATGTGTGAAAGCTAGGCAAAAACGTCTGTGTTTTTTAGGAAATTGGTGATACTCTGCAGAGAGTTGGTCACGAATTCGGAGTTACCACGGGGCGGAAACGCCGGTGCGGATGGCTGGATATGGTCAATTTAAAATATGCCCATATGCTCAATAACTTCACTTGGTAAGAGTTGTATTTAATAAAAGTTTGATGATTAGAAAAACTGGGTCACACGAGGCAAATTATTGCACAATAACTCAAACCGGCCGGTTTCAGGGGTGGGCAAACTTTTCACACGAAGGGCCACATTTGAAAAAAATTTGAAGCCAAGGGCCGTACTGATCGTAAGAGCGAGAAAAGGTCTACACGTCCTCAGATGTCCTGTTTTCTACTGAAAATAAGTGAAGAGAAAAAAGCTCTTGATTCACGGTGGGAGTTTATATTTTTTTAAGTGCCCGCGAACCGCATAAAGTGGTCTCGCGGGCCGTAGTTTGCCCAGCCCTGGCGTAGTGGTTAAATATATCTCTAACGGTGCGGAGCTGGAGTTCGATTTTTAATCCGGACGAATCGGACCCTG
This sequence comes from Trididemnum miniatum, assembly GCA_964006365.1. Classification (NCBI taxonomy): domain Eukaryota; kingdom Metazoa; phylum Chordata; class Ascidiacea; order Aplousobranchia; family Didemnidae; genus Trididemnum; species Trididemnum miniatum. Next base: position 9,275,397 of record OZ023233.1, on the reverse strand, counting down.
TCGCCATCGCATCGCTGCCTCGTTTCTTCGCAGGTGTGTTGCGCGGAGATGGACACGCCTTAGCAGGGGGTTATAGCGAGCCCAAATTAGAAGTTGCTTGACCTTTGTTTAAAAAAATGTTACACACCGCGCAAATGGAATCAAGATTGTGCTGGTTTGTTGAAATTTCGGCTAAAACAAACGAAATTTCGTCTTGAGCAATTCTCGACAAATCTCTAATCGTCTTCACCACGCGCTGCACTTTTTCTGCTCTGTAAAGATATTATACGGGACTCGAAAAATGCTGCATTTTTGTTTAGAGCTGAATTATGTTTTAATTGTTAAATCAAACTTCGGTTGTTTTTTTGTGAAATTTCTGGCATTTTCATTTTTGCTTCTTCTAGGGTTGTGCAAATTTTCAAAAGCCTTTGCTATTACTCTTTGCATGTGTTGTTAGGGTGTTAACTTTTTTCACTTTTTTTGAATTTGCACAAGTTTATATGATTTACAGGGTACAAATCATCGCAGAAACTCGATGCAAAAAAATTTTTTTTGAAATATTAATGTTTTGATACCCTGGGGGCCGCAAAGATTTTTCAGGGGGGCAAAGCCAACTTTTGACCTAACTCGAAAACTACTGCAGATAGAAAGTCGAGTTTGGTGTCAAACGATGCAGAACACCTGATTTCCTATCTGCTCTCAATACATTTTTATTGCCTATCTGTAACAGAAAAAATGTTATGAGCAAAAAGCGTGATTTAGCAAAAATATGCCAATTTTTTTTTCTAAATGCAACTCCATTACGGACTTTCGTTACTTTTATTGAAAAACTTAATATCAGGGCGTCGAACCGAATCGGAACGTAAACCGAAACCCCTATTAGCCACTTCCTTTCATTGAACCCAAACCAAAGGCTGTAGCAAGGGTTCGGCCACGATCAGGATAAGTGTACACAAAAAAGGCATGAAGTTGTAGCAAATTAGTATTTCTGTGTGGAATTCATGTTTTGTCAGATTTGTTTCATTGAATAAAGAGATTTCATGAGCAACAAAGCATACTTCACTGTTGGCTAAGGTTTGCACTAAGTTTTTAATTTATAAGTTATAACCAGGGTCGGATTGGAGGGGGGTGTGGGCATGCATTCCCCCCACCCAACATTTTCAATATTTTTGATCAATACAATTTACAATTTTTCCATTTTTTTGAACTTCTCTGATGACAGTGTTCCTTACGCCTTAAGCCCGTATAAATCGAAGATGAGCAAAAAATGCATCATATTTGGTGAAGGACTTTGGGTTAGGGGTAAAAAAAATTAAGCAAAATTTGCCGTAAAAATTGCTCGAAAAGCACTAAAATGGCCATTACAGCATTTACATTTTTAAAAATTATCCAAGAAGCATGTTCCCGGACCCCCCTAGAGCCATATTTTTGTTCCACAATTTGCTTCAATTTAACTTAGACAGAAAAAAATACGGTTAAAAATGTAAAAATTTGTTGATCTATTTCTTTGATTATTGCCGATCTGGAAATAGGGTGTACGCGCGAAGTGACCAACTATTTTACTGTTGCGCTGATCGGCCCAGAACCCATGGAAGCTCATCTATGTCTTTCTCGTGCTTTGAAAGCAGCTGTGCTGCTCACTTCTTTTTGAAATCCTAACGCTTTTGCTGTGTTATTGACCACCACTTGTTGCTGTCTAATGCTAACATCTATTCCATCAGCATCTTTGCAGTTAGCTTTCGTCAATAAGTGAGAAACTTTTTCTTGTAGAGCTTGTTGATTTTGGGGGGAGGTGCGTACAAACCATATTCATCGTGCTCCAATCTCTAGGTCTCAATTTGGTACGTTAAAGCAGAGAACAAGTCTACAAAACTTGTGACCTACCTAAAAATAACGTCGACCGCTGCTGAGATGTAGATGGAAGTTGAGGAGCGATTTCTTTCTTTCGGTATTGGCAGCTGCAGTCTAGTAACGCACTATACCTAATCAATCTCGCTGACCCAAACTTTTCTTACGACAACCTCTTTGGTCTCTCAAAAACTACAACTCTACAGCTAAGTAGTAAACATTAATAAAACATTGGTAACAGCCATCGGTCATACTAGATCTTACCTGAAGACGGGATCCTGTTACTCGGGGCACAGCTGTAACTGATCTTTCCGTATTGCCCAAGAGGGTTTTGATAAAGACACTTGCATGAGCAAATATCAAATTAACCAATTCTAATTTTGTTATTCCATCTTGTTTAGTGTTAGCCTTCGCGTAATCAGTAATCAAGTTCTTCAATTTTGTTTCGACAGACCTTTGATCAATTGTCGGCAAACTGTTCTTGCTCCATAAATTCTGAATAGTTCTTAATACTTCTATCTTGCAAAGATAAAATGGTGGTCTCTTCTTTAAGTATTCTTTTTTGGTAACCATTAGCAAATTCTAGACATAAAAATAGTGCCCAATAATCTCCTTTTTATTCGGTAAAATGTGATCCTTCATTTTCTGCGCAAACTCACATTCCTTCATCAGTTTTTTTATGCTCATCTTGATTTTCGACTCTCCTGCTCACTACTCAGCTACACAGAATCAACCCTACTCTTGCTCGAATGTCAAAAACTTAATTTCTTGAAACTCTAGCAAAAGCACGGTGAATTGGTGATATCATAGTCCGTGTGATGTCATGATAGGCTTACACTGTTACACACGGGCAGGCAAAATGTTCGTAATTTTAGTTTTTTGCTCGTAACATTTTTTCTGTTACAGATAGGCAATAAAAATGTATTGAGAGCAGATAGGAAATCAGGTGTTCTGCATCGTTTGACACCAAACTCGACTTTCTATCTGCAGTAGTTTTCGAGTTAAATCAAAAGTTGGCTTTGCCCCCCTTAAAAATCTTTGCGGCCTTTGCCCCAGGGTATCGAAATCTTTGCCCCAGGGTATCGAAACATTAATATTTCAAAAAAATTTTTTTTGCATGGAGTTTCTGTGACGATTTGTACCCTGTAAATCATATCCACTTGTGTAAATTCACAAAAAGTGAAAAAAGTTAACACCCTAAGTTGCTACACCCACAACACAATGTAGCATTACCGGTATGCAACTTAAAAGAAGAATCCATGAAGAACTTGTTTTAAATACCTCTTTCTGCTTATCAGTTCAAATAACTTGAGTGCATTGACATGCTGATAGCGCATTCCTCCTGCCAATTAGCCATTTGCCATCATTACAACGTGCTAAATCACAGCTATTCCTGTTTAAATTTGCAGCATTGCTATTACGAAGCTGGATATTTTAGATGATTTCACTGAAATCAAGATGGGAGTTAATTACAAGTACAATGGAAAGATTTTGCCCTCTTTTCCAGGTTTGCTGATTCAGAATTTTGCTTCGTTGTGACATATTTAACCTAAATTGGGGAAAGTGTCCTTTATTTTTGTCCAATTTCGCCTATTAATTTACTCGCATCATAGGGTTAATGACCCTGCATGAAATCGGCGACTTCTCGGTGCCTTTAAGCTGGACCTTTGCTTTTCTGTCCCATTGGATTTGCTGTTCTTAAATGTATGCAACTATGCATGCATAACTATTTGCAGTTTTGTGCATTTTTTACAGCGTCTCTTGAGGTTTTGGAAAACGTAGAGGTGGAGTATCTAACGTTTCCGGGTTGGCAGTGCGTCACATCCGGATGCCGGAAATTCAATGATCTTCCTCCAAACGCAAAGGCGTACGTTTTAAAAATTCAAGAAATTTTACAAGTTCCAGGTAACTGTTACTTATGGTCATATAACGTCATGATTACAGATGCAATGTGTTTTCGTTGAAATTATCAAAGCTTTTCTCTGCATTCGGGTTTTTACGGTTGTGAGTTAAGTAAAGCACAACGATACCTTGGTGTAAGAGTAATGGTTTTATTGCGTTTGCGTATCGTAACTGTCGTATAAATTTGGAGGTTTCAAGGTAGGTTTGCCGGCAGCATGATTTATTTCTATTTGGTTCTACAGAAAATTTTTTGTTTATCTTATTACCACCTCTCTAACCCGTCCTGAAGTAGACATAAGAAAGTGCATAAAATCAAATTGCCGAAATTTGTGCAGTTTTTTTATGTATACTCATTTCGATTGAGCCCTATCTTTTTCTGTAGAACCATTTCGAAATATGCTTCCCGGCACACGACTTTTTTTCGCACCTTGTGTAATTTTTTTATTTATCAAATTAAATCTTAATTATGTTCGCAGTAGTACGCCGAAGCGTTTAACGAGTAGCGGGGCTAATCTCTGCGGCATAGCGCCTAGGCAACACAGAAACGTCGCAGCGCTGGCGAGATGTTGGCGACAGTGGTCGACAGTATTAATTACGTTACTTTTGCACATAGCTGCTGCTGATCTAGTGCTGTACTGTTAACGATAACGCGATTATATTATATGATGCGTTTTTTTTTTTGAAACGGTTGCTCCTCATATAATGGTATGAAAAGATTTTATTTCTTTGGCCGGTCCGGGAATCAAACTCTAGATCTCCTCGCCGATAGCGATGTCTTGGAACACGACGCCTACCTTTCTTGTTTATCTACCATGCGAAGTCGGTTTGATTACCTTCAACCGACCGTTAGCTCAGTTGCTAAGCGCACGCGCTATTGCTGCGGGAGGTCTGGGACTCGATTCCCGGCTCAGTGTCGCCAACGCTGCGACGTTTTTCGTAGCTGTGTTGCCCAGGCGCTAAGCCACGGAGATGGAGTCCGCTACTCGTTACACGCTTCGGCGCAGTAACGCGAGTACAATGAAGATTTGATTTTTTACTTTCATCATTATCGGTGTCGCTTGCCGGTAAATTCACCTTCACGATATGTAACAGAACCAAGCGTTGAATTAGTTGAGTGGCTGCAGACTGAGAATCACCGATTTTTTAAATTGTTGGAAGAAGACAAAGCATATGCGACGGCATGTCTGCTCACTGCTCAGCCTATTGTACTAAAGGATTAATAAGTCAGTCGGCGTCATTTCAGAAAAAATGAATCGCAGAAATGTAGTTTTATTTTTTTTACCATACATAGTTATTTATTTAAGTTTAATTCCATTGATATGTTTATTTGTATAAACTGCGGACTCGCTGCGTCTTTCAGTTCATAACTTTACCTTTCGTCGGATTGTTTCTGCTTAATTTTAAGAAACTGATAAGTAATACGAGGCAACATGCAGAGTTTGAGACTGTCCGACAAAGTTTTAATCAGGGCAATAGAATTTTTTAATGCTTTTTGGAAATATGTTCAAATATTTTTATTGCTAAAACAATCCCCAATATTTTTTTCTCACAGGGTATAATCTGGCCACGCCAAACCTCATAGCGTCTTTTAAATTTGTAATGCCTCTACCACGATGGTTACCACAAATGAAAAGTTTTCTTAATTTTATTTTAACTTCGGCCATTCCAAGTGTGGTGGGTTAAATAACATAATAATGCAGTTCCAAAATGTAGCAGCAACGATGTAAGTAATAGCAATCTCACGTTATGGACGATTCCTGATATTTCCCACGCGGTAATGGAATGATTTATTATCAAGACCACAGATAACCGTCTGTGTGATAGTAGAATTTCATTTCATTATATCTGAATCAGTACCAAATTGCGTACGTTGATTTATGATGTAATGCTTTGCTTTTGTAATAAGCTTACTTTACGGCCGTCCTTTATGCAAGCAAGCGGTTCATGTGTAGGCTCTTAAAAACCTTTGTGTTTAATCCCTAAGGAGGCTACCGGTATTAATCACGTTACTTTTGCACATTGCTGCTGCTGATCTAGTGCTGCACTGTTAACGATAACGCGATTATATTATATGATGCGTTTTTTTTTTTGAAACTGTTGCTCCTCATATAATGGTATGGAAAGATTTTATTTCTCTAAGAATGCGGAACAGTTTTTAAAATGAAGTAAATGCTCATAAGTTTCTAGTGAGGCGACGTTAACGTTTATAGGTTTCATTTTGGCTATGAAGGAGGCCCAATTGCGTAGAGCAACTTGTCTGTTGCATTTGCGCTGAAAACGCCTCCAAATGTGGAAGGGCTCTACTAGTTTTAAAGTTTGGTAAGGGTATCCGTAAGGCGTTTGCGCGCGTTAAATGGTTCGAAACAAGGTTCTGAAACCTCGGTATTATGTATGTGGCTCAACTCTTGGCAATTTTATTTTACAGTTAAATGGATCGGTGTTGGAAAAGCAAGATCTGATATCGTCTGCATACCATGAAGGCTTCAATCTACATGTTTTTAAGTGCCTTCATCAGCTCACAGAGTGTGTGCTTTTCAGTACTCTCTGCTCATCCACAATGCCAAATACACACCGTTCTTTTTACGGCTTTACTATTGCTATCCTAGGTCTGTACTTGCTGTGTTTTTAATGATACACTTTTGCGTGCTCTTTCCAAGCGAATTTTTTGATTTCGTAGTTTTTTTTGTTGTTGTTTCATGTAAGATATTGCAACATTTTGGCAGTCGTCATTGCACATTTTAAAGTGAATTTCGCATTGGAAGTACAACCAAACGTAAGTCCTTGTAATTGCTACTAAATTCTTTAATATTTGTTGGCCTGTGTCACTTTTAAGCAGCGCTTCTCGACTCTATTTTACACGAGTCCCTACTTTTTTCGAGAGTTTGTTTCACTGTTCATAGGAATGTGCAGCAGAAAAACATCCCGGAAATCATGCAATTGTTGATGCATAACTGAACCTTTCTAGTTAAACATCGCAAGTCTTGCCCGACGATAGCGGAATAGCACTCGGGCCTCTTACCGATTTTGCTTTAGTACCACTCACGTATTCGCTCTTATAAAGTTGCGTTTAGCCTGCTTTAAACGCCTTTTGCTGTTATTGGATGAGAGGCGTTGTTGCAGTGACTAATGACTATAGAAGTCAAGACCAGTTACAAAGTTAAAAAACTTTTTCTGATTTCAAACCTTTCGATTTTACGCGTCTTAAAAGAAATGGTGTGGGTTTTAATATTATTTTGAACATTTGACATGAACGGAGTCTTTTCAAACACAGCTGGCTCTGTAAATTTTCCAAGTTTTATCGTAGATTTTCATGCAGTATCACAACCATATAATCACGTTTTTATTGAAGTTGTTGAATGAAACAGTTACTGATTGGTGCGACGGCCATTGGGCCGTGTAAAATTTTAGGATTAGCGCATTGTGAACAGAGAGAAATGGTGCGGATTTAGTGCTTTTGAGGTGTTTTTTTTTTTTTTTTGTATAACCAATGTGTCATGGTAACTATAAAACCCTTTTGAAGTTTTTACTAAATTCTATAATCGAGTGTTTCAACTGAATTTCGTGAGTTTTTGTTTATGTGCTTCATTAATGTGTGTTGTCTTGAGTCTTTGGCCAATTAAAGTTCCGGTTTCTCTGTTGATAAATAGAATCGTCAGAAACATACATTAGATGCTGTAGGCTAGCTCCACTCCTTTAGCCGCGTAGGGACCAGCTGAGCTTATGGGAAGGATGTTGAGGGGTTGCGGTGTGAACTTGCGTAAAACTTTTATGCACTAGCAGTACTTGTTCGGGCATTGGACTTTAAACACCTGATAAATAACCCATTGTATTGAAAAGCTCAAAAGTGCCCTATTGTGACATACGTCATTTTGGTGCTTAGTTTTGTCCCAATAAGCCTACTGATTTTGTTGTGTGTAATTGTTCGTAAGCCTTAGCACTAGGCTGAGCATGCTATTTTTACCTAATATAGGCCTATAGGTGGAGGTAGAGAGCCAAAACTTAAGTCGATTCCACCAATCTCGGAGGTTGCTGCCATAACGTTTGCGTTGTTAGATATAATTTTTACCTATAAGCTACTGTCCGTTCGTAGCAGCGTTGCTTGCCTACCAAGTCGCGGAAATAAACGTGGCAAATTCTTATCGCTTTCGTCGTAGCGTGTCATACGAGCATTCAAAGATTGTAATTGAATTGAGGTTTTAAGAGGCGTAATGGGCTCACTGTCAACAGCTTTTCCGCTTTTCGCAGTAGTCACCAACTATATTTATCATCGTTAGGTAGGGAATCCCCGAGAAGCGCCTGTCCCATCGGCAGAAGTGGTTTGTTGGCTTGATTCGTAAACTGTCGTTTTCATGCTAAACCTCAAATAGCGAACCTGCGAAGTGTGAGCTATATAATGCAATAAAATTATTGGTTTAACCAGAATCAAATCCGCAGCTACTGCTCCAGAGTCAAGCCCTCTGTCCTCTCGGTCATTTGATTTACCCGTAGTGAAAATATGCCAACGGCCCAACATGGAGTGGGCCGTGAGGTTGGCGTATTGGGCTCCACCTCCAGACGGAGATGGGCATTTATCGAGACAATTTATCGGCGATTATTTATTACCGATTGCGTCATCGCTCAAAATAGTTTTGATTTATCGATTACCGAAATCGCTTTGGTAATATAGGCTATTTTCTTACCGCCGATAAATTACCGCGATAAACGATTCTTCATAAGTTGGCGCTAAGGAAAAAATGCACGGCTGTGGCATCTTCTGTACCACAAGCACAAAAATAATCGCGTTTAATTGAGTTATATATCAGTCGGAATCTGCAGCAATATAGGCTCCGGAGCTTCATGAGTATACTCACAACGAAGGTCGTTCTTTTGACTGTTTGGCTTCATAGTGACGTAACAAAACGCCAAATAGGTGGCAACCCGACGCGTAGACACGCAATCAACCGACGCAATTTCAGCAACACAACTCTCTCTAGCTGAGCACCACCCTGGCTTGCAATGCTTCTTCATTATTCCTGCTACAGATCATTTCTCTGCCTAGCACTGGAATCCTTCACTGGCAATGCCTCTCGTCACTCACAGCAAAGGGGGGCACCGTCGCATCTTACGTACCACAAGCACAAAAATAATCACGTTCAGTTTGTATATATCAATCGAAATTGGCAGTAATAAAGACTCCGGAGCTCAACGAGTATACTCACAACGAAGGTCGTTCTTTTGACTATTTGGCGTCATAGTGACGTAACCAAACGCCACAAGGTATCCAAAAAGTCGTGTTGCAATTTTTATAAAAATCTCTCTTTGTTTTGTTCAGTGCCACAGCAGAGTCCGTCAATTACTGCTCTCTTTTCTTGAAAAATATAAAAAAAAACATTTTTGCAATTTGATTCAGCCTACCAAAAAAATCCGTCAAACACACTGAAAATTTACCGCAACATTACTTCACCGAAAAAATTTATCGGCGATAATTTATGGATTACCGATATCGCTTTAAAAAATTAAGATTTATCGGTATTGCGAAGAGCTTTTTGAAATTATCGATATCGCTTTACTCAGGGGTGGCGGAACAAAATTTTACTGGAGGAGGACGGCATCAAAGGCGGATCCAGGAATTTTTGAAATAATGTGTTTTTTTTTGCAGCAGTGTGGTACAGTAAGAACTGAGCCTTTGTGGAAGGATCTTGTGGAGATTCTCCCAAACAAAAAATTGAAAAGCAGAATGAATTAGGTGCAAAATTTACTGACAATAAAGGTACAAAACTGATGAAAGAAATAAGAGCGATCTTATCGAAAATTTGCACTACGGTGCTGTTCAAAAGTTGAAGACCACTATCAATAATATGGTATAAGTTTATACGGAAATAATCTATTTGTTCTATAACAGAGCACTTAATTACGCAATATTTTAGATTATTCTATGAAAAATGCCCTTTTTAAACTTGGTAAAGCAATGTCAGGTAAAGTTTGATTTTCATATGCTTGTAACCAGCTGGTATTTATTTTTCAACCCCCCTTAAAAATGGGCAAAAAAACGTCTATTTAAGCAGAAAAACGAGCTCAGATAAACCTATTAAGTGAAGAGGGATATTCAGAACGTCAAATATCCATCAGAATAGGGGTCAGCAAAACTGCTGCGCACCAAGCAATAGCCAAGTTTCAAAAGTATGACATTTATACGGACAGAAAGAAGAGTGAGAGACCCTTAAAACCAGCAGTAGAGATGACCATATCATCAAAAAGATTGCAGTGCGATCTCCGTTGAGTTCTAGCAAAAAATTCCGTAAGGAACTCCTTCAGGCAGGTGTCAATATCAGTCGATCCACGGTCTCACGTCGATTAAACATGAATTTTGGTTCAAAAGCTTGCAAACCAGACCGAAAACCTTTTTGATGATATGGTCATCTCTACTGCTGGTTTTTAAGGGTCTCTCACTCTTCTTTCTGTCCGTATAAATGTCATACTTTTGAAACTTGGCTATTGCTTGGTGCGCAGCAGTTTTGCTGACCCCTATTCTGATGGATATTTGACGTTCTGAATATCCCTCTTCACTTAATAGGTTTATCTGAGCTCGTTTTTCTGCTTAAATAGACGTTTTTTTGCCCATTTTTAAGGGGGGTTGAAAAATAAATACCAGCTGGTTACAAGCATATGAAAATCAAACTTTACCTGAAATTACTTTACCAAGTTTAAAAAGGGCATTTTTCATAGAATAATCTAAAATATTGCGTAATTAAGTGCTCTGTTATAGAACAAATTAGATTATTTCCATACATACCATATTATTGATAGTGGTCTTAAATTTTTGCTCAGCTCTGTATGTTCTTAAGCCAAAAAGTTGACCAATACAATCTCACAAGGAGTTGATAAATTTGTCAAACGATCCACAAACGAAACATATGCTTGCAAGGCGAAGCGATAGCCTGCATCCTATTACTATCCAGCTCTGGTATGCTAAAGTTATCGATTGTTTTACATTGCTACTGTATTTATTGAAACGACCAATTGACTATCGAAAATTTTGACCTCTCATCTCCAGGAGCGAACCCAAAAAACTTTGTTGGGGGATGAGGATTTACTTTAGATTTAATGTACACTAAATGCACAAACGATACAACTTGTTTTCACAGTATGCTTGACCTTAACGTGGCAAACACCCTTCCGGATTGATATAACTACAAAGAAATTAAACTTTTGCGGTACGTAACGTACCACGCCAATTAATTCCCCATGTAGCCAAGGCACAACAATGAAACAAAAGTCGTCCTTCTTGGTCTGCTGAATGGGAAGTCATAACGACTTCCACGTGTTGGGTCGAAGGGTATAACTTCCTCCATCACAAACAGTCGCAAAACAGCTCCAGCCAAAGGGTACCATAGAGCGGGACAGTGCTGTTTCGGGCTATTAGCCCCTATCAGCCGCACTCAGGTATAAGGTCACTTATCCTTTAAAACGCTTGGCCTTGATCAGCCAAACACCCTTCCGGATTCATAGGCTATACCCTAAAAAAAGTTTAACCTTTGTAGTGCGTAACGTACCACGCTGGTTAAATTCCCCAATTGGCCAAGGCACAACAATGAAATATAACAATATAAAACAAAAGTCGTCCTTCCTGGCCTGCTGAATGGGAAGTCATAACGACTTCCACGGACATAACGGAAAACAGGCCAGGACATAACCTCTCTGGCCAGCTGAATGGAAGAGATAACAACTTCCACGGACAGTCATAACGGAAGTCATTCTTTCAGGGTATATGAATTCGGAGGGGTGTTTGGCTGATCAAGGTCAAGCATTCTGAAGGATGAGTGTACCTTATACCGGAGTAGCCTAAGACTGATGAGGGCTAATTGCCCGAAACAGCGCTGTCCCTCTTTATGGTGCCCTGTGGCTGGAGTTGCTTTGCAACTGTTGGTAATGGAGGAAGTTACATTCTTTGACCCAATAGGTGGAAGTCGTTCTGGCTTCCCATTTAGCAGGCCAGGCAGGACAACTTTTGTTTCATCAAATGCAAAGACGTTAGACGTTTAGCCAAAAGGGCGTAAATAAGCTCTTTGAAAATGTTTTGTGTAAGGGGCGTATTTAGAATTTTTTTCAGGGGGGTGGAAGGGGATCATGTTTGCACATTTTTTTCGGACAGAGTTACTTTGAGGCAAATCGAGAAACAAAAACAGTTCTAGGGCGGTACGGGGGAAAGCTATCCCGGTAATTTTTTGAAAATTTAGGCAGCGTAGTAGCCATTTTAGTGTTTTTGTACAATTTTTAAGGAAAATTCTGGTTAAATTTTAACCCCTAATTTCGAGTCCTTCACCAAATATGCTGCAATGATATATTTTGTTCGCACATTTCGATTTAAGATTGCTAGGAGTAAGTATTATAGTATTGTTATTGAAGAGATTCAAAACTATGAAAAAATTGTATTCATCAAAAACATACTTGAGAAGTGATTGGTGGGGAAAGCATAACCCTCATCTCCCCCCAAACCTGGATCCGCCCTTGCTCATCTCTAGCTCAGACTAGTTGCCACACTATGCAGCAGCTGATCTACAGTACTTTCAAATGGCTATTTTTTAAGGACAGGAAGACCAGCGGAATGGACGGTTGTATCATCATACACCCTTGTGCAACTTAATTTGGGCAGTTGAAAAAAACGCATGAATTTAAGACGTTTTGCTTTTACTTGAAATTTGGAGAAAGCACAGTTTATTTTTGTGGATATTGATAATTGAAATGTCCACCACTTGCTTTGAGGGACTAGATCTACTCGTTTTTTCATCGACAGCATCAACTTTTTGCAGATGTTTTTGATTTCATCGTCGTGAAACCGTATGTGTAGCACAGACCAAATCAGCTTGGTTTTTGTAGTGCAGTTCTGCTTCCTCAAGCGATTTTTCATAATGAACCACAGGTGTTCTGTAGGATTGAGGTCTGGAGTATTACCAGGCTATTCCAGCACTTCCATTTTTCTATTTTTAAAACAATTTGTAATTCTTTTGCTCTTGCGGCCTGGGGCAGAGTTTTGTTGAAAAATAACTTGAGGATGAAGGTTAGCCACTTCGAGAAGAGCACTTTGTTTAATCCGTTAAATATCTGGACAAAAAAATGGTTTGGAGGTGCTTTCCTGTCAATGGCCCGGGAGCTCTTGAGCCTATTGAGGGGATGATGAACAGCAGAACTTATTTGCCAATAATAGAAAGAAGAGAATCAAGGGAATCGGCTAACCTTCATCCTCCAGTCAGTTTTTAACAAAACTCTGCCCCAGGCCACAAGACGAAGATTATTACAAATTGTTTTAAAAAGTGAAAATGGAAGTGCTGGAATGGCCTGGTAATACTCCAAGACCTCAATTCTATAGAACACCTGTGGTTCATCGTGAAAAATCGCTTGAGGAAGCAGGACTGCACTGCAAAAACCAAGCTGATTTAGTCTGTGCTACACATACGGTTTCACGACGATGAAATCAAAAACATCTGCAAAAAGTTGATGCTGTCGATGAAAAAACAAGTAGATCTAGTCCTCAAAACAAGTGGTGGACATTTCAATTGTCAATATCCACAAAAATAAACTGTGCTTTCTCCAAATTTCAAGTAAAAGCAAAATGTCTTAAATTCATGCGTTTTTTTCAACTGCCCAGATTAAGTTGCACAAGGGTGTAAACAAATCATCAAAGTGAATGGTCATTACGACTTGCGATTGTGCAATCGTCATTATTCCACGTAGAATAACGATCTACAAGACAAATTTGCTCGATAACTGAGTTATTTTTTAATCAGCTACTGGATATTATAAGCCAACATTGTTCGATACTAATTGAAGCTAGACGTTTTTTCTCCTAAAAAGCGACCCCCTGTCACCTTCTGGAAATCTTTTGGGGGGGGAGGCGATTCCGCCGCCCATGGCTTTACTACAGAAAGGTTTATCGTGCCCATCACTGGATCCAGAACCGACTTTGCGGGTTTGGTGCTGAACTATACGTCTTCCATGATGCGTGGATTCATTAATATAAAAATCTAGCTGCAATTATGAGACGTAGAAAAAAAACTAAAAACTAATATCGTTCGATTATTATCTTTTTTCTTCTGACCAAGCATAGATTGACTTTGCAAGATATTACCAAGAGCAAATTACAAATCCTGACAGAACGAAACAAGTTTAATGAAAAACAGGAAAAATGTATCAGCCGACGAAAGACGACGATCGGTGTTCAGATTTTTGTCGTTTTAATGCAAACAGCAAATGTAACGCCAAAATATATATTAAAAGTAAACAAAAAAACAGGTAAGGCTTACTGTGAAGCACACAGCTTTGCAACGCAACAATTCGTAAAATACTCAAACAAATTTTAGTCGCAATTAACGGCATGTAATAACCTATATCGAAGTATCAAACACTTCATTGCAATAAACAATGCGCTGTATTACACTGTAATGTTGCTGGTAGAATGCTGTGGCCATAGGCGGGCAAGTTAATACCAAAGATTAGTTTTGTTAACAAATTTGGCACCCTTGCTGAAAAACGATCGTTAAACTTTGCTCCAATTAACGGTAGATAAAGGCATCGGTAACTGTTGGCTTTCAATAAGATTTATCTTACAAAAAAATTTCAGATTTTGGAATAGTGCCGTCTGTGTACGCGAACTTTCACTTACCAACAATATTTTTTGCAGCTTTTATCTTGCTTTCTTGACCTCACTATTAGAATTATTGCCTTTTTTGCGCGGTTTTTGGCATCAAGTTAACGATTAGAATGATAAGCATTGACGAAAGTTTATCAGCACCAAGCGTTCAGGGAATGAAGAATTTAACGGAAGCTAATTCAGTTCAGTAATTTTAAAAGGCATTTCAACAAGTCAACAGTAGGTAGTACCGTAATTCAAAAATTGGCTTCGTTATTATCGAATTTGCGTCCATAATGGTTATAGCCTATGATATTGTAGGTTGACGAGCACATATAGTAGGTAGCCTATAGCTGATTTTCTTTAGGTAAGGGTAGCCACATAGGCTAACAAAATTTCTTAAGAAATAAATCAGTTCGAAAGTGCATAAAAAAACTCGACTTAGCGCTAAAGGCATGATTTGAACAAAATTATCGTTGATAATGGATCAAAGGTAAACTTCACCAGTTTGGTACTTTGGTTAAAATTGGTTCAGCAAGGATGTGCTGTAAAACCATCTTGTTTACAAAATAAACGAAGTAGGCCCTTTTTGCCAACACAGTAAACTTCACGCAAACAAAATTGTTAATTTTGCAAAAGTTTTCAGAAAAAAAATCACTTTACTCCATCAAAAACGTAAGTCATAGCTAGTCCGTCAAAATTATTCACAAACAAGCTTATTGTTTAAAGTTTTAACTGCAATGTAGTGTGGCGTGAATAAATATATTTGTTATCAAAACTACTACTGGATTTGTGCGCGAAAAAGTAGGCAATCAAAATAATCTGAAACTTTTAGCTCAAAATCACAAGGCCAGGTTGACAAAAAGTGTGATAAATTGCAGAAGATTAAACTTAAGTGTTTGTGTGGCATCGGTACCGTTTGCAAATATCGTCAAAAGCTATACAAACCGTAAATACAGATTTAAGAATACATAGGTTAAAGAGCTCGTCCATCAATATTAACACGATAAAAGCACATAAAAGTTCCAATTATAAAAAAATGAGATAAAAGCTGTATTTCAAAATCAAAAACAACTTTCAAGATTAACGCAATCTGACACTGACCGCAACATAGGCATACACAGCGAAAGAGGATTTAGATCAAAAAGTCCACGGCAAAATAATGACAGTAGATTAAAATTTGGTGCAAAAACTTTGTAACAGTTTACTTTTGCTCGCGAAACGCGAAATTGCTCAAAAAAAAAATTTAAACTTCTCCGCAATAAGTTCTTTGAAGAATAAACGCTATTTGATCCAAATCGATCGGCTCATGAACAAGCTGGGGGTAGTCAACAGAAAATGTGGGGGGAAGGCAAATTACAATATACCAAACAATACAAAGATTGTGGTATTTTATAAGATCGTTTTAAACCCACTTCAGCTTAGGCTTTGTGAAGAGAGGGGGACAGTGTCCCGGGTAATCCCCTGCATACGCCACACAAGCCTTATGCAATAAAACAGGATTCACCAAAATTGTTTTAAAAAATGAGCAACTAGGGTAGAGGTTTTAAGTGCCTGTGGCCCGCTTAGCTTTCTCAAAAACACTGACCTCAATATATTTGGTAGCAATTCAGCCCCATTTTTTCCTTTTGTTCTGCGAAAAAACGTTTGCAAGCGCGAGTTATCATTGTTGCTGGTTATGGAACACGTAATGGGTGGGCTTGATTCAAAGAAGTCAAGCACCAACAAAAAAAATAGGTAAATCCACGAAGTCATATCACAAGCAAAAGGTAATCATTACACAGACTTATGCAACGAGAGGCAATATTGATTAAAAAATACACATTGCGTTAATTGCATACAATCATTAAAATACACTTTAAATATCTATCAAACGCTATGCGCTGAAGATGTTGAAGATTGGTGGGGCTGGGTAACGGTGATCGAGGGTCGGGTACTTTTCCTGGGCTTGGACGACCGACTATTATGACCAAGCCCAAGGTTGTCTCCTAGACACCTTTTGCAAGTAAGAATCTTTTTGAACGTTTTTCGAAAAGTTTTGTTGCACAGAGCAAAACAGAAAGGGTTCACAGTTGAATTGATGTAGCATAAATAATAAGCTGCGTCCCACGCACCTATTGGAACGCAATCATGATGATCTGAACAAAAGGCTTTATATACAGCACAAACATTATAAGGTAACCATGTTATGACAAAAGCAAGTAATATGGCACTCAAGGTTCTACCTGCCTTTTTTTCACTTGACGGCAATTTAACGGTTGATTGTTTGCGAGGTGGGTTGTTGTGGTTACGGTCTCTTTGATTATTCTTCTGAGAAGATTTTCGTCTTCTAGTGATAATAGAAGGCAAACGCGAACCCCTTCTTTCACCATTAGGCACAAAACTTGTCCGAGAATCAACAGGAGCTTTATTTTTATTGGAAGATGTTTTTGATGCTTCCAAACGAGTTATCAGCGGTGAATGAGCATCTTTATCATAAGGTTCTGAAGAGGTTCCTTCATCAGAAGTTGACTTATCACTTGCAACGCTTAATTTTTTTCGAAACGTCTGAAAAAGTCTTTCTGAAAATGTTTTGTTTGGACTGTTTGGAGTTGTAGGCCGAGAAGGTTTTACTTGGAGGCTTTCAGCGTCTTCTCCAACTGATTCAGGTATCGATTTCACAGTGTGGTCTCTGATGATGAGAGGACTTGTGCTGAGGTGGGAAACGGGTGCATCGGAGCAACGACGTTGTTTTTCCAAATCCGGAGTTCTATTGAAATGAAATCGATTGGAAAATGAACCTAAGCGGAACCGAGGTTTCTCACGATCCATCTCAGCTTGATCAAGAGACAAAAAACGACGTCTTGTTTCCTTTTTTTCCGAAGTAACGGAGTTGGCTCGTGATCTAGGGGAAGCACAAGGAGTGCTTGCGCGATGAAGTGAACGGCGAAGATTTCCGAAAGGTGATGATGGCAAAGATTGTCGAGGCTTGCGAAAGTTTTTCAAATACTCTAAGTATTGTGAGCACTTTCTAGTCTGTTGATAAATCAGCCCATAAAGAATAAACATAACGAATACTGGTAAATAAAAAGCAAGTACGGCAGTAACTAACGTTAGAACACGATCTTCATCCAAAAACTGAATGTAGCAATGGTTACTCCACACATGACGACCACGAACCAATGGCCATATTATGATTGCAGGAGACCAAAGCAAGAAAGACAATACCCAGGCCATTGCTATGACCAAACCAGCTTTTTTTCTGGTCCTTTTAGCGCGATAAGAAAACGGTCTCGTTACTGAAAAGTAACGATCAAGGCAAATCAGCATTAGATTCGCTACCGAGGCCATGCTAAGCGTGTAATCGATACAGAGCCATATATCGCATATCACTGGACCAAGAAACCATTGCCTAGTGATCATGTATATCGGGTACAATGTCATGGACACCAATCCAATGACTAAATCGGAGCAAGCCAAACTGACAAGAAACATATTGTTGATGTCGGATCGTAATTGACGGTTCATTTTGTAAGAAGCTATGACAAGAAAATTGCCAGTCACAGTCACAACCATCAAAATAACGGCAAAAACAGCGATGGCCACAACCTGCAATAAATACAATGGCATAAAATCACTGGCAGTTTCCACTGAGTAGATTGTCCTAATATGTTAGAAAATATAAGAAAAATTCATTAACAGAATCTGCTGAAAGTCAAACGGGGTCTCACGGACGTTCAAAAGGGCTAAAGTCGACTTCGATTGCATCAGCTTTTTCGAACTTCTACCTGAGTTGTCATTTATTCTGTTTTTAAATGCGAAGTTTTAGAAAAGCGCCCTTCGGAAATTGGCTGGCGCCCATCATATGGATTACCAGGCTAATCAAAAGAGATCGCCAGATGCATCGTCATATTTTTTTAAATTTATAAAATATTGTCATTCAAAGCAAATCATAATGGGCTAATACATCCAGGTTTTGCAGACGGGTCATCAAAGGGCCTAATTTTTTAAAGAGCATCGCGACGTAAAAAGCTTAAAAGAATTTTGCTTGCACTAAGAACAGTTAATTTGCTAATCCGGCACTAAAACCACTGATAAAAAACCAACGTTTCGACAGTATAAAATACTTGCCTTCGATCAGGGTACAAAAAAGCAATAAAAGACGAGTCAGCACTTTAAATACAACAAAGTCACGTGTTTAGAACAAAAACAAAGTCCTGTGATTAAATTTAAATTTAAATGCACCAATTGAAACATCAAAACAAAGCAAATCAGCAGAACATCGCTGCGTCATAGCAATGCCAAAAACCAATTAATTAAAAACGCAACTATGAAGCTTCTCATGCAGAACTGAAACGAACAATTGGAGCGAACAAATTTTGATATACCTGAGGAAACGCTACAGAATCTCTGTCATTTAAAGTATTATTTT
This sequence comes from Trididemnum miniatum, assembly GCA_964006365.1. Lineage (NCBI taxonomy): Eukaryota > Metazoa > Chordata > Ascidiacea > Aplousobranchia > Didemnidae > Trididemnum > Trididemnum miniatum. The sequence continues at coordinate 9,256,651 of OZ023233.1, read as the reverse complement.
GCGAGTTAATAAAATGTGATTCGATAAATTTTCGTTTAGCATAATCACTTTCAAGGTCAAGGATTTCAGAATTTTCCCAGTCAATTTCATGTTCCGATTGTATGGCGTGTTTTGATAATGCTGTTGAGTCCAGTTTCATAAGTCTGACGTCACGCAAATGTTTTTTTTTCCTGGTGACAAACCAGCGCTTTGTTTCTCCTATATAAGATTGGTTGTAATCTGCGCATTAGATTTTATACACTGCGCCTTGGCGATGTAGTTTATACTGTCGAAACGTTGGTTTTTTATCAGTGTTTTTAGTGCCAGATTAGCAAATTAACTGTTCTTAACATTTACTGGCCGCATCAAAAAATACGTTTGCTTGCAATATTTGAAACGTGTAGATCATAAACCAAAAAGCAAAAAGTATCACCACGAATTCGAAATCAGCCGCAGAGGCGTCAATAGAACAGTATGGTTTTAAGTTGATCTAAAAAATGACTCTTAAGCCAGCCTGTTTAAAGATCTTTGAAACCGCCACTATGGTACTTTCCCGTGGTAACATTTTTCGCATTGTGGTATAGTTTGGCGTTGTCAACCTCGGGTGGCCCGCCTTGCGCACACGTTGCGTGGAAAGAAATCAATTAATCCCATTCTATTTTTTAAGATAAGAATTTATGTGCACTCACGCTTCGGCTGGTTCTCGTGCGGTCCTACTAAACACCGCAAAGGACTGATACACCGCAAAGGACGACAAAGGAATTACTAAACACCGCAAAGGAACGACAAAGAACTTTAAATTGATCTACTAAACACCGCAAAGAACGACAAAGGACTTGGAACCATACCATAACAAAGAACGACAAGGGACTTTAAATTAGGGTCAGGTTAGGGATAGGTTTGGGTTAAACTAGGGTTAGGATTAGGGTTAGGTTAGGGCTAGGGTTATCGTTAGATCAGGGTTAGTATTAGGGTTATCAACTTCTTTGCGGTGTTTAGTATATCAATTTGAAGTCCTTTGTCGTCCTTTGCGGTGTTTAGTAGGACCCGTTCTCGTGCAATGTGCAACACACCGTAATGTTTTATCAATCTAACAAAATGCGTGATCTGGTCAAGGATGGTGCACTTCAATTCAACCAGGTTCAAAAATCAAAAAAAAAGTTGAACTAACACAGCTGCGTTTCTGACAATGCAGTTCGCCAACAAATGTAGTTCAAGTTTCAGTTTTGTTGTTAAAAGTTTAATTGCATTATTTTAGTTTCAATCACGTCTTTTCATCAGTAAAGAATAGAAATTGGTGGCAAAATGACAAACTGCACTGAATGCAAACATTCTGTTATGAATAAATTTAATCCTAAATTGTTGCATCAACAAAACAGTTCAATTCTAAATTTAGATAAATAGCATTTCCCAAACCACTAGCATGTAATTTACCCAATTTACGTTGTTATTACCTCATTAATATCAGCATTTTATAATGAAGATTGTGGCTATAAAAAATGTTATAATGGGCATGCCCGCAGCGCTTCAAAATCAAAACTATTTTATTAGAAAATAATGGCTGCATGTTATAGATATTTTTTCTCCCTTTTTTAAAGATCATTTTATTAAAAAGGACTTTCCTTGCAGTTGTTTACAGTAAATTTATTTCTACGATAGGAGTAATCTAATGTCCTTCAAAACGCACCAAGTTCAAATCTTAGTAACAATATAACTTTAAATTCTCAAAATTCGTACCACTCTGGTCAGGACCATTTATAGTTTGACTGGAAAACATAGACCGGAAGCAATTATATCAATACCTGTAGGTTATAATTAAAAATATGACAACAAAAGTGATGAGATAGGAAAAGTGTGAAATTCTGGAAGGCATAATCTTAAGCGCTACACACGACTAACAATGTTATACCGCTTGAGATAAATAATGTAATATTCAGTCTCTGATTTATTGCAATCAAAATGCACGTATAAAATATTGATTAGAGTAAGAATGTACGATACAGAAATGAGACTTCAATTTTTACCTGGCCAATAGTATGTCCTCCAATGTAGCCATCACCATTTTTAAACATGTGTTCTTCATCGATATGCGCGGTAGTGGAGTCATTGTTTGATGACGTCACATTTATGAACGCTGACGTAGTGGTGACGTGTTCAAAAGGTAACGATTGAGTGACAACATAGGAATGAGAATAGTGATTTGTGTCAGTAAAATTTGCCATAATCCATTCTTATCACTTTATTAAGTACTCAATTATAAAAATTGGTATAGTTACTTTATTTAAACAGATTACATCAACAATTCTTCGAAAAATCTGGAAAACATAAAAACGCATGATTAAATTTGGACAAGGATATAAATGTGATAATGACTCTTTTAAAATTTAAACGCTACTGAGAACGAGGTATGCTAGTAAGAGTCTCGACTCTCAAGTTCAGACTCGAGTAACTGAAACAGAATCATTTGGAGGAAACGGCTCGAGTCAAACGACTGCGGAGAATTTTTTTAAAGCAAAAGTCGCAAGATCATGGTTGGATTCTTATCGAAGATGTGCTGCTACGTTAGGAAAACCAACAAACCGCAAAATATCTAGTTATATCATCAAACAAACAAAAACTATCGCGCTGGGTTTGTTTTCTTTTGCATCAAATGTTCTGACACACATAAGGTCTTTCTCTGCTACGTGTTGTAAATAATGTCCATATATTTTTTATGAAACTTCATATTAAAAACCATGCGTTAACGTGGGTAATGTTAATTTTGCGTGCAATCTAACTTCACTGTGCCTAACATATCTTTCGAAATTATGCAGCGCTGTAACACAAGCGCTAATAGACTACTGTTTTCAATATTGGTAAAGTATTTTTGCGTCATGCAATGTTACCCAATTGAGCATCGATACCGCAAAGACGTCTTCAAAACCCACTTTGCACACCAACTACAATGCACCGCAATTTTACACAATTCGTTGCAGAGAAAAAACGAAATCAACTTTGCAGTCAACACGTCTTTTAAATCTGCAATTTGCATTTACGTTTCACCATTACATAGCTGGACTTGCACTAAACAAACTCAATAAACGAAAGCAATTTTACATCTGGATAGATCTAATTACAATCATTATCAAAGTATACCGTCAGTCAATAAGTGATGAAAACATCTATTCAAATTTTAAAACATCACTCAGTTTTTCAAATCCCTTAAATTGTGTAATAAGACTCAGCTGAAATAATGTGTTTTGTATTTATACGTCGGCTTTTTTCAGAAAGGTTTCCTTTTGCTTTTAAAATAACATTTATTCTGGAAAGTATATTTTGGCACGGTTCAGACTACCATTTGAACCTGACTTGGATAATGTCCTGTTGTTTTTGTCAGAGACGGCTTAAAAACACCTTTTCAAAATCAAGACCGTATCAGTTTGTAAAACAAGACACGGGAACATTAAACCCGTTCAAAAACTGCACAATTCGGTAAACATTTTGTAAAATTGATACAAACAAGGCATTAATACGCAAAAATAATAAATTTCCTCTAACTTAGTCATAAAACATGTTTTAAACACAAAGCCTTTTGGAAACTAAAAATGAAGCTAATGAAAAAAAATTTAAATTTTTTAAAATTATGCATTGGATCATCCATTTAGACATTAACCGCGCAAAAGGTTCGATGCCATGATAAAGCATTACGTTAAAACCACAGTATTCAAGTGGCATATAATTGCGATTATTTACAGTAGATCCAATCTATCTTCCTGTGGCATTTTGATCATGTTTAAGCTCACATTTAGTTAAAAATGTTAGATCATGGAAATTTAACTATGACTGTTACAGATTGCAAGTCCATCGTAAGTCTGCGGCTGTACAAAGCAAATTAAAACAAAATGAGTTTTGAAAAGTTTCATTCCTTTAGTTGCATTGTTATCGTCCTATTACGAGAAAGCGATCAAAGCGCTATAACGAGCTCGTTAAAAAATGCCGGTCATCTGTCTACCACACTAAGATGGGGAAATCTCGCTAAATGCCTTTCCCAACGGCACTACACCTAAACTTGTCGGCTAGTTCTCCATACTGTCCCTTCAATGCTGACTACCAGGCAGGAAGCTGTGAATAAACATTGTTAAAGTCATTGGTTTGACCTGACACGGAATCAAACCAGAGGCGCACGCTCTTACCCCTTGGCAATCTGAGCAGAAAAAACTTTTAAAAATGCAGAATAACAGCTGCAGTTTAAGCCTTTAATCTAACTTTATAACCGACCTGGTATTTGGAGATACAATTCTTTAAGTCGATGACAGCCTATGTATATGTGTATGTTAGGGCTTGTGAAATTGAAAAAAGGACAACGAAAAATTATTGTTTTACCCAACAAGACGCGGAATGCGTAGATCATGCAAGAGAAACATTTTCGTAGACCACATTGACTTGTATATTGCGACAACGTCAGATAAAAAATTGAACGACCAAAAATTTACTGATATCATATCAAAACTATGTAAAACACTCTAAGCATTAAGATAACATCCCTAAACAAACAATTCTTTGCCAATAACTGACTCATCTAATTGTATATTGCCTAAATTTGAGTAACGTAATAATTTCAAAAATATTAAATTAGGTTAACTTTAAAAACTAAAACAAGCATTATGACGCTACATTATATCAATAACCAGAATACTGTTAACACCTATTTCATATTTAATGCTTTGATCAATAATATTGTCGCTTTTAGGATAATAAAGGCTGCTGTAACAATAGTTTAACAGCTCAGATGACTGAGTGGGAAGAGCGTCCGCCTCGGCAGCTGTATACTTGAGTTTGATTCCAAGTCGGGTCAAACCAATGACTTTAAAATTGGTATTCACAGCTTCCATGCTTAACGCTCAGCATTAAAAAGACAGTGTTGAGAACAAGCCGGCACGTGTACTTGATGCGCCGTTGGAAAAGGCACTTAGCGGGATTTCCCCATCTTGGTGTGGTAGACAGAAGGCCGGCAACTCCTAAGCCAGCTCGTTTAGCGCATTGATCGCTTTCTCGTGATAGGAGGATAAATATGTAACTAAATACAGTTGTTTGCAATAACATTGCTGTAATAACAACAGTTACGATTCGACACATCAGTGAAAAGAAATATCTTGTCTACCAGCTAGAACAAGTTAATATCAGGGATGCACAACCACAAAAGCGAACTTGCACTTGCAGAACCCGATCATTTTTGATGAACTCGTTGCAACTATCTCGTGAACTCGATATAAAATTGGTCTAGTTCGCAGCCGTGTGCTTAACACAAGGCACGCATATTCAAAATGGCACGCCATAAACTCGAACGAGGTACGCTTAGTTATGAAGTTTGGTGTAAAGCAATTCTTCCATTACTATGAATCGGCAAGTCACCGATATCAAAATAAACTTGCTGTCAATCGCGCTTGTATATTACGCACATTGCTGAATTTCACTCACACTTTAGAAAAGTATATTGTTTGAGTGCATAATTATTTGTTATTACGTGTTTTTTCAAAGTTTGTTGGTATTTCTTTTACGGAAGTTGGAAGTGGTCGAAATTTCCACGCTACAAAATTATTTAAAAAACTTTGGCACGAATTTTCATTCGAGTAGTCCAGTAATGTCCACCCCTGATATATATAATAATCATTTAAGCAAGATTGCAGTCTGTGGCAGAAAATTTCCGCTATTTTACACTACCGTACACGATTGTCAATATGCTAGTGAAATAATCTAAATGTTTAGAATTTCAGAAATTGCTGCAGTAAAGCGATGCCTTTCTAAGCACGTTTTGACGCTAATACCACGTAAAGATGACAATATCATACCAACTGGTTGAAAGTTAATGCTGATAAATTTTGCATTAAATGCTAGGAGCATAACCGCAGAATTTTAACCATTTCAAATGCTCCTGTCCATTTTGTGATGGCAACATTGTTTGAAATAAGCTTGTATCTCTGCTTAATACAAGCAAAAGCATTATAAACAACAAAATCTCATTAACACACAGTGCCTCAGGATTTTGAATTAAAGTTCACTATAGTTTGCTTAACGGGCTCTCTTTTAGTGTCCTCAGTCGAAAAATTTGGACATATGTGTTTTCAAAAATTATCTGTGCTTTACGTAGTAAATATACCTGCATATTTACTTCATAATTAAATAAAAGTTATGAAGCAAATATGTTCACTTCATAATTAACTGAAGTCGTGTGAATTTGCTTTCCTTTTTTTCAATGCCATGCATCCATGACAGTATCCTAAACCTAAATTTACATCTTCGCTCTTCGTCAAATTACAGACACAGTTCGGCGTAATGAGAAACAAGAGAACCCCATCGTTATTATTTGAAAAACATCAACGGGAATTTTCAGAAAAAATACTGATTCTACCTTCCGGCTTTCTCTGGTAGGATCATAAAAATCCAATCACCTCGCTTTGCAATAGAAACTGCTGCAATTTGGATCTGAAATTCTTTTTGGAGCACGTTTAAAAAGCAGAACCTCCATGAGACTACTCGTTACTTTCCAACGCCTCAAGAGAGTGGAGTTAACGTAGCAACTGTTCAAACGAAACTGGTCAAAATGCTGCATAGGCATTGCAGTTCAGCCAAAAAAACTGCAAGCTTGCACCTCTTGCATGGCAAAGCATAGACTTCGATAATTCACTGTACCATCTCGTTTCATACTTCTGGCATGTCACTAATTTATACTGCATAATACATATCTGAGCACACATCTCGTTTGAAGCCTATACTGTTCATCACATTTTTCGAATTGACGTTGTTGACCACAATCAGGCAATCAAGATCGAAAACAGTTCGCAGTAGCCTCCACTGTTCTCTCATCTTACATTATCATATTTCAATGTAGTAGCATAGATATAAATGAAATAGATTCCCTTAATCCTCATATCTGCTTACATGCCGCCAAAACACAATATTTAATCCCCAAACAAAAGAAAATACGATGTCTCAAAACTAACTTTCTTTCATTCTTAATTACCCGACAATTCTCAAAGTTTGATTAATACATATGCCTGCTTACAGCAAAACCGTAGTCACCTAAACAAGGCAATTGCACCTACGGTACTTCTCATAAATGCCAGTTGAGCAGCTTTGCCATCTAGTCAGCTACTTTGTTGGTTACCACCTGTTATGTGGATGCATTGCGCGGTTTCTACCTGTAAGATTTGCTTGCATTAATAATGACTTCGATCGAGATCAAGCTGCTGATAAACTAGAGCTCGTTGCCTGAGGTGAAGGAAAAAAAGTTGATTTTAGAACCAAAAAAAAAACAAACTTTCAAAAAATTACCAATTTGATATTACACAATAATGGCATCGAAAATTTATTTCGCAATCGCGGTTCCCTTTCTGGGGGTGAATTACGCCCGAGGGGTATAATGTGATTCTTCGGTGGATAATGTGACACCATTGTCAAAAGTATATGCCTCAAGGCACGTTTTTTTGCTCTTCACCGATGTTTTCACGGAAACTGGACACCTTCAGACGTGTAGACCTTTTTTGTGTACCTCACCGATTGATATAACTGAGGTAAACTTCAAAAATAGATTGTTGTGGGTAATTGAGGATCAGTCACATCAAAGGAGGGTAATGAAGAAAAAAAGGTTGGAAACCGCTGGTTTAAAAATTCTCTATCTCGTTGCAATTCTTCCTCAACAGTGAGACACTTTTTTTTTAATCGGTTCTCACGGCTGTCAAGCGTATATCTGCATCACTGCGCACTGCATCAAAAGCTGCAATTTACTCTTTTCTCAGATCAATGCTGTCCAAATCTCGAGGGCACTTTGAACCTCAGCCGTGTTACACCAAAACTAATACAATTTCGAGAAAACGGACTCGTCGTACCTACAATTCTGCCACTGACTCTTTGCTGAAAATCCATCAATATTGTTTACTATAGTAAAACAATTTTAGCGACCCTTGCAGTTCCTGGTAGGCCTAATAATCGATATCTTTTCCATCAATAAGCCCATAACAATAAATTCTACTTAGAGTCATTGAAATATTCAAACGCTTTTAAGAGTCATGAAGGACTATATAACAATAGCGACCCTACGCATACAAGCAGTTATGTAGAATAGAGAAGTTGTTTCTACGTTTTTTGACGTAATTTGCAGTGCAAACGACCTTTATTACGTCATTTTATCAAAGCTTATCTTTTCAAGTGTATATTGTTGTTATAACAAAGTAACATTTCCCTAAAATCAAACGCGCTTGAGTCAAAAGTGACCTAACTTCTTACTATTTTTGGTGGGAGACACTGTTATCGAAACGCCGTCAAATGTAATTTATTAAGTCTGAAAAAAGCATTAGTTCAAATTATACCGCAACCCACAAAAAGGCGTGTTTTCAAAAAAAATTCTACACAAGTTTAAATTCTAACTGTTATGCAAAATCAAAAATGGCCAACTTTTCGCAAAAACAAAAAAATTATTGCGCATGTAAAGGCGCACAGATTTTTGCGAAATCGATATTAGTTGCTTTCTCTTTGAATAAAAGCAAAAAATTTCCACACTGTGGCAATGTTATTACTGTATTAAGACAAGATCCATTAAGGCCAACGGTGAGAAATATGCAGTGAAGGAGTTGAGTACTCAACCTTCGAGTACGAACATCGAGTACTTGCCTTAAGAATCTTCGAGTACGAGTAGGCCTACTGGTGGTTGACTTCGAGTACGAGTAATACAAGCTCGAGTACGAGTACCGAGTATATTTTTCGCACTTAAACTTTACACTTAAAATCAGTTGCAGGCATTTGCTGCATAAATTGGAACCACTTTTTTTGGAGTAAATTGGAACCACTCTAGTACGAGTACAGTACTCGAGTACTCTAACACTGGAAATACGTAAATATGAAAAAACTGAAATGCATGGACTTAGGTGAGCAAAGAGTGGTAGACCAACCAGATTTTTTTCATCGAATGCAAAATCATACTTTGCGTTTAGCATATCCTATAACAAGTTTGCACAAGAAATATCCTAACAGTTTCCTGCAAGAGCCCATGGGTAGAAAAATAATGCCCTACCCTTTCCATTTGGCTGTTTTTTTTTGTAATAGCATTGAATTGAATAAAAAGATATTAGGGCAGGCCAGAAGATTTTCTAAATAAATGCTGTAAAAAAACAATTGTACGACTAGTTTCGCGGTTTGCCCGCTGATCAGGTATTCTGCGAACCGCAAAACTAGTCGTTCAATTGGTTTTTACAGCATTTATTTGGTAAGTTTTCTGGCCTAACCTAATATCTCTTTATACTGTATATTCATAGACTTACATCGGCTCCAGATATTTGAACTTAATTTAATGTTACTAATAAAAGGAGACAAAGTAATCAATTTTCTTTTATGTAGATTAGCTCGATCTAATCTACGTTTAACCACGATTTACAGCTACAGTACAGTATTTGTGGCAACAAGGTCTAACATTCTTTTTAAACCAGTATTACACGGCTAGCATGTTCACTTAACCTTGAATTTTCACTACCCTTTAAGGAAGTTACGCTATATTTTCAGCACGCTAAGAATATATTACAACAGGGATAATTTTAATATTCAGCATTGTTATACTTTTAAGCCCTAAGCAATTTGGAATTCCTTTTTACTGCTTGAATTTCTCACATCTTCAAGCATATATTACTGTATCACAAAAGAATGTTACTGGGCACGGTTCTTTGCTACGGGCAAACCCTCTGTTTGTTCGTTGCATCTCTTTAACAATGGAATACAAATACTGTAATATTGGCTTACAATTTACCAAGATCCGATATGTCATTGTTAGAATCTTCTATGATTGTGACAAATATACATTGCGATACTAATCACACATCAATGATAGACTTTTGAGAGAACTGTCAGTTGTTCCAGATTGTGGGTTAATGTTCTATATGTCAAATTTTTCTCGATGTCGCGAAACAAGTCAAAATATTCCCTCTTTCGAAACGAAAACAGCGAAGGTTTCTTATTGCCCCACACTGGAATGTTTGGATAAGCTTATCTTTACAAGGTAGAACTTGCAGTGTATGAAGAACAGCATAAATAGACATACGTGAAAGAAATTTTATAAATAATTTAGTTTTTATAAATAAAGCCAATCTAAAACGAGAAAACAAACCTGTTTTCGCAAAAGGCCAGTGTTAATTATTAGCACTAGCTACGATTTAAGCGACCGAACCATCTCGTGCTGCAAAAAAACGAAGCTCCTTTCTGTCTCCCACTTTGGAAACAAACCCATGCGCGTCGCATCTTCCGCACATTAAAGTTTGGTAAGAAATTATCCAACAAAATTTTTTTGTAAAATTTTGAAAATGGCGGTAACACTAACAACGACCCAAAGCAACATGGTTTACCGCAACTCCACAACAAATCATCAAAAACAAGGAAAAATAAACTGAGTTGTCACATGACTTGTTGTAGCATAATTTCACATGATGAAATGATGAATTTATAGATCATAACGTCATAATTAGTTTTGCAAGTGTTTCACCCACGTTTTTCTTCACTCGGCACACAAATTTCTATCATTACCCATTGTTTCGTAGACCTTACGTGACGTCACGGGATTTAACCCCAACTTAACTGACGTCATTCGATTTAACCTTGAACTTTGTTAGAATCTTATTACGTGGCCACGTGGAGCCACAAACAGTTTTCTAAAGACCAGTCTCGCAAAACGGACAGATCAAATATCTTTCCACGTAACTGACTTCAAGCCTGCTTACCATATACGCGGGGTCATGTTGCGCATATTTCGTAAAGACAAATTTTTTTAAGCTAAGATTTACGCTTGAGCAGGGGCATTTTTGCGCAAGATTACAGTTTTATTTTTGTATTGGAAATGGAATATGTGCCAAAAACGACACTGCCTTTTGCAACAACACACTGATCGTAAATATCAGCATCAAATGTTTGTATTTGGGTAAGTAAGCAAGCTTTTGACGCATCTTTGACAGAACTTTGCGTGCTGACATCAGTTTTTTAACGCTTTTTTGCACTGCTGCCACAAGACAATGGCAGAGCTAAAAGTATTACAATTTTTCATTTTTTGCATTCAGACGTACACTTAAAATTTTCATTGCTCTCTAATTCTTACTTGATATTTTGATTTTGAAATCACGCGTTTGAATTGTCCACTAATGCTCACGCAGACTGCCCACAGCGTGATATACTGTAGATTACTTTCAGTCTGTTACTATAAGCTCAAAATCTGGTTCTTGTCAATGTTATGACTCTCGCGTACAGCGACTTTATTTCACGCCGTACTTGGGAAAAAAGCGGTCGTATGACATTGGCGCTACAAGGTAGAGCGAGACATTTACTCTTTCCACATGACCAATTTTTGTGGGTGTTAGGCCTACGTTCTTGGTTCTAGTTTCTGCAGACTGCATCTCAATCAAATTTTTTTTTTTAAACGCTTTAGTTCTGTATTTTTATCTTGAGCATGTTCAACGTATAACGTTTTGTCGCTGTTTCCTTATTTTTAACCAAGCTGTTTTTTGTGTTGATGATGGCGTTGTTTTATGGCTAAAAATAAAAAATCCTACTACTAAAAAAAAATCAACTTCTTGATGTCACAGTTAAAAAATAGGTGATTATGACATCAAGAAATTGATTATGATGCAGAACTAACAGAAGTAACCTAAAATAGGTGATTATGACACCAATGTACATGTGGACAGGGTGATGCTTGTTGTGGATCCGAATCGGGGCCCTAAACTCGAACATGGCAACAAAGACCAACCATTCCGAAAGTCCAAAATAGACCAAAAAACTAACCCAACGGACAAGTATGATCTTAAGCTCATTGTGCCAGGTTTAAATAAGGCTTTGATAGCATCGCTCAACTGTTGTGCAAAACCGAAGCACATTTGCATCCTTGTAGCTAAAAATAATTTAAGAATATTGAAAGATATTATGCTGTGTAACATCAATGTACCAACTCGAATTTTCTGCATGATGTGTAGACCTACTCTGTCCTAAAGTAAAAGCCGTCTTATTAACATTTCTGGAATTTCCTGCCTGGTCACTGTGACATGGTTTTGACCTTGAGGGTGCGTTCGAGTGGAAACAAGTAGTTTTACACCCTTTTGTTCTTCTAAAAACCGCAAAACGTATTTTAAAATTGTATGGAAAGTGCTTTTCGGTTAAAAAGTACCTGATTTTGATTTATATTTTAGCAAGTAGAAAAGCACAAAACATTAATAACCTTTATAAAAATTATCTGCAGAGCAAACAGAAAGATAAATACGGACTTTTCCTCCAAAAAACTGGTCCATTCAGAATGACAATGTTCACAAAAAACTTTTACTCGATGCCGTAAACATATTTTTTCTTGAAAAAACATTTTGAAAGTTTGAGAAGAACATGGGAATCAACAGGAGAAAATCAACAACCAATAAACCTAAACTTTCAAAAATCTTGAAACACGAGACCAGGGACGCACCCAGCATATTTTAAAGGTGGAGGGGGGTTTCTAAAAAAACTTTGACTCCGCACTCAGGAGCGGATCCAGAACATTTTGGCGGGGGGGGGGATGAAATTTTGAATTAGGTTGAATGTTAACTAAATACAAAGACGTTAGACCCAAAAAAGGCATAAAAAGCCCTTTGGAAAATGTGTTCATGTCTGCGGCGTACCGGTATTCAGAAATTTTTTCAGGGAGGGAACACCAAATTATTTTCAAGCGTACTTTTTCCGACAAAATTAGTTTGAGGCATATTGAGAATAAAAATGGCTTTAGGGGGTCCGGGGTCATGCTACCCCGGAAAATTTTTGAAAATTCACGTACTGTAGTGGCCATTTTAGTACTTTTTGAACCATTTGTAGGCAAATTTTGTTTAAATCTTTTGCCCCTAAATCTGAGTGTTTCACCAAATGTGATGCATTTTGTTTGTACATTTTCGATTATGCGTGCTGAAGGCGTAAGGCTTATTGTTATCGAAAAGGTTCGAAATTATGGAAAAATTGTGTTCATCAAAAACATGTTTGAAAATGGCTGGTGGGGGGATGCATCCGCCCCTGCCCGCACTGATAACAATGTCTCTTCACTGCGCCAACCTGCCGGTTCGGCTGCAGCATAATGTGGGGCAAATTCTAACACAGCTGTTTTGAAATAACAGCACGTACTACACTTGCACAGTTTGGACACTTCACTTTAAAAACAAGGGTTTGGTTTCAAAAGGGGGGTCGACCCCCCTCTGGGTGCGCCACTGCACGAGACCTTATTTTTTTTAATTTCACATTTTACTAATTTGAAAATATACGAATTGCTAGATGTCTTTTGGATTTATTTAAATCCGAAAAGGATTCCGCAAAACATCCTTTTTCCACAAACATCTTTTTCAAATTTGTTTATCATTTTTACCAAAGAACTTTTGACAAATATCTTTGCTTTAACTAAGGTAGCGCTAATGTGAACTTTAAATATTTATAAAAACAGTAAATACAAGAAGATATCGGTAAGATTATTTTTTAAACTGTTTTCAAAGTTACTGAAAGACACTCTCACGTTAGACAGAGTTTGCTTATCCTTGTAAAGCTTTTGTTCAAAGTTCAAACTTAAATTTAAAAATATTGCAAAACTTTTAGTGTTCTGTGCGGCAATGCGGATTTTTTGTTTCATTGCGCACACTTTGCGACAGTTTAAACTCGAAAAAAATTCATATGGCATTTTATAGAGTTATGCAATATTCCACTACATTTTATTTCTTCAAGAGGTTGAAGTTTTTTACATAACTTTTTGATATAACCAAATTCACTTGCTGCAACCTCTCACCATGACGAGCAAAATCAACAATAGACTCACCGGAAAATAAATCAACGGAGAAATTCAAGTCCGCTGTAAAAACCAATGGAGCGATCACTTGTGTAATTGAGGCAGTTAGCTCTCAGTATTCCTACAGCAACGAAACTTAGCTTTGATCGTAGTATTCTACTTTAAAGTCTTTTCTTTACTCACTGGTCTGTCACGCAAAACTACAGTATAAAAAATTTGTTAAAGCAACATAAATTCCAATACCGCAACTGCGAAACCAATGGACAAAGCTATGCCAAACTCGATAGCTGAGATTTTTGAACAATTTACGTGCTGTTTTTGTCGCTGTCGCAACAAAATTTTGAAAAAGTGTTGAAAAAATGTATGTATATATTATGATGGCTAAAAGTTAACTAATAATAGCAGCAAGTTATTATGTCATACAAGAGAAGTGAGTTACCCTAAGCGTCACTGATGCGCTGAAATTCATGCAATAAAACGATTTCCCAACAAAAAATGCATCCACCAAGTAATAATAATTCGTTGGTACTGATTTTGTTTATGCAGAAGGGAACTTACTGTCAAGTCATAGCTTTTGAATTCATAAAACTCAATTTTATCGAAAAGAAAAAGAAAAACTTGAAGTGCAAGTTTTAATATAGCGAAAACAATGAATAAACTATAAACAATGCTGCTTTCGAAGTTACGTGCACAGACATAGTGTCTGCCAAAAGCTCTTCTGTTTTTTCAATGCGAATCGATTTGGCAGAAAGTTCTTGCTAATTGATAGGGGTAGAAATTTTCTGATTAGGACTGAGTATCGTATTTATGTCGTATCTGTGTCGCATCTGTATCGCATTTGTATCGCATCAGTAACATCTCTGTATCTTATATGCGTCCTCTCTGTGTCGTGTCTGTATCGTATATATACAAGGCGTATCTTTACCATATCCGTATCATACAAGTATCCTATCAGTACCGTATCAAATTTGTATCTGTTTCGTATCTGTACCGTGTCAATACCGTATTTGTATCGTATCTCTATCATTCTTTTTAAATCGTATGTGTGTTGTATTTGCATCGTATTTGCCTTGTATTTATATTGTATTTGTATCGTATAGTATCGTATCTGTGTCGATCTGCATCATATACTATCGTATATGAGTAAGTATTGATTACACCAACTGCACTGATGAGATCTGAGAGATCAGAACAGTATTTAGCATTCGCATCAACTTCTTAAATTTTCATCGTAGGTTGTAATTGTTATAATAACAAAGTGGACATACCACCAGCCATCAGCCGAAAAAGATAAAGATCAATAGCTTAGTTTTGAATTGCAACAACCTGTAACTTATAAGAAAGATTTTTTTTTTCAAAAACCAATTTTGGCATCCTATGGAAAATGACTTTAGTCATGACCTCACTTGACTTTCTTTATCCTCCAAAAGCAACAATTATATCCTCTTTCCAAGCAATTGCACCTCACTGCTTTTTAGCCATTTGTATGCATACAATCTTTGCTTTGACAGCAGTTGCTCTGTCAGAATGTAATCTCAACAAAATCAAATCAAAATCTTCATTATACTCGCCGTATTACGCCGAAGCGTGTGACGAGTTGCGAGGCCCATCTCCGCGGCTTAGCGCCTGGGCAACACAACTCCGAAGAAACGTCGCAACGGTGGCGAGTCGTTGGCGACACTGGGTAGATTTGACCGGCCCGGGAATCGAACCCCAGACCTCTCGCACCGATAGCGTGAGCTTAGCAACTGAGCTAACAGCCGGTTTCAAAACAAGAAGAAATAATATTTTCAGATTTCAGTACCTTGTTTTGAAACTAGTGCTATTTCCAACAGAAAAGTGACGTAAAACTTTAAGAAGCGAACTTTATGAAGCAAAAAATGAATAAACAAAAAAGAAAGAATTGAGAAAAGCGATGTAGCAAAACATAGGTAGATCAAGTGTCCAATTACAATCTAAGGACACGCAGAAGATTACACACCAAAATCGGTTTAAACAAAGATAATAGTCCTGAGCAAAAAGAGTTCCTTTCGATCACGTGACCGACAATAGAGCTAGCATGTCGCAAATTGTATTGATGACGAACAGCCCATACAAATCGCTCAAAACAAAACCAGCGAAACGTCTTAGCATCGCAAACAAACAAGATCAGCGACGTATGAACTTGCTTTCGTTTGATACCAGTTGGTTTTAAAAAACAATTTCGCCGTTGCTGCAATTTGGGCGGTTCTATTAGTGTATGCTGGCATGAATAAACTTATGTGGCTAGCAGGCATTAATTAAACAGCGACGTATATCAACAAGGGATCATGAAAAGATAAAGCTGGTGCAACTCTTCAGACCACTCTTTATAAACAAAGACCTGGTTTATACGTTTGCAAAATTTTTTAGGCATTATTAAATTGATGAGTCTCGCCACCGCTGCGACGTTTCTTCGGAGCTGTGTTGCCCAGGCGCTAAGCCGCGGAGACGGGCCCCGCCACTCGTTACACGGTTCAGCGTAATACCGTAGTATAAGAATTGATTTTTTCTGTGAATGATGTCACCCAGAGCAGGCTGTTGCAAGCTGTTCTACAGGTCCCTAAGTCCCCTGGCTGTTACCTCTACAATAACCCTGTTTAGGAAGCGGTCAGTCTTACGTTGGCCAGCCAACACGGCAACTGCGGGGTCCTGTAAAAACGTTTTTTCTAAGTGAGGACAAAATGCAGTTTATTTTGTGAATCAAACGTTCGTTGCCCAGCAACCAAATTTCTGAAATCATTTTCCATCCAGAAATAACATTGAAATTGAAACTCGATACTTTTAGCAAATTGGCATAATGGCAAAATACCAATCCACAAACGCAAAAGAATTTGATCTCACCAAACTGAAACTTCCGGGGTAATTTTCATATTATAAGATTACCAAACAAATTTCGAAATAGAATAAACGTTGAACACGTCCAGTAACAACAAAAAACATCTGAAATTGACTCAAAAAATTACAGAACATGCTGTGTAAGATTATAAGGCAATGCCCTGCACACAACATAGCGTTCAAATTCAGGCCTGCAAATAAAACAAATAATAAATGAATAAATGAGGTTATTTTCAAATTATATTGAACTGAGAATAAATTCAACAGTAATTGAGGGAGACTGCGAAGTGAGCTTGCGCTCTTCGAGTCAGCAGCCATGATCAGCAGCGCTCTTCGAGTCAGCAGTCAGCAAAGTTTTTCAGCTTAGCGTAGAGATGTACGATGGTTATAGTAAATTAAAAAATTCCCTAGTTTACTATAAGTTTTACGAAGTTAGAAATTTTTGTCGGTTTCACTTACTTTGTTTCAAGCTTAAAACCAAATGACAGTATGTGTAAGCATATAGCACAGATTAAAAAATGGAATAGCGCACCGTACTAACAATAACACACATAATCAAGAACAATTTTCCCGGAATACTTACTTCCCACATACTATCAACTTCTTTGTCAACCTATTTAATGTTAATATAATCTGCGGAGATGCACACCGCCACAAGTTTATTAATCTTATTGATATTCAGCTGGAACCCCATTAACCACCTTTCAATTTTTATCCATACCAACGTCAAAAAGAGTCATGACGTTTCTCAATATCGTTATTGCATTTAATAAATAAAACTAAGCAATAACATTCCTGACAGACACACTGTCTGATAACAGTTGAAGCAAATGATAGAATTCCTGAAAGTTTGCAAATCTAAGGCTTTCGAGCAGTGCTGAGACGGTCACTTGCTTTCAATGCAGTACCAAAAGCAATAAACTTCCATTTAATTGCTACAAATCTATGATTTACGCATTCTAATAGCTGCTATATCAACTTAGCTGAACCATGCACTAATTCGTGAGTGCCGAAAAAACAACCGATCAAAGTGCTGCTTCAAGTATCAAGAACAATACCAATCGCTTGAATAGATAGCTGAACAGCGCAGGCAAAATATGAGAAAGACCATTGAAACCAAAGTAAACACTTTTGAAACTTGACTACAGTTCACTTAACAGCAACTCGCTTGCCATTGATCCCAACAAAGTAATGTCACATTCAAATTATATACTTCTAACAGCTTCGTAACTTTGAAACTATTGATGATTCATATCAACTTCGTTAGGCTATAATTTTTTTTGCTGCATGCTAAATAAAAATAGATCATTATTCTTCTATTTTCAAATTTACGGTAAACCAACTTCCTTAATTCATAAACATAACATACTGTAGCACGGCTCAAATTTTGTCAAAACAAAAATTTCAAATTTTGTCAAAACAACAGGGCAAACCTAATAACGATACTGCGACAATATTACAGCATTAGTTCAACAAAAAAAAATTATAATAAAATTGAAACGATGCAGACGATTTGCTAAGAAAAAAAAGGAGACGATTTGCTAAGAAAACCAGCTTAATTCATGTTTTTAGCACGCTATAAAAAACTCACATCTTCAGCTCCTGTTCAACATAAACAATTATCACAGTTCACATTTATCCATCCTTGGATGAGAGTCCAACAAATATCCTTAGGGTCATCGGTTTTATTTTATGGAAAAACAACACGCAGCTGGTACGTCAATTGCCTCATTATCCGTTCTGTAGAGGCAATTTTCGAACTTGACAAGAACTACGCGGTTAAAGCATCACAAAATGTCGGCACAAAAATTATGTCCCCGCTAGTTCTGATGTTGTCCAGAGCCAGAGTAGCTGCAAACTGGCCTGCTACTTCTCTTCGTTCATTAAGCCTCTGTTTTACTTACAGGTCTAAAGGTAAAAATCAAATTTCTTGTTGAAACACAGTTTAAATAATTACTCCGCTTGTAATCCAGTTGTTGACGCCAAGGGTATAATGCAATCAAGATGTCTTTTGTATTAAATCTGCGCCCAGCGAATCTATAGTTGCGAATAAAAAAAGCTGAAACTTAAAAAATTTGGTGCTGTATTTTTTAAGCATTTCACTTGATGAAACCAGTTAATCAGTAGCAAAAAAATCCTTATTAAGCTATTCACGTCCCATTCCCATATGCACTGTATAATCTCAACTTTACTCGATATGATTTTTTTATTTCATCCCGACTCAATTTTAAATTTGAGCAAAAAGGATTGATTTGCTTTGAGGCTGAGACCGAGTTTTTTCACCCTGCGCGTAGAATCGGATATGGAATCAAGCAGCAAGTTTCAGAATCTTAATGCAAGTACTTAATCCTGGCGGTATAAAAATACGTAGTTCTCACTAAACGCTGAACCGTAAATTTTATTTCAATTTAAATATTCCTTCGCGGAAACCTCAAAGCTTTGATTTTTCTGATTGAAAAATTGAAAGATCGAAAAAAGTTTGATCTTGATTTTTGAAGCTTTGAAGTTCAAAAATAAAACCTGAACCAAAAACTCATCAGCTGCAAAAGTGCTACAGTAAGGATTGAATAGCTTTTACACCAGCGAATTCGTTAACAAAAAGGAAACACCGCTAATGAGCTGGCTATGCTTTACCCTGAACTGGTTAATAGCTGTTTACAGCATTAATATGATAAGTGTACCAGGTAAAACTAATTCGTTTGGCATCAAAATTCAAGTGCAGTACTAGATCTGATCCGCTGTAACCTAAAATCCTGAATTCTACACAGAACACTGGGGATTACCTGCCTCTAAAAACCGAAGGTACTGTAGTATTGATTGAACCACACGACTCTCCGTATGTTCTGTGGCTGACTGACCTGTAAACCATACCTCGCGGGCGCTACTTCATACTCGTTTTGCACGCAGGAAACGCCGATTGCGTCGCCGCACGACGTTTCGCTTCAGCACGAGAAGCAAGTTGTCGCCGTAGCAAAAACTTGTAAGACAACAAACACCTTGGTAAAGTCTACACTCGCATTTAAAATAAATCCAAGGGGTGTTCCGGAATATTTGAGGGGTGGAGTGTTGAAATCAAAAAACCTTTATCTGGCAGTGGTGGGTCTAAAACTACTGAAGTACCGGTACTAATGTATTCAGGGCCGGATTCTCCGATAAGCTAAGCAGGCTGAAGCCTGGGCCTCGGGGAAATAAGAGGTCTCGTCACGAACAACAAAGATTTTTTTTGTTCGGAAATCGACCATCAAAACCTTTATATACGTAGAGATGAGTCAGGCCAATGCTTTCTAGGGCCTCATTGATCCATTAGCCTGGGGCTTCTCATTGTCTAAATCCGGCCCTGAATGTATTATTGTATAACCACGGGTGTAGACTGGGCCGGATTAAGGAGCTATAGCCCTGGGGCTTACCCGCCAAGGGCGTGCCACGCAAAAAGGTCGTCAAATCGCGTCCTCAAACAAAAACTTGCTGCTAACCTCAAGATCGGCTTGCAAAAGAACTGGGCCCCCTCTCGAAAATCAGCCTCGGGCCCCTCAAAATTTTAATACGGCCGTGCGAATAGAAGGGGGAGCCGCTTACCCCGCTTAGAATTCGTGAATAAAAGTCGGTGCGTAAAAAGACAAATCAATGGAAACAAGGAAACAAAGACACTTTTTTTCAAAAATGCAGCAAGGCTTTGTTTGCGGAGCCTTTTCAAGTAGTTACTTACCCTGTCCACATGTTCAATTTAAGTGGGCCGAAAGCCCAAGGGCTTTCTTTTGTAATCACTGTTTTCAAGTTCAGTATGACATCAATAACTTGATTATGATGAAGATAGCCCGTGGGCTTTTGGCTTACTAACATTCAGCATGTGGACAGGGTAACAGTGTCACCACAATACTTTCTCCAATTTTAATGTCCAAAGGTTGTTGATCAAAATCTGCATGTAGATCAACTACGAACTGGCAGCCTAACAAACCCCATTCCTCTTCTCAGTGAATAAGCTCCAGCCTCCTATTGCTGCTGCTATATGTGACAGAAAGGCTGCATTTTTGAATGACGGATGTCTATAATGAAAAAATGACCTAATGAGCAGTGTCTGTTGCGGTATTAATATAGTTTAGTTTTAGTGATCATCTGTACTTTATATCACCTTGAATATTAGTTTAAGCATTGGCCATTATCCCATTTACGCCAAGAATCAGTCTAATTGTCTGTTGGGATTTTAAATGCCGATGTTTGTGTTTGGTTATCAAAGTAGTTTTGCGCAACCGAAAAAGAAAGTACGGTTAATGAAATGGAGGCGCTTTGTAAAACTATCATTAGCAATATAGCAAGACTAAGTCGCACACTTTAGACAGTGTTTTTAACTCCCATGACATTTTAAAAAAATCTTGGACAAGGCACGTACGCACGACGCTTGTGATAAGGAAGCATGAAAAGAGTTCCCCCCCAAAAAAAAAGAAAAAAAAACGTCTTGCCCGCCAATTTGTCAGTGATTTCCAAAAAAAAGCAAAGGTCTTGCGCGCCCCAATTTTCGGATGCATCGGAGAGTGAATTCCAAAAATATGGGAACAGCTTGGGAAAATGTGCACCTGTAATTGATGTGGACGTTCTGCAGCGAGTGAATATAAAAGCTGTTTGTTGGGTTGAAAATATTTTTCAGGGGGACAGTACTCCCAGTAGACCCCTTGGGGATGGGACTGCCTTGGACCCCTTCGTATAAAACACGTTGTTACGGCCCATCTTAACTAAAAACGTGCGAGTATAATTAGATTTACGGGCCTTCTAAAGCACTTTGCAAAACTCCTTCACGGACATTAGGGAACATCTCGTTTCAGCCAAGATTTTAGGTCCTAAGTTTTTGAACTATGCTTTTTATTATGTCAATTTTATTAATTATGCTTAGAATATGTCAATTTTATTGAACTTATTTTGGTCAGTAATGGCAAAAAAAGTTGATCTAGTAAAGTTATTAATATTGATTTTTAACCAGAATTTATTTCTTGTGAAGTATTTTAAAAAAATTTATTTTTGAAGGATTCAGCAAAGGAATATTTCTAGTATTACGAAAATTGATTGAAAAATTTAATAGTCTTTGGAAAATAAAGTTCTTTTCAGTAAATCCATTTCGGATGTGACATTGTGGATACATTAGCTTTACAAGAACTGATGCTGGGAATAATTAATCTTTAATTTTATTAAATGACGATATTATTTCAAATTGAAATTTTTGTACAGTTGCGGCAGAGATAGAAAATTTAAGCTTTGCATTTGAGGGAATCACTATTACGTCATAGAAAAGTTAAGCTGCGTCTGTCTGTTTACACAGGTGGTGCAAAAACTGGCAAGTTTTATCTGACATCTAATTTTCAGCCCAAAACTGACAGAAAAAATGCAAAACGGGGGATTAACATCAGTAAGAAGACAAAACCATACTTTACCTTAATAATGACTACAATTTTTGGACACTTTCCAACATTATACGCTAGTGCGAAATCTGTTAACTGCCTTATTTGTTAAACCAATAACATCAATTTGATTAATCTGTGATAAAAAGTTAGGCTATCTGCACAAATAGCACTTCTAATGATACATTTTTGACCGTAGTTTAGAAAACGACTGGTTATTAAAACTCAAATCAAAATTTTTGCGGCGTAGCATTGCGGAATTTTGCTATACTTACCACCTGGGACGTTACTGCAATCCAAAGCCAAGCAAAAATGCTTTGCTAGATTGATTTTCCAAGCACCCGTGGCAGAACTTTTATTTTTAACGCAATTTCAAACGAATTTGTATTGAAAATGATGATGACCCTTGAAAATATAATAATTATTTATCACCACCAACATAGGTATGAAACTGAGGCGCGGTAAGAAAAAAAAAGAGTTAATCATAAAACAAAAAAAAGCATTCTTCGTAACTTCGCGATATTATACGCCGAAGCGTGTAACGAGTGGTGGGACCCATCTCTGCGACTCAGTGCCAAAGCATCACGGACAGAAGCGTCGCAGCGGTGGCGAGCCGTGTCTGATATGACCGGCTCGGTAATCGAGCCCAGACCTTCCTCGCCGATAGTGAAGTCTTTAACGATTACGTCAACCAATCGGTCAAACAGTTAATCAACAATTAAAATACTAACATATGGTTCACCTGTATAATGCGAGGAATGAATATACCAAGATATTCGAAATCCGCTTTGGGCAAAATTTTTACGCCAGGTTTTGCAATTGTTATACCGATTTTATTAAATCCAGTTTTCTTGATTATAAAAACTGAAATATTTCTTCCAGCTGCAAAAGACGGAGAGCCAAAATGAAATTAAGTCTAATTTGCCATGAGTTTTTGTGATGAGAACGTACAAATATGCCAGTTGATTGTTGACTTCTTCTACGACAGGGGTTCCCAAACTGGGGTACATGTACCCCCAGGGGTACATTTCAACTTTTCAAGGGGTACATTAGATTATATGATTACATTTATTATAATTAGGGCCGCACTGAAAGGAAGAGCAAACAAAAAGGTGGATAATTGAACTTCTGCGGACGCCATATCCTTTTTCTTTGCTCTCCACTTGATTTTGGGTGGAAATTTGGACTTCTGCGGACGCGTTTTTTTTTGCTCAATTTGGACTTCTGCGGACGCGATGACCTTTTCTTTTGCTCATCGCTTGGTTTTGGGCGGAAATTTGGACTTTTTTTTAATAAATAACTTTTGCGGATGCGATGACCTTTTTTTTGCTCTTCACTTGGTTTTGGGTGCAAATTTGGACTTCTGCGGATGCGATGACCTTTAGAGAACCTGTCCTCCTTTTGGGGGTAATTTTTGGGGTACACGAGCGAATTTAAAATTTGTCTAAAAGGACCGATAAACAGAAAGTTTGGGAAACCCTGTTCTATGAAAAAAAACATATTTTTATGAGTTTTCGAGATAGCATCAAAGTAATTGTCAAGAACTGTCCTGTCGTTAAAAATGCAAAAAATATCGTCTACTTATCTGGTAATTAATTGAGGTTGTGCTGTAATTTTAAGGAATTTAGTTTAGAACCCAGTTCATGCAGACGTCTGCTAATAAAGGAGCGATAGGACTCCTCATAGCAGCTCCATCTATTTGCTCGCATAATTGCCCAAGGAACTGAAAAACTGCTTCTTTACTGGTCCATTGTAGCCTAACAGTTTCTTCAATTGCAGTCTTGATAAACCATTAAATTTTTTAACTTCATAGGTGAAAATGCTGTGGAGAATGATGTCGATCGTGAAAGTATAACCGGAATATTGGTGAATAAACTTTTTACATCCAGACTTGCCATAACTTCATTACTAACTTTTAATTTAGATATTCGGTCCAAAAAAGAAAAAGTATTCTTCACTGCAGCGCTGTGCTCACGCAACAGTGAAAGTATATCTGATAATCAAGAAGCAGTTTCGTGATTGTAACTGCCGGTTGAACTTATAGTATTGGTCTTAAAGGAACACCACTTTTATGCAGCTTTGGTAAACCATTAAGCGAAGGGGTTGCTGCTGATGTAGGTCGTATGCGTAGATAAGCTTCAGCATTAAGGTCGCCAAGCTTTTTTAGTCGGGCTAAAAAATCTTGAAATTCATTAACTAAAAAATATTTTTAAAATTCGCAAAATGTTTTAAAACGAAATGCTTGTGAGATCAAAAATTTTTCCTCAATTTGTCAAAAAAATTGAAAAACTCAAACTAAGTTTGTCAAAACAACATAACAAATTGCTAAAAATTTGATCTGAAATGTTGAAAATCAGAAAAAATGACAAAATAATCAAGCTCGAGAAAAATTCCCGGGAAAATTTTTTGGGACTACCGGGAATATTTTGAAAATTTTTTGTTTCCCGGGAAGTTGAAAATCCGGGAAAAAAGGAAAATCTAGTCAATAACAACAACACCATAGCCTTTGTTCGGTTAGCAGATAACAATAGAGTCATCTTTGCTTAAAGATTCAAAAGCTTTCAGTTGTTCATCACTTAAATTGGATTGGTTGCTTCGTCGTTTTTCATAAAAATATCCCAATTTATACTAGTTATATAAATTTTTGAAAGTGGTCTTTAATTTTAGCCGTCTGCGACAGTCTAAATAAAATGGCTGTCCACCTCATTTTACAAATTTTCGTATTCGTAAATTTTTGAATTCAAAACATACTAACCGTGAAAAATGTAATTGTCCCACTCCAACTTAAAGCGTCAATAAAAATTCTGTAACTCCTACACCACTGTATCCTTCTTTATGTCAAGCACTTTTTTTTTTCTTTCGCAACAAAATTTTGCTTTTTGATGTGGTTACAAAAACGTTCTTTGTTTTTCTGAAACTAACAGCCTCCAGCAAAAAGCAAATCAAATTAAATCTTCATTATGCAGAAATATACTCGCGTTGTTGCGACGAAGCTTGAACGAGTGGCAGGACCCGCCTCCGCGGCTTATCACTTAGGCAGGTTAGCTCCAATAAAACGTCGCAGCGGTGGCGACTGGCGAGCCGATGGTGACACTGTGTCCCATTTGACCGACCCGGAAATTGAACCCCAGAACTCCCGCACCGACAGCAATGTCTTAACAACTGAGCTGACCAGCCAGTTCCGGCAAAAAGGATATGCTTACAAATGCTGAGTAGTTTCCCTTTATCAGTGAACCGCTTACAGTGACTTGAAAGTTAATGACATGTGTTTCAACGCAGATTTGCTTCCAATATCAAGTTAGTTCAACCCAGCCTTCTAGTTCTTAATCATTTAAGAGCCACAAATCGGCCTTTTGTACCTTCTTTTTTTTTTTTTTTCAAGAATAAAAAAGCTTAATTGATTGATTGATTTTTGCGTATAGTGGTTATAGACATCGATAATGGTGCGGTTGGTCGGGGTTCTATATTCGTTAGCTGCTCGCAACCGCAGCCGTTGGTGAAAATAGGTTTGTTGGCGTTCCTTCGGGACTGTGTTGACCAGACGCTAGGCCGCGTAGATGGTCCCAGCCAGTCGTTTGCCCGCTTCGGCGTAATATCGCGACTAAAGTAAAGATTTTGAGAAAAAGAATATAATGACAATTCGTACATAGGATGGATACTCCACATTTTAAAACGTGTTTACTTTTTGTTGTAGTTGCTAAGACAATTGTGAAAATACGATTCCATGAAAAAATTGACACACACGATTGCAACAGAAAAACTACGAATAACGTGTTTTCATTAGGAAAATAGACGGAAGGGAAGGCAGAAATTTAACCCAATGCGATACTTGTTAAACGCTATCGTGCTTGCAAGAAAATGATTATGTAATAGTCACACACTGCAAATCTTAAAAAAGTTGCTTTGACAGATAAGGCTGTCTTCGGCCTACCGAAACCAATTCTTTTTCCTAGTTCCAGCTGTGTTATCGGGATTGCTAACTGCTTCTTTTGCTTCAGCAGGCTCTGACAATGCTAAAGTGCCCACTTGGCTATAATTAAAAGAGTGAAGTAGGTAAGTTGCTTTGTACACAAAAAGGTAAGAAGTTCAAGTTACATGATGAATTAGGGACAACTTAGGTGGTTGTTGAACACTTGGTGCAAAGGATGGCACACAAACACATTGTTTTCTTTGGTCAAAAAGATTTTCTGCCAATGCAGTGCCGCGTCGGTAATACCAGAATTATCGGTAATGTCTAGACCCGTGGTTCTCAACCTTTTTTCTTTCGTGGCCCATTTTTTGTTGCACAAAAGTTCTATGGCCCATTAACTTTTTATTTTTCCTAAACGAGTATTCATTCCCAGGAGCGGATCCAGAAAGTTTTGATGGA
Source organism: Trididemnum miniatum (assembly GCA_964006365.1). Taxonomy (NCBI): domain Eukaryota; kingdom Metazoa; phylum Chordata; class Ascidiacea; order Aplousobranchia; family Didemnidae; genus Trididemnum; species Trididemnum miniatum. Next base: position 9,230,271 of record OZ023233.1, on the reverse strand, counting down.
AGGGATGTAATTTTGAATTAGGTTGAATATTAGCTAAATACAAAGACGTTCAAACGGTTAGTCCCTATTACGACAATTGCCTAGATTAGTTTCACAATCTTTCCACGAAACTACACACTATTAATTGAATAATTGGAATGAAAATTATCTCTCTGTAGCAAAAAAACAGCAGCGTCATTCATTGTTACTACCGTCAAAACTACTTAACAAACACAAAAGTGTAAACTTAACCATAGTGACACAAATGAAACAGAATTTTTCAATAAATCTAGCAATTTCTTAAAAAGTTCTGTGGCCCACCTCAAAATGTTTCCATGGCCCACTGTTTGAGAACCACTGGCCTAGACCGTTAAAGATTTTACCCATACTCAAGCATTGTAAACAATCATTTGTATTTTATAACGCTGTGCATTCATATTGTCTGCTAGAGATTTCCAACTAAGCCTTATTGTTTATGCTAACAGCACTATTTGTCTTCATACATACAAAACACAGCGCTCTAGTAGAGTTTTATATAATCTTCAAAAGTCGTTTTAGGCTTAGCACAACTTAATCCTTTTGATCCCTAGATCTTTGCATATTGCACGCAAAATAAGCAAAAAAGTTTTGTTAATCACTGTCCTGCGGTAAAAACTGACAAATTAAGTCAAAAGCAACGCTAAAAACCTTGTGTCGAACCTACCAGTACCAATGTAGTGGATCGCAAACAGGAGACCACGGACTTTTTGAAGATCCGTGAAACGTTATAAACGGTTGGCGAGAGCGGTGAAAATTAAATACCGGTAACTGTATTGTTAAAAATGTCAAATTCGCTTGCATAACCAAGCAAAAGTGTTCAATAATCTTATCGACTAAAGCAAAATGTATTTTAATCGATTCGATAGCATTTATTATTCTATTTGAATAAAATTCCCTGACGATGGCGTAAGCGTGAAACGAACGGTTAGAGTTTGCAAATACATGCTACTAAATTGAGTGGTTTATACGTATAACTACATAGTTTATATTTCACGAGTTTGTATGGTGCTTTGTAGATAATTTCGGATTATTCGACTTCGATTTCCGCAGTTAACTAAATTTGCTTTTTACGCGCGCATGATATGCCTACAGTAATTGTGTGGTTTACAGGGTTTCCACACAATTTTAAAAATCAAATTCCATAACTTTCCATGACTTTTCTCATGACTTTCCATGACTTTTTTATGACTTTCCATGACTTTTTTTTATGAGGTTCTACAACAATTATTGCACCTTTTTCACGTAAGCTATGCTCCACGTATGTGGATTTTGTGGAAGTAATTATTTTTTAGTGGAAATGAAACCAAACTCGGGTGCTGTGACTTCAAAGAGAGCAGGAAGTCGAAGGAATAAAAATTTGACTGCTTTCATATCCCTGATGCATACTCCCCACATTTGCATAAAAAACTTGTGCAATCAACCATGATTTAACTCTTGTAAACTTGCTCGTTGCTTATTAGCAGTGTAGCAAGTGAATTAAACCAACAAACATTACTAGCTACAGTACATTTATCTGAATTACATCAAGTTTGTTGTTCAACTATTGGACCAAATATTGTAAACAACTAAAATTCATAAAAACTGCAAAAAGTGATGTAGATGAATGCGACAATAGTCTCAAGAAGAGGGTCGATTAATTATATTACTCAGTTATTTTCAACCACAGTTCAGCGGTGCACTAGTGTTAAAATGTCATTGGTGTGCCGCAGGATTTTGCATTTAAAAGTATGCAAAGACGTTTCCGTCTCATAGCATGACGTGCTGAGTAAACTATGCAAGGTCACAGCTACACAGCTGATTATGCGTAAAACAAAAAAACGATATTAATGCAAAGATGTCAAAAATATGTAAATACTATTGCCATGCTATTGTTGCTGTTGCAACCAGTGTTACCTCTAGAGTAAGAAATTAGAGAAAAATGCGAAATTTTTGGACAAATTTTACTGATTTTAAAGCAGAAATTAATAGGGCCTATTATAAAATGCAAAACTGAAAAACTTGACCAAAAAACTTGAATATTTTAATGCAAGACAGCAGCTTGTATCTTGGAAAAGCAAATTTAATGCAAAAAATTTGTAAAAGGAGTCCTCAAAGTAGTGAAATCTTTGGACAAAAATTTTAATGAATTTATCATTTGGGCAAATTCGCACTAGTCAAAATCCTAGAGGGAACACTGGTTGCAACGTAGCAACTAAAAACTTAACTTCGCTCTCAATTACTTTGCTGTCATTGTCACCAAGTATTGACAAAAAGCATCAGCAGTTATTAGGCCACACCACTCTATATAAATTATACATGCGATCAAAACTTAACATTTACAAGAAACAACAACTGTAGTGGATAACATTAAGCCATTTTGGATTCTTGTTTAGGTTCTTAATTAATGGAATATCATACCAATGAGGGGTACCAAATGTAGGTGTAAACACTCTCGGATTTTGGCAAAGCAAAACTCTTGTCTGACAAAGTAATTCTGTTTCTAATCCTTTCAGCCTCCAATAAAACTAACCACATATAGCCTTAGCCTATAACTTAATAAGAGTATGCTATATTACGAAATTTTATCATCTAAATTCACCAATAAATCAAGGAATCTAAACTCTAATAAAATACCGTATGGAATAGGAACCACCAAAAAGGTTCACCGGAAATGACATTCGGCACAAGGATAGCTAATGTTATCGTAGTTTAGGGATTGCTCATAAGCATCGGAGAGTGGAATACGAGACTTGTTGCTGTTTTGTGGTTTACAGCACCAGCAGTGTAAAAAGTATAAAACAAAAAAAGCAAAAAAGCGCCAACACAAACAATTCCTTTAATCTCAGTGCTAAAAAAAGTAGTACATTTTATATTCTTTTGCTTCGTATCACTCAAGAAAGCACAGTCACCAATGTAGGTATTTAGATTCTGGAGTACAGTAAAACGTGATGTACGGTACTCAAGAACGAATAAAACAGTTATTATCTTTAATCCATCTCCAATTTGCTAGTAGTAATACTTGAAAGAGCAAGAAAAAACAGTCCACTACAAGTCAAGGCTTCATAATATGGCTATCAGTACTGTTCATCGCTGTCTGATAATAGCAGGCCCGGCGCCAACCCCAAATTCCTCCCCCCCCCCCCCCATTCAATAAGCTTTCTATTTTGAAGACAGTGGCTTTTGTGCTTAATTCCAAACATTGGCCTCCCTTCATAAACGTTTGGTCCCTCTAAATCGACTGCTCTGGCGCCGGCTCTGAATGATAAGAAGGCGAGCATTATCAAATGGTTAATAAATCTTAAATCTACCTGGTGAGTTTGATTATTAAATTTTGACTTCCAACCTAAAAATTAAATCGATAAATTCAAACTCGACATAGAACAATTAACAACACACAGTGGCCACAAAATATAAACTCGCAATAAATCGACCAGGAAATTCAATCAATCAATCGGCATATTTACCACGACACAATATTCTACAACTATCTGACTATGCAAAAGGGAAGCAGCCAAGATTATCATGTCCGAGGAACGAGGCCTGCGCTGAGTGTGCATGGTGGTGACAATGGTCAGCGTGCACAAAGTCAAAATTAACTAAGCTAAAAAAAAATTCATTGATCAATTATTTCAAAGTTTGAGTATGAACAAAGAAGATTAAAGTGTTATTGTTTCAAAATGATCCGTGTTCTTAAACACCAACCCTCGCCTTTCAGATAGCTGCTTGAGAGCAGGTTCAGGTTCATTTTAAAACAAAGCATAATCTTGCTTTTGAGAAACAATTTATCCACCAGTATAACAGTTTTTCCTTTTCTTTGAGCTTTGTAAAACTTTAGTTACTAGCTGATAGAATTCGTATAGCCTATAACTGTTGCTATACGTGTACAGCATTGCACTGTGTTGAAATAATGCTTGATTTTGAATGCACTGAGCACTCTCTTTAATAACAATACTAATGGGAGTAGTTTTGCCTTAGCACTGCATAGCGTTTGTTTGTAAGCGTGTTCTTACGTGGCATGGCATACCAACCCAGATTCTCACAATTAAAAATCTTTGTCCTACTTCGAGCGTCTTTCTTCCAACAGTGCTACATCAGAGACCATGTATGTTCTCACAGCAGAATGTCAGCGTGACTGCTTCCTCCACATATCGCTCGGTGTCGCTGCTATGCCTCCAGCAATCCCATGCCCCCCTGCAAGCTCCTGGTTTAAGCCTAATAGCGGAAGACTCAAACAGCGAAAAATTACCTCGTCCTCAGTCCAGAGTGAACAAGGTATAGCTAAAGTGTTATTATTAGCTAAACTAAAGTTACTATTAGCCAAAGTGAAAAACCTTACCAATACGATAGCGTGTAAGTGTCTTTAGAATAAAAGAATTATTTTTAAAAATTTTTTTGGCAAAATTTTCGAACAACTTTTAGACCAAATTTTTTTCCATGACTTTCAACTTTTTGCAAGTTTTCCATGAATTTTCCTGAACTTTCCAGGAAAATTTATTTTTCCAGGATTTTCCAGGTTTTTCTATGACCGTGGGAACCCTGGGTTTAAAACTAACCCACGAGCGCTTTCTGCTTTGCCGTACTTCTGCGGTTTACGAAATCTTGAAGTTTGCAATCAAGTTTTGGACTTCGATCAAGTTTTCTGTTTTGCCGCGATCAAGTTTTCTGTCTTACCGCACCCTTCTGATCAGCAAGCTGTATATAAGCTTCGATTTTTGTTAGTTTAGTTAGAGCCAGCTTTGGCTCTCGTAGTTGTGCACCTGATGAGTTTGGAAGGACGAAAAAAATGATAACCGGTTGCCCTTTTTCGTGCACCAAGCGTTAGTGTACACCCGGCCCATGTCGTGCTTGCATAGCTCGGTGTCGCAAACAATCACTATAGTTTATATTTTTATGTTGCTCTGCACTTGATGCTAAGTGACGGGCACTGCAAACTCATTATACGTTGCAGCGTACCCACGAGTGTAATGAAAATAAGAAAAAATTATCATTGCACGTGAACACAAGGCAGTCAGTAGTAGCCCACGCACGAAAATAAATTAATTAAAATCGCCAATATTTCACACTACAGTATTTAGTTGGCCGATCGGAAATGGAACCAAGTTATGCCCAGCCACAGAATAACCACTTATGCAGCCGATGTTTCATGTCGCTGTTTTTACTACAATTTCGTTTTTTCTAGAATGGCTTTTTAGCGTCATCTAGCGGTAATGGTTATCGTAAAAACTCATCAGACGCTGAATTTGATAGGAATGCCGTTCGAGAATTGAAAAGTAGGTAGGCTTATTGGAGTTGGTTTACGGATGAAGCTGACCTAAAATACCCGATGAAAATCAGTTTTAATTTACTAATCTGGTTTTCCGTTCTCCGAGCTGCCTTAACTTAAATGCTTATCTTTTTAGCCATTGATATCACTTTGAGTTTTTGTATGACTTATGAAAGGATCAAACTCTCGTAACTATCTTGATGCGGCCTATTTTCAAGTAGAGCCAACGAGTAAGATAGTGTTTAAAACTCTCGCGTTCGCTCAGACAACTGCTGGGTAGCTTCTGTTAAGTCAAACATAGCCTCATACGCCATGGCACTGCGAGAAAGTTTAAAAAAGAGCCATAAACCGCAAAAGCATCAAAAGAGTTTGGTGTATTTTAGTTACTTGGCAACATTTGATCTTTTTTATTAAATGGCAAAGTCAAAAGAGAGTGGGTCATGGCACAATGCACCCTTTAAATACGCTCCTGCTCATACGATAAGCAGTCAACAAACAAAAACGTCTCTGGCGTCACTGGCCAAATCTTATGACGCAACTGTTCCAGAGGCGCCGCAACCAGAGGAAAGCTACTATGATTGTACCGCCTTCATGCCTCTTTTGATACATGTTAAATGCCGTTAGTGATGTTCTGCGCAAGCCCTGCTCCAGCCGTTTTGTTGTTGACTTGAATTTACGCAAAGTTTGGTTCGCCAGAGCCCAGAGGACGCAAGCAGAGTTGGACAACGAAAAAATTTTCAGCTTTTGCAAATTAGATTGGAATTAAAATTGTAGCTACACAGTTTTTCCAAATTAGATTAGAATTGGAATTACTGAATTCGCAAAAACTTAAAAATAGAATTAAGCGGGTCTTACTAAACACCGCAAAGGACTGAAACTCCACAAAGGAGCGACAAAGGACTTACTAAACACCGCAAAGTACGACAAGGGACCTTATAACCCCAAGTCTAACCATAATTTAATTCTAACCTAACCCTAACCTAACCCTAATTTAAAGTCCTTTGTCGTTCTTTGTTATGGCATGATTTGAAGTCCTTTATCTTTCTTTGCAGTGTTTAGTAGATCAATTTGAAGTCCTTTGTCGTACTTTGCGGTGTTTAGTAAGTCCTTTGTCGCTCCTTTGCGGTGTTTCAGTCCTTTGCGGTGTTTAGTAAAACCGAAATTAAACTTCGAATTAGAAAAAAATTTAATAAGGATCAAGTTCAGTTCATATCAAATCACAATTCATTCTCATAAGTATGAGAATGGGGAAATGTTCAAGATTGGCTCGTTTCGCACTACACAGCTCGCTTGCATGGCTGAAAACTCTCTTCAATGGGGCTGATGTTGCAGTCATGCCTAAGAGTTCTCAAGCAGCAGATTAGAGATGAGGAAATCGATTTTCGCTTTTCCAGTAGCTTAAAATATCACTGTCCATGCTCTCACGCTCTATGGGGTTAGACCTGAACCAATCTTTTTCATTAGAGCTTAGAAATTAGATCAGAATCAAATTTAGAGCATAGAAATATCTCACAAATTAGATTAGAACTCTAATTAATATCATCTCACTCTAATTAGACGACTAGAATTATCTAGTTGTTCAAGTCTGGGCGCAAAGTATTAATGGTGACAATACGTGTACTTTTAAAAGGTTACGTTATTGTGCAAAGTTACGGGTGAAAAAGTTAAAAACAAGTTTTGACAGAAGTCTTATTTACACGATCAATAACAGCACAGTTAGCCTTGGGTTACAGTCATGTTATGCCATTACATGTACAACATTAATTGAACCGTTTTGACCCGAGATGATCTTGTACTAAAATGCTGATGTTATCGTTAATTCATAAAAATGATGACATAATAATTGGACAAAATAGTTTATATCAAATAATAAAATGAAAGAATCTAAGGTGAAACATTAGAAACGACAGGTGATATGGGTAGATGAAGCATAAACAACATGGAAAAAAGACAACATCACGACCAAAATTAACTCATGACAACTAATTAATTTAAAAAATAGACAACCAATATCCCCGAATAAGCTGGTATTTTGAAACAAAAGTTACATTAGTAACAATTTTTTGTTTGATAAAAACTTGTAAATTTACTTCTCCCAACTCTAACGGTTTTTTTGATGTAAAAGATTTCGAAAAAGCGTTTTTGTTACGTCATTATGAACGAATACTCTGCACCCTAAGTTATATTCTGCTATGTGGGCAATTTTTAAGTCAGCTCCAACGTTTTCATCAGCCGTTAAGAATAGGCCTAAACATGTGTAATCCAACAATAAATATGGGACGAAAATAGTTTAAGGAGGAAAAATATGCTATAACTTGCAGTTAGAATTGCAAATTCTAATTCCTCAGTTTTTTTAGTGCTTTGCTTACGCTGCTGATGATGACAGCTGAATCTATGTTGTCGAAACGTCTAGTTATTGCGATTTATTGTGCTGGTTCTATTTTTCCTCATTAATCCAAGAAGTATTACTTCAAAATTCTTATCAATTATACTTAGATATTTGCCTTAAGGTCTACGAATGAACTATTAATTGTTTTTAAAGCGTTATTCAAAATGGAAGTCAAATGTTAGACAGCTATAAAAATTTCAATGCTCTTCCACACGAAGAAATAAAATGGAATGATTTTATTGTAGAGAAAATTACACATAAAACACACAAGTACGCTAATACTACAATCGACACATCATATAATGGTTAGAAAAAGCACGTAGCAAATAAATGAAACTCACGATTATTGATGTTTCTCCAGGGCTTTTTAAGGTATTTCAAGAGCCCGTGTCGGGTCTTTACTAATAATAACTTAATATAAAATTGTTTGTTTTATTTCATTTAAAATGATGCTGACACAAAATTTGTTTTCCTCGAAGCTCGGAAAATAATGACAAAATGTAGCATCTTTTTTTAAATTCTTTAATAACTCATAATTAAAAACATTTGGAGTGAAAAATAAGTTTCTATGATTTTTACACCTACTAATCTAAAAAATATTCAATTTTAGATTTTTTTTCGATTGAAATAACAATGGTAAATCGCAAATAAAAATATCACCACAAAAATAACGGAAAGAGTATAGTACGAAACACAATATAGCAGCAACAGCAACTGCATAATTTGGAACAATTATTACAATATCAAACAAAGCAAATCAATTGATAAACGTGAAGCTAAAATTTAACTCAAAATATAGAATTGTTGGTAACAATTTTTACGACAGTAAGAGATAAATACCTTAAGTATTTTATTCTATTGGTAACTTTGCATAAAATACTATTGTTGGTGTGGTTACCTTACAAAATTTTTAGCGACAGTATAAAAAAACGTAACTAATGGTAGGCCTACTGCTGCTCATTCGGTAGCCAAGTTGAAAATTTTGAATTAAAAGCAATAATTTGATTGTTATAGCAAATTCTATTAGGAAGCTAAAGAAGAAGAGTAGTATTAAATGAAAAATTACTAAACAAGATTATAGTAGCCTACTCAAACAGTTAAGTAAGAATATTATCGTATTATGCAAATATTCCAACACGTTAAAAGTGTTATTTTGGTTTATAAAAAAGTGCAAAGAATACATTGTCATACAGACCGTTTAAAAGGCAGTAAAAGCAAGTGAACTTGAAATAATATGAATTTAGTCGTTTGGCAAATTATGATTGTCATCAACAAATACTGCAAAAATATTATCATATAAAAAAGCAAATTCCCGCACAATAAAAGTGCGTTTACCGATATGTCACACCGCAACGCGACGATAAATGCACGTGAAGGTAGCAGATTTTTGCGAGGTTGGTAAACAGGAAAGTAAAACAAAAAACGTGCGAATTCCACGCGTCGTTTTGCCGCCTTCCGCTGGTCGGTAAACCCCTTTGACTTTCAAATTTTTTTTAAAAGATAAATTTTCAAAACTTTGTTTCCCCAAGAAATGGTTAGCAATCATCTTTGTCAACGGCAAAATGTGATCCAGCAAAAAGCAAAACTGCATGTTGTGTTCCGTGGAAACAGCAATCATCTGGACTTTGTTGGGTAGTTGTGTAATGTGTAAATCATTCCGTAATTTATTGCTTGAAAAAGTAAACCAAGTTTTGCTTCTTTGGTTCAAACAAAAAACAATTCATAATATTGTCAGAAGCATTATAAAATTTAACAAGGCTTGATATCTTCGTAAACGCCTAGGACGCATGTTTAAAGCTTGAACAAACTTTGGGCTAGTTTTGCAAAGGGTGCAACATCAAAAAGCCACAAAAATGACATTTAGCGCACATGGCAAAACAACAAAAGCAGTTGAATTTAACGTTGTATTGACAATTTATTTTTTTAGCAACCGAAGTACCAAATTAAACACAGTTTTCTTTCGGTAAAATACAGTGTTTTATTTCGGGCAAAATGCACAAATTGAAAAAGTATAAAATAATTTGCAGTGCGTCGACAAAATAATAGGATATCAAAACAAAAAGCAGCACCGAAAGTATCTTGGCTTAGAAATCAACAATATTGATATGCACCACATATAAATATAAATGATAATAATATTCAAAGTTACACTTTTTCGAATTTGGAACAATCAGTAAAGCATAAGGAGGAAAACTAAAGCCGCAGTAAATCTCAAAACAGAACTGAAAGAACTTTCTACACTGCCTTGCTTACAATGCTGATGATGACAGCTGAATCTGTGTTGTCGAAACGTCCAGTTTTGAGATTAACTGTCGCTTTATTTTTCCTCCTTAAGCAATTTTCGTCACATATTTATTGTACATAGTAAAGCATAATTTGAACCATCATTCGCAATATTTCCGCAAAATTCGACTGTTTACTTCTAAGCTTGTTGCAACATTGATATCAGTTTTTACACAGCAGTGGTTTTACGGAAACATTTTTCAGTATCCATTCCTTTTTCCATAGGGTAATCAATTTTTCCATATTCAAGCAAAAGATGGTTTTCAATTCACCGTCGTTGTCACGTTATCACCAATATGAATGGATTTGAAATCCATATTATCCATTTCTTCATTCCTTCTTTTGTTAAGAGTTGGGCAACACTTTGAGTTTTCTTGCATGGAATGCTCGGAAACGGCTTCTGAAAAAGATAAGTTTCATGTGACACTTCACGTGTGTTAGTCATAACTACCAAAAACCTAAAATGTCTTATTGATTGCAGATCATCATAATGGCGAAGACTATCTAATGTTGTACAGTAGAAGTGCATTATAATCATTGCATTGTTTGGTTCAATTTATCTTTAGCGGTTTCAACAAAGAGTTGAAAATTGAACTCTGAAGGGTAAAGAGGCTTAAACTAAATATCCCTAAATCACGTCAACCCTTAATTGTACAAGCAACAACTTCTCCTTAACCCACCATCTCTGTCCGATGAAGATCGTTTCGAGGAGAGATCTTGAGGAGAATCAGGGAGAAGCCCATTTTTTGCTAGCGGAGAAATATTAGCTCCAATCCGTGAGTGCGAATCCGTTGAAGGCGGAGAAAGAGTTCCGATTGATCCGTCACCTGCTTCTCCGCTTCCACTACTCCCAGGAGATCCAACTCCATAGTTCAACAAAGAGTTTTCAATGGAATTAACTCCGTTACCAAGCAAAGAAATGCTTCCAGCAGAAAGATGAGGCTTCGGAGTTCCCTCATGTATTATAGAATTTTGATGATCTGTGATTAAAAAAGATATCAATTACACCTTTTAGATGGCCGAGTAGATAGAGCATCTACTTCTGTAGCGATAGGCTTATCATTAAGTCAACCTGTTGACGCTTAACATTAGTAAGATAGCGGCGAAGAGAAGTCAAGAATTTACTAGTGGCGCAATCGTAAATGCACTTATCAATATCCCTGATTGATTTTTACTGAGATTAATATATTTTGCCGTAGCCTAGTTGCAGGTACCAATTCAAAAGTTTCTCGTATTTAGCAAAATTGCCCATAGGAAATCGTACTTGGAAAAAATGTGATAGCTGTGCTGGTCATTTCAGATTCTTATAGTTTGTTTATACTGGTTGGAAAAGACTTTGCACCTTTCAATCCGGTGCTGGACTCCATTATTATTTTTTTTTTTCATTTAAAAGACATACTTACCAGGTACATGGGAATGCATGGTTAAGCGTAGGTGAGCTCGAAATTCTCCTAGACTTGTAAAGGCTGCAGCGCATGTTCCGCAACGAAAATTACGAACTCCCACGTGCTGAAAGAAAAAATAGTAGTTTTTAGCCAGCTTTTTACTTATTATTAATTGTTATGGTACAAAAAGAGAAACAGACTGCTTAAAATTTGACCTCTCGTGTTGGCTCATGCACCAGTAATTGACTAGTTGCAACCGATCCACAGTTCTAATAAACAAACAATTAATTTAACCTTTAATATCCTACTTATGCAGCTAGCAAGAGCTTCCGAAATAAAGCATTTGGCTTCGATTCTTCTGATAACGGTAGTTAAAAATACTTTAGTTACAATTATCATAGCATTTACCTTCATCTTGTGCAGACGTAGAGTGTAGTTGCGAGTAAATCGCTTGCCGCAGATATCGCATTCATAAGGTTTGACACCAGAGTGAAGCTTTATGTGCTGCTTCAAATTATGATATCTAATAAAAACATCAAAATCAAATCAAAATTTCATTATACTCGAGGTATTATGCCGAAGCGTGTAACAAGTGACGGGATCCATTTCCGCGTCTTAGCGCCTGGACAACACTGCTCCGAAGAAAGATTGCAGCGACGGTGAGCCGTTGGCGACACTGTGTCCGGTTTGACCGACCCGCGATTTGAACCCCAGACCTTCCGCACCGACAGCATTGTCTTAACAACTGCATGAGCTAACCGACAAGCTGGGTTATTTTGTATTTGATGCATCGAGTGGGAAAACCTGAGCAAAGACGTGCAGTGGAGCGAGCAATACATAGTTGTAAACGCACTCATGGTGGGCTACAAGACTTGTGGTTTTTGATAAAGTTCCCCTTGAAGAAACCGGGGGTAAGCCGAAGATATGCTAAACTGTTTTCAATGCACACCTCCTTCGCAGGTTTCGCAGATAAGGGGCACCAATGCCACATCTTTGTGATTAAGAGTACCCAGGGGATAAAAAATTTAAGAACCAGCGTACTTGATCAACAATAGAATTTCCGCTGCACCACATACGTGACAAAAAAGAGCACCTACCCTGCACTTGCAACAAACAAAAATGTGTGAGACGTATGTAGAGCATACAGTGAAAAAATTCATAACTATTAAATATGCGGTTATGCATACATGCTTGCGCTTTTGCATTAGTGAAAAAACTGCATTGTACTTAACAATCTATGCATTAGTAGAATGATTAGCCTACCTTGTAAATCTTGACCCACAAATTTGACATTGATGGGGTTTGGGTACATTTGACTGAAGTGTTCGTCTTCGCACGTTAGTATATTGACCACTTGGAGGCTAAAAATAGGATAGGTCCATTAAATAATTATCCGAGGTTGTTATTGAAGCACAGAACAGAAAATTCCGCAGCACATTGAGCAGAGGCTACCAGTAATGATTTAACAACTGATGTTATTTTTAAACTATCGCACAGAAAGTTTGACATCAACAGTGCTTTGAAGGAGACCACGAAGTGAGCTTATTTGCTTTTGAGTCAGAAGCCACCCGAATGTGTCAGAGGCGATCGGCTCCCAGCCGCAAACCGAACCTGTTACGAAAGACCAGCAACCCACAAGCGGTATCGCCAGTCGTGTCGCTGACAACCCGTTAAATGTGGAAATGAAAAACACCATACCATTATAGGAAGATCTGGATTTGCTTTCTCTGTTTCTTGTTGTTGAGTTTGTTGCAATTGTTGTTGTTGTTGCTGAGCAAGTAAATGACGATGCAAGAGGTGCTGATGAAATGTTAGGCCGTTGAGTCCGGATAACATCGAAAGCCGACTGTTCAAACTGGGAATGATATCACTGTGTTGGCTTATAGATGTTTCTACGAAAAAAAATTGATAAGGTTTACTTGTATTTGCGATTAAACGTTTCAGCGACATAGATTTAGCAGTAACCATCAGCAGTACATGCAAAGCAGTATAAAACTGCACAATAAGCTCTGTTTGGGAGGTTGAAATTACTCAAAAAGAGGTATTTGGAATTGGCATGAAAGTAGAAACAAACAGTGTGTTTGTTTTTATTTAACTCGGTGAATGCTGGGTCCATATGTATCCATCACGATACAGGACTAAACTCGTACATAATAGGAGCGTAAATGATCTGAATCAGAAAAGTAGAAAACGCATTTAGTTTTAGCTATATAAGCTAAGGATGAATTTACTAAATGATTTCAAAACATCACGGCGGTTTTATGATTTTTGACGATCTAGCAAATTTTCTCTCTCAACATTCTAAATTTGTGGTCCATGAACTTTTCTACAAGCTGTAATTAAGATGACAATAAATGGCGCATATTTAATTTATTTTAAATATATTCTAATCGATTCCCCTTAAGATCTACAAAAATTTCTATGAAATCCATTTTTATAAACACAATTTTCATATTTAAAAAATTATAATCTCAGCTATAAGCAAGAAATTATGAGCAAAAACCGAAATAAGCTATTTAAAAGTAGGCAGAATGCTGACTCAAAAAACAAATCATTTTTACTGAGAACTTTCTGTTTTACGAAAAGGGCAATACATTAAATTTAAGGCGAAAATAGCTTAAAGAGCAAAAAATAAAGTCACAGTAAACCTCTAAAGTGGAGATGACATAGATTCAGCTGTCATCATTAGCAGTGCAGGGACGATGATGACAGCTGAATCTATGTCATCGAAAATAACGTCCAGTTTTGAGATTTACTGTGGCATTATTTTTGCTTCGAAAGGGGCAATGTTTACCACGGACTACCGTTTTGAACTAAAAAGTGTTATCACAAACAACTAGGATAAATTTTTGCTATAACAATCATACATTCGAATGTTTTGCTTCATTTAACAACTGATACAAGTGTATCAAACTCATGACTCCAATCAGGGTAGAAAACACTTTAATAAAATTTACATCTACTTTGTGACCAGTCGCTTGGCATTGTTATTAAAGGCACCACTGACGGTAGGGAGGTCTAAGGTTCGATTACTGACGGTAGGGAGGTCTGGGTTCGATTTTTCGGGCCGGTCAAATCGGACGCAATGTCGCCTACAGCTCGCCTCCGTTTCGACGTTTTTTTCAGAGATGCGTTGCCAAGGCACTAAGCCGCGGAGATAGGGCCCGTTACTTGTTACACGCTTCGACGAAATACCACGAGTATAAGGAAGATTTGATTTTGACATTTAGTTGTTTTATTTTGTGTATGTAAATTCCAGCCAAACGTGAACAATTATGTTAAACTTACTTGTTCCCATTCCCATCACAGAAGGGCTAATGGTGTTCGTTCCTATGGAGCTATTGCTGTTTGCCGAAGAGAGCAATGATGCTGGGCTGCTGGTCATGCTAAATTCAGGTCTTTTTTGCAAGTTATACAAACGTTGCAAATTCCGCCAAGTGTCTTTAACGTTTTCCGGTGGGCTTCCTTCTTGTCGTTCAGGTGAAGCTAAACAAAACGACGGTTATGCAGCTTTGCAAGCATCCTTACGGAAAAGTTAATTAAAAATTACTTGAATTGTTAGTAAAAAACGCAAATCGTCATTATACTCGTGATCGTGTAACGAGGAGCGGGGTCTATCTCCACGGCTTTAAAGATACGTAGCAGTGATGGCGAGCCATTGCTAACACTTTGTCCGGTTTGACCGCTTCGGGAATCGAACCCGAGATCTCACGCGCGAATGACGACGTCTTTAGCCGATGCACCCAGCACCTGCCGGTTACTTGATTGTCAGAATGGTGGAACAACTATAATAGATAGCCATATTTTCATAAAGTAGTTGTTTGCCTGAAATGTATTCAACATTTCTGGAAAAGGAAAAACATAATTGATGACTTGGCTGAGAAGAAAATAACTTGGAGAAAGTAAAAGTTGAGGTGGTGTAACACGGTTTTTTAATTCACTGTTTATAGATGATTAGATGTAAATATTGGTTACATAATTATCAGCATGTTTTAACTGGCTCAATTTACAAATAAAAATGATAACATACGTTTTAAACTTATGATGTCATTTAGCAGCAAGGGTACCCGTACGGGAATTCGTGGAGCAATTTTTTTTTTCAATCCAATTTATTTCATTTTAATATGCTGTTAATTCAATTTATAATTACCAATTATTTGATAGGTACCAATGCGTGCAAATACGATTGAATTACGTCATAAATCAGGCAGTTAATCATAATTAACGTCTAACCTTCGCAAACAACCCTAAAACGTGTTTAAAAAAAAAGGAAAATTCGTTGAATTTAATTACTATAAGTAGTAATTTAATAAAAACATTCCACGATTAACTGCTTTAGATTATACGAAATTTTTATCAAGATTTCCCACGCCTGATGTTCAGAGTACACTTTTTTATCACCCTCCGTGTTTTACGGTTTCTATCTACTGAGAAATGCTTCCCCAAAACATTGGCCCGTGAAATACTGTAGGTTGTAGGTTTTTGGAACAGCACATGCTGAACTTATCGGCGGGAACGCAAATTAAAATTATTTTACTATATCAGTAAGCCTTATAATGGGCATAGATCGGTCACAAAGACATTCAAAAATTTAAAAATCAAATCTTTATACTTGCAGTATTACGCCGAAGCGTGTAACGAGTGGCAAAGCCCATCTCCGTGGCTTAGTGCCGGGCAACACATATCCGAAGAAACGTCGCAACGGTGGCGAGCCGTTGCATTTCTATGGTAACTAAGCTAACTGTCTGGTTCAGTTAAAAAAGTCGCTCATTCGGCTCGAAGCTGGTTTGAACCCGAATTTGATTTAAGGTCTTAACGGGCTCAAAACAGTTTATAGGTTCAGTTTGATCAAAAGTTATTATTTGCATTCACTGTCTGTACGGGCAAGCACCACATCAGCCCCAAATTTTTTTGCTTAACGCGAACCAGCTTAACTCTGAATATAATGAAGAAAACTTCAACTTCAGGCACTTCTGCCAATACTGGTTGAACGCGAGTCAATATTAGTGCAGTTCTTCTTCACACCGACAGAATGGAACCTTTCCGCAAATTACGAAACAGCTGCTAATTACAATAATTTGCGGCAAGGTTTTATGCTGTCGATGTGAAGAAGAACTGCACTAAAATAATCGCATCGTGTTATTTATCGTTGGAGGGCAAGTTTACGATGCTTATAGCTCAGCTAGTCCAACACAACGCATAAAATTTTACGAAAAAGCTGCAAATTATAAAATTTCAAGCTGTGTGTTGGCCTAGTTGAGCTATGAGCATCACAAACTTGCTCTCCAACAACAAATAACACGGTGCAATTATCCACTAAATTCAAATTTTGCGGTAAGCATGCTGCGGTAAGCCCACTGATGATTAATCAAACACTGCAACAAAATTCGTAGGTTTTTGCAAAACTTTTAAATTCGTTCTCCAACCTGTAAATTCCACGCATTTTTTACAATAAAACAAAATTTCTACAGCGTTTTTCACAATACAAAGAGTTTTTTTACCATGCAAATTTTTAGTTTTTTTTTAAGTAAAACCTGTATCTCCATTCAACGCCAGATCATTGCCTAAATCAGGGGTGGCGAACCTATGGCACGCGTGCCAGTTGTGGCACGCCGCAGATTTTTTCTGGCACGCCACTTGATACTTTTGTAGAGCTACTACTATTTTCCTCACTGAAAATAGCAAATCATAAAAAATTTAAAAATCATAGGGTGGGGTAGGTTTCATGCGTTATTCTGATTGGTTATTGTTGGCGGTCAGAAATAAAAGTTGTGATTGATTGACTGATTGAAGACCAAAAAAAAGGTCTTGACGAGCCAGAGAACCAGCCATTTTCAAACATGTTTTTAACTTTTGAATGAATACAATTTTTTCATAATTTCGAACATTTTCGATAACAATCGAAATTGATAATAGTCGAAAATGTCAGAACAAAATGCATCATATATTTGGCGAAACACTCAGAATTAGGGGCAAAAATGTAAACAAAATTTACCTGAAAATTGTTCAAAAAGTACTAAAATAGCCACTACAGTATGTTAAATTTTCAAAAAATTTCCGGGGAGCCCGCCCCCGGACCCCCTTAGGCCTTGTTTATTCTCGATATACTTCAACATAATTCTTCCGGAAAAAAACACGCTTGAAAATACGTCGAAATTTGGTGCTCCCACCCTGAAAAAGTTTCTGAATACGCCGCAGACATAAAAACATTTTTTAAAGGGCTTATTTACGCCTTTTTTGCGCCTAACGTCTTTGTATTTAGTTAACATTCAACCTAATTTAACGTTTCATACCCCGCCCCACCAAAATTTTCAGGATCCGATTCTGCTTCACGTCCGTATAGAGCTACTGTTCTCCTACTAGTCTACAATCGGGTGTCGGGTAAGACCAAAAAAAGGTCTTTCACGTCCGCTGAACCACATTCATTTATGTTTTTATTTTGTTTATGATGTAATGGCACGGCTTTAACTTGCTAAACTTTATATTTAATATTTTGGCACGTTCGCCAAAAAAGGTTCGCCACCCCTGGCCTAAATCAATTCCGCCGTTTTCTCGTTTTTCTTAAGTGTTGTAAATGAAAGTTCAAGGATAAATCGAGCGATAAGTGAACTAGATGTATCTATCGAGCAAAAGGTCTCGGTTCGAAACCGCTTTCCTTCGCTGCTCTTTGAGAGAATTCAGTTAACTTTGCAGGTTGCCAATAAGTCGGCACCGGCTATATTAATTTGTCCGTTGTACACAAAATTCACTACATACGAAATTGAAAAGTCAAAACAAACTTAACAATTTGTCCTTTTATAAGCAATAATCCATTATGCTTCAGTCTGCTTTATATACGATGTTAATGGTTCTGCGTATAGGCATAAAATGACTGTTGTATTGTGAATGGCAGTACAGATCGTCATTCTATTCATCATGCGGTGAGGCAAGGTGCTTTTTACTTGCCAAATAATGAAAATAACCACTGATTTTAGCCTCCTTTGGTTTCACTTTGCAAACCACGGATATACTGTACTCACAATGAATTTGCAAAAAATGTTGGAAATATTCTAGTT
Organism: Trididemnum miniatum; assembly: GCA_964006365.1. Taxonomy (NCBI): domain Eukaryota; kingdom Metazoa; phylum Chordata; class Ascidiacea; order Aplousobranchia; family Didemnidae; genus Trididemnum; species Trididemnum miniatum. Next base: position 9,211,899 of record OZ023233.1, on the reverse strand, counting down.
CAACTGCCTCATGTTTGGATAACCACATGTGAAAGTTGTTAGCTGACCAAAAGAGTGCTTTTCGTCCATCAAGACTAAACCAATGCAATGAAAGCATTGAATAATGAAACAGCTATATCAACAAAAGAAATCCACAAACTCTATGTCATTCTTATCGGAGCTATTAGCTGCCAATGCACCTACGAATTCCCAAGCTTCTGTACAGCACAGACCAGACTTGAAGTCACAAAAGCGAAGGCATAAAAACAGCTTTACAAAAGCAACAAAAGCAAATTTGCTGAATCTCTCTTGAATTTCAAAATATTACTTAGCTGCTCCAGAATGACATCAAATTGAAATATAGATCTTGGCTTAATCAACAATATTTTAAACCGACTTTATTTTGAAGTTGCATCATGTTAAGTGCCGAAAAAAAAAACAAAAAACAAGCTGGGTTTTCAAAACCCCTGAACTTTCCAACAATTACAAACTTCTTTATCTACACGAAACATTCAAACAGCATTCATTCTTAATCTTAATTTTAAAGGAATTCGGAACATATTGGCGAAATACATTTGCCCAAATATTGATGAAACAGCCTACATTACCGAATTATTCTATGGCAAAATTTGTTGCTTGTTTTTGCAAGAAAAGCCACTGCAGTAAAAACATTTGAGTTTACATTTTTCGAAATTTCTTGGTGCCTTCAAATTGTTACAATTTGATTGTCATGAAACGTATTACCGGTCGGTTAGCTTGGCTGTTAAGACAATGCGGTCAGTGAGGGAGGTTGGGAGTTCAAATCCCGAGTCGGTCAAATCGGACACAGTGTCGCCTACGGCTCGCCAACCCTGCGACATTTCTTCGGAGCTGTGTTGCCCAGGTGCTAAGCCGCGGAGATAGGCCCCGCCACTCGTTACGTGCTTCGGCGTAATAACGCGAGTATAATAAAAATTTGATTTTAATTTTAGTAAAAGACACATGCAAACATGAAAAAATGCTTCCCCGGGTTTTTAGTATTTATGACAGTGTTCAGCATGTTCTATTTACTTTTCATAAGTGTAAACACTAGATCAGAAAACTTGAAGATAAGTCAAAATTCATAATTGTATCATTTTTTCATGATACAAATTTCTACGAACAACATGTCAAACACGGACGAACGACAAATAGTTGAGTTTGCGAAATCATTATGACCTCAGTCGGTAAGGTTATGGCAAAATTATTATGATTCGCGAAGGGTTGAGTCGATGACAGCAACATCTATCTAAATGACTCAAAATAAAGCGTTTTTTGAAAAGAAAATCTTTTTTACAAACAGCAAATTAACTTGAAAATTCACGGCTGTGAACACAAACATTCTTAAAAAGAAATAGTAACATATTCCGACCCATAAAACACATTAAAAGATGCAGACCTTAACTAAAACCAAACGCGCTTCACCACAATAAAACAGCAATGCGTCAACGCAAGCACTTTACGCTGGAGATAAGCGAAAAATTGAAATTAAAGTACGGTCGCTGCACTTTGGATACGATTCTAGCGGATGCGGGGTTTAAGCACCCCCTAATCACGTGATTAGTTGATTGGCGGTAAACAGACCTAAAGAATAACTTTGAACAACTCTGTTTTCGCATATAGCCTATCAAGAAACGCTCTGTTCATGGAACATTCGTTGACATTAAGTTTTTTGAAACCTAATGTGAAAACACATTTTTTCAAAGCTATTCTTTTAAGCTCTGTACCACCAATCAACTAATCAAATGGCTACATCAAACACGTTAATACTTTGATGTTTTCAGATACACAATTCTGCAAATAAAAGTTTTTCGCAAATTTTCGCTCCTAACCTCCCTAAAGATATTTCAAAATCCGGCCCTTGCTCCTCATTACATTTTGGCTGAGTCGTGGTTTCAAAAGATTTTTCAACATTCGGTAAGACAATACGTAGGTTTTGTAATTGAATTTGCAACATTAGGTTGCAAGTAACGATAAAGAACTGCTTTTTATAGAAAAATTATCTCGGAAACCAAGCGTCGCTATCTGCTATTAGATGGTTTCCAACTGGCAGAAACTTAATTACTCAGCGACAGATTTACAGGCTGCATGACGATTAGCAATTTATGTCAGAAACTGTAAAAGAAATCACTTTATCAAACCCACCGAATTACGTAAATGAATCTTTACTTTTTATCCTTGTTTTTGCAGTAAATCAACCACAAAAATGCTGTTTTGGTACAAAAATTTGTGTTTGAAAGTACAGTATGAAATTGGTTTGGATATTCAAATTTAGGAAATAGAAAAACCTACACACCCAACCAAGAACCCAAATATTATTTGAAAGCCAAGAAATTAGCAATTCAACTTCGTTGCTGAAACAGAAAGCCTGTGGACAAAATTTGCTTACGCTTTGGCGAAGTTTTCGTAGAAAAATTCGATTCTTATTTTATAACCTTTTTATTAATGAAAAAAAATTACAAAATTTAAGCTCAAAAAACAAAATTAGAAAATAAAAGGTACTGTATGTTCTCTAAAGTTATGACAAACATGCGTATACAGGGTATGACCAATCGACCATCCTTTGAAAATTTGACAAATTAGAGGCCACACAAGCCGCTACTGTGGTAATTTCATGCAGTCATTATAATGACTTCCTCACTGTATATCATAAGGGGATTCCCATAATATGATGAAGAAACCGAACGAAAACAGAAAGAACTCCGTTTACCTCTGAAGTTGATGCTGTCAGCGCTTAGCGCAAACTTGTAGTAAAAAAGGTCAACAAGGGCAACAGTTTCTGTCAAATTTTACAACTTTGCATTAGTAAAATAGTTGCAAATGCTAAGAAGCAAAACAGCAGCTGCAAAAAAACGAAATTGCTCTACGCCATCTTTAAAAATTTTCTTTAAGTTTTCAACAAACAAAGGATTTTCACCTGACTGACCAACTACGAAAAAATCTCTTGTCGCCAAAAGGTCTTAAATTCAAGCACACATACATGACTCATGCGTGCACACATGCAAAATAATCGAGTAGATTTGAGAATGCGAAACACATAAACAGATTAGATAAGACGGTAAAAACAAACAGATGAAAATGTACATTGATTTTGGACGTTAAAATAGCCTTCGGTCATATTGCACTGTCCAATATGTAAAACGCCCAAAATGCGTAGCCATTATGCTTCATTGCGATTAATCGTATGATGTTCACTGCAAACGGCCAAAAATTGTTTAGTGTACCTGCAATTGATTAAAAATACAAAACAGCTGTTGGGTTTAATGAAAGTAGCAATTTTTACAGCAATGTCATTAAAATTAATAATTTTACCGCTACCGTTAAACAATCATCAAAAAAGTTACCAGATCGCTTCAAAACTATCATCAAAAAACAAAAAACCATTAAAGTTTACAAGAAAACGAAGCTACTAAGGACTTTTTATAGACCTGAATCCCTGTAAATTCTTTTCCATTTAGACCTATCAATTTATTACATCACTAATACGCATATTAAAGTTCTTCCTGAGTATATGGAAAACGCTTATCATAAAACGTAAGCTTGTATATGGCCATCTTATTGATGTAATATGTCTAATAGGTGACAGATTTCCGATAAAGCGGATTGAGCTAGTTAAAAGCTCCCTACACCTGCAATTTATATCAACATAAGGTCTTGATTAATGGCAACAAACTTAGTTGGCATGGTTTTACGTGTATGACGAATTCGAGTCGAGTGGAGATAATATTGGGAGAAAAGACTTCAAATATGGAAATGCAATAGTCACTTTTTCGTAAATTGATCCACCACAAAAAGATATATAAAAAACTACGATCGTTTGATCACAATCAACAAAAAAGCGATGACAGCGATCAGACAAAAACAATAGTTAAATTTTAGCCGGAACCCTATCTCGATTTCGCATACAATTACAACGAAAATAAATATATTTTAACGCCAAGCGATATAAAATAAACAAAATCAATTGTACAACTATAAACTTAAACTTCAAAAAAATTGTTTGCAAAGTGAATCTTCAACTACAAGTGTGAAAACTATCCAAAGTCAGGTAATTATAAACTTTGCATTTTAGCACTAATTATCAAAAACAATAGCTACACAGAAAAGATGTATAAGCAATGTTTCGTCAAATATAAATACGAAAACAAAAAAAGAATAAAGTCACAATAAAAAGTTCAAAGAAGACAAAGCAATACTGCCTCAAAATTGAATTACGTTATGATCTTTAATAGTCCACCGCTTTTGATGATGACAATAATATAATGTCGAAAGGTTTGTTAATGACGGACCAATTAATTTTTTTAACTACTCGATCAAAGTAACTTGTAGCAGATTTTAATGTATGTGCAAAAATGATAATGACACTTTTTCGACGTGACCGATTTTCCCGTCACTAATTACAAATCGTTTTCGTCTAATGATAATAATTTAACGTCAAAATAACGTAGTGAAATTTTGCATTGTAAAATTTCCTGAAATACACATATTTTTAAAACCACTCAGCAATCAAATCAGTGCGTCATGAAGTGTTACAAACTAGAAAATTTAAATAACATTTGGACGTTTTTTCTGCACATACTTATTTAAAAACTATGTTTATATAACTGCATAACAGTGAATACTGTTTCGACCTTTCAGGTCTTATCAGTGCAGTTGGTATGACCGAGAATTACACGAGTCAATATGCATACTGAGAAGGATTTTTTGCTTGTGAATTGTACCTAGAAGGATTCTTTACGCTTTGTTTATGTCCTTGCGCTTTTGATTTTGCGTAAACAATGTTGCCATGATAAAGAATTTCAATTAATCAATTGAAGTTAACTCCAACCCACCAAGATCTTAGGCTAAATTCATTGAGATTCATTAGCTAGACTCATGTTACGTTTTATTCAGCCTGAGATCTCACTAGGTTGAATTCAAGTTCAATTTATTAATGGAAATTCTTCATATTACCGGTAACTCATCAGCTTAAATCACTCTCTTAGCCTAATAGCTAGCCTGGATAGACTTCGGTAAAAGCCTTCACTGTTTAATTTCATTATTGCTATATTGTAGGAAAATATAGCAATAATGAAATTAAACAGTGAAGGCTTGTGGAAAATCAAACAGTGAAGGCTTGTGGAAAATCGTTGGAGTTCTTCCGCAGTAGCCTATATTATTGTAGCTAATGAGTGTAGGTTTGTAACAATTCCGAATATTCGTACCAGTATCAGCAGAACTACCGAAAACTTTATCAATTTCAAGTCCGACCTTCGCCGTTACAAAGAACTTTTTTACATATTTTTTATGACAATCATTCAAAGTTAGCTTTCATTAGTAATTGTATGCTCAGTGGTTGATTTGTTACAAAAAAAAAAAAAAAATAAACGTGAGCAATTGTGCAAATAGCAAAAGAATGTTTGTAATGTGTTTTTCAATTTATCACTTAAAATATATTTTTAAAAACAACAAAGAGCGATTCGATTTTCTGAAGTTGTGATGGAAATTTTATCGTTGGGTTAACCAGTTTCCTCATATTGCTAAAGGATGTTAGCATAAGAGTGTAATTATTTGTTAAACGTAGCTTATTTACTTGCGAAGATGTAAAATCTGATAAACTTGATTAATTTCCGTAAACGTAAAAAAGCAACGTCGAAATTGCGTCACGAAACCACGTTTCTGGATCAAAAATAAACTCACAACTACTTGACTCTTGTAAAAAAAATACAAAATCAAAAAACGATGAAAATGCAAAAACAGATTATTAGCTTTAAAACTCGAATTCGTAGCGCACAACCCTATGACACCTGGTACGAAGTACAACCGAAGTTATATTTAGTTTCATGCTTCTGCATGTTAAGTTGTTACTACACAAGCCAGTTGGTAAAAATGTAATTTGTATGCAAAGCAGTATTTGATTTTGCATGTACAATACTATCCTGTCCACACGTCCAATTTCAATGGGTCAAAAGCTCACGGGCTTTCTCCATCATAATCAAATTTTTGATGTCAAAACTGAAAAAAGTGATTGTGACATCATTTAGTTGATTATGACGCAGAAGCTTGTGGGCTTTTGATATTAGACATGTGGACTTGTGGACAGGGTAATTTAGAACCGACTAGTTAGCTAAGTGTTTAAGTACGCGCTATCGATGTGGGAGGTCTGGGTTTGATTCCCGGGTCGGTTGAATTGGACACAGTGTCGCCAACGGCTCGCCACTGTTGCGAAGTTTCTTCGTGGCTGGGTGGCCTAGGCGTTAAACCGCGGAGATGGACCCCGCGTCCCGCCACTCGCTTCGGCGTAATGCCGCGAATATAATGACGATTTAGTTTGATTTTTGGTGTACGTAATAAGTCTATTATGGGCAATATAATTGCAGCGTAAAATCATGTAAGATGGCAGCGTGATAAGCGAGGTTTAACAAGCTAAATTTTCTCAACAAACATTGTTCCTGAAATTTATTGCGAAATATGCTATGATCAGTGGTGCGGCGGGGGAAGCACCGGGATACTGTCCTCTGTCTTATCGACGCATGAAGACCTTTGTTTCAGAAACTATTCACTAAAGCAGAATGAAAACAGAGCTTCTCATTGTTTAAATCCGGCCCTCCCCCTTTCCCCCAAAATTTCTTACTGGCTACCCCTTGCCTATGATATTCGTTTATGCACAAGTATTGTATCTCTTTCAAAACAAAGACGACTAAAATGTAAAAAGGAAATTGAAAAGTCAGGCACGAGTGGTCCAACTTTTACTGGTCTAATCAATATCCAACCAAGTCCAGGGGCAAATCCAGAGGGGGCAATAGCCCCTCTACAGCTTAATTAACAGCAATCAGCTCTCTGTATCATTTTGAGATGAGATGCCCAATGCCCGTCAATTATGGTTAGCCATAATCTCATAAAAGTAGGAAATAGCCTGCCTTAAACGAGAATTCTGGACCGCCCCCTGCCCATGCGCCAACGACAAGATAATTAACCAATGTATTTTTGCGACAAATTCTTGTCTCGGTCACTGTCAAATGCAAGACGAAGCAAGAAAAAATCGCAGATTTAATTTTTATTCTGATTAGCTTAATACTGTACCAGCATCTACCTTAAAATACGCCAATAACAAGATACATTAGCGGATTCAGTGGAGGAGTACTAGGATGGATCAAGAACTCCCTAAATTTTAGTGCAAAAATAACTGATAACGATAAGCAAGCATTTTTAGTTCCAAATCCTCCCAAAAAATGTGAATCGAAACCGAGATGCTGGACTGATTGACACAATTTTATGCGACAGATTTGTGTTAAATGCCAGAGAAAGCAAAAGAAAATTTACTGAGATTTCAACCTATTATGAACTTGTAAACACTTTTATTACTCATACCTAAGCTAAGGATATTTTAAGAAACTGCTTGAGTCAAAAAACCGCATGTTCGTTCTGCTCAAAACTCTTCAAAAATCCGTGACTGTCAAAGGACTGAGTCACATACTGAGGCTGCTTTAGAATTAGGGTAAACATATAAGATAGAGACTCTTTTGATTCACTTTCCAGGTATTACAGATTTCCTTTGCTTAAAGCCAAATTTAAATGCGAAATTAATATAAACAATGTGCACAAACACATAAACAAACACAATGCATAAACAAAGATGTGTCATGAAAGTATTATACAATTTCTATGCCATTATTTTACCAAAGATAAGGCGCTGGAATCAAATTACTGGTCTTATCTTGACAAAAAATAAAAGATTTTTGGCTGGACGACCGAGCAAATTATAAGCTTATCAATATACGCCTACCCACAATATTATTACTACAACAAGAGGTATAGCAGTTGCAAATACAGCAAGAATCTTAATCGTTTTGAAACGCCATGACCCAGCTTGTTTCGTGTGTTTTAGTGTTTTTTTTTAGCATGTTTAAAAATTAGCACGGTCGCTACACCGAAGTCTCAAATAAGTGCATGAACGGCTGAGATGACCGGTGAAATTATATAGTTATTGTTAAAAAACTTATTTAACCGTACAAACTAGGCGCACGTACTGTAGGCACGGGGTGTGCCGACTGCCGAGAGACAAAATTTTGATAACGCTGTAAAAGAAAGCCCTTGATGTTTCAATCTGCGTATAAAGGTGACGCCATCTTCAAACAACAAATATTTTGAAGAAGCGTGAAACAAACGGGTATTCGCCCTATTTTTTTTTTTTAATGTCAAAATCAAAAGTCAAATCTTCATTGTACTCGCGATATTACACCAAAGCGTGTAGCAAGTTGAGGGACTCATACCCGCAGCTTAGCGTCTGGGCAGCACAGCCTCCAACTTTGAAGAAACTTCGCAGCGATGATAATCGTTGGCGACACAAAGTTCAATTTGACCGGCCCGGAAATTGGTCCCGGTAGCGATGACGTTGCTTCTTACCATTACCCACCACCCACTTTATGAAAATCAGCATTGTGAGTACAAATGCCCTTATTTTGTTTCAGAAGCTCAAATGCTTTCGAATATACCGTTCGGTTAGCGCAGTAGCTAATGACAGGTCTGGGTTCGGGAGGTCTGAGGTTCACTTCCTGTGCCGGTCAAATCGGACACAGTTTTGCCAACGGTTTGCCACCGCTGCGATGTTTCTCGGAGATGTGTAACCCAAGCGCTAAGCCGCATCTCGTCACACGCTTACGCGTAATGCTGCGAGTATAACAGCATATATTAAAGATTTGATTTTTTTCGAAGGCGTAGGAATGCTTGCTACTTAAAGAAAACACGAGCAGTCAGATCGAATTAGAAGTCACAAAAGTCCGGACATAAAAGATAAATGCAAAATTGCTCCCGCCTTCTGCAAACAATGAAATGCGATTGCAAACAAGGAATTGACAGTTAACAGTGGACATATCTGACAAGTTTAAGACATTTTCAAGAGGCCATTATAATTGCCTAAATCTACAACAGGCCAATTAACGTCATTAATGTGGCAAAACCACTGCCAAATAAAGAAGAAAGAACAGCTTTTCGTCTTTGCTCAAGGTGTCATTTTTGTAAATGTTTAGTCATTGTTAATTTTTACTACTGGAAAAGAAACCAACCGCCCAACAGTCGACAATGTGGCCTAGTTGCATTTTCATTCTTCTGTCACGAGAAAACGACCGAAGCGCTGCAACGAGCTAGCGTAGAAGCAACCCGCCATTGTCTGTTTTGCAATGTCTTTTTTGGCCGCTGCAAAAACAATTTGTGGGCCTCTTGAAATACTTTATAGACAGCCGATGCAAGGTGTGCAGCCCAAAACATTTACTTGCAGGCTTGTAGAAAAAGCTAGTCAATGCCAGTAGGCAGTTATCGAACACTATGGACATTGGACAACCACCTATTCTCCGAGTTCCCAGGCTTTCGCCAGCTTAGTCTATTGGTAAGTTTAGCCTTGATTATGGAAATTTCTATATAGGGGCAGTGTTTCCTAGTGAAAAAAAAAACTAACGAACTTTTCGGTTCGTAACACACTTTAGTTCTTCTTGTGAGCTTTTTGCTAAAACCTTGCAAAAAATATTTGGCAGTTCTTAATTGCTCCACTTGAAAGAATAAGTGACACTTGATAAGTAAAATGAAATATTCCAGATGCAAACAATCTGGTCTATGAAGAATGTTTGATAAAGGAAAAACTTGTCTTAAACTGCAATGTTATAAAAGTATTTTTTTATCAAGCGTGAACTAAGCAAACAATTAGATATAAAATATTTGGCAAAACCAGAGGAGAAAATAATTTTGGGATGAAAGCATAAAAAATTGGCATCACCAGAAAAATGTGCATGCAGCTAGCGTTGTCAAAATAGCGTAGATGTAATTAAAAGCAACGGTTTGGCGCATTTTTGTGTACTATTGGCTCTTGAAAAAATCAAGCAAATACTCTTGAAAGCGTTATCTTATCTTTAAGTCAGGATATTAATGGAAAAACAAAACTGCTTCTCGCCTGAAAAGATTTTGCCGCTTGTGAAATGCAAATTTATTAAATTTCTCCGTCAAAGGCTTTCAATGAAAGGCAAATCAAATGCGCAAATAATTCAAGTGCCGGGTAAACACAGCCAAAGCTTGCGCAGTTTTGCTTTGCTTTTAGCTTAATCACAATGTTTGCACAGACGCAACCTTCGCAGCCAATATCAACACAAAAATCAACACAAGTCAACGAGGATTACTTGAATCAAGTGCAGCAAGAAACGATAATGCAGATTATTCACCGCCGCAGTCGACAACAAAACGTAAAATTTCGTTTTCTACAAGCCAAGCAGAATCGCTAAAGAGTAAAATTGGGAATGGGGGGCCCGATTTACATCATACAGGAAGGGCGTCGTTTAATCGTCTAACCGCAAAAATAAAAATGGCATTGTCTAATCGGGCTTAAACTTCAACTACTCTCCAACTTAAAATTTTAAAATTTGCACTAAATTCAAAACAAGTATGCGCCCGAATTACGTCACATAAAATCTGAATAGTTATTTTGCAACCAACTATGTTTTTGGTTACCATCCAATATCGCAAATAAATTAATGACATTTCAAAAAATAAATTAAAAAGGTGAGAGTTACTGTGATTAGGAATTTTAAGTAACTTGCCTGTTGGTGAATTGGTAACATGCGGCTATCGGAAAAGAAGGTCTGAAGTTCGATTCCAGGGCTGGCCAAATCGGATTCGGTGTCGCCAAGCATTGACATTCGAAGCTGTGTTGTCCAGGCGCTAAGCGACAGAGACAGGGCCCATGACTCGGTACGCGCGCCGACGCCATACCGCGAGTACAATGAAGATTTGATTTTTTGAGCGTATCTGCATTAGCAATACCTTATACAAATAAAAACAATTTCTTGACACTGAACATACAGGAATGGCCGCAATGCCCGACCGGAAGTGGCAATTACATTGTATCACGTTATCTAACTTAATTAATCCAAAATAGCAGAAAAAAACAAACACAAAAAATTTGATTCACACACATGTGTTTAGCCAAACGTTAAAGCCTGGTAGCAATTAATTATTACTTTAGAACAAAAATTAACAGAATCGTTTACTATGTTCTTGGCTACCATCAATGGTACTTTATTTTAGGTTGCTTGCGCAAGTAAACACATCTTGTTCCAAAAACTCGACATCTTTTCTCCTGTAATTTAATAGATTAAACAAGATAAATCCTCGCTTGCTTCAGTTAAAACACACCTTGATATCCATAAAATCTTTTTCTGGGAATGCTTAACTATGACGAAAGCAATGACGACATCTTATTTTTGCTTAAAGTGACAAATCAACAACCTTGAGAGGAATATTCTACCTTATGAAAACAGTTTTAAGCTATTGTATTGTATAGCTGAAGCTTTCTGAAGCAACTACATTTAAACTCACAATGCAAAATATTTATGTAAGGAATCATTTTGACTGTACAGCTGCAGATTATGTACTCTAGTTTAGAAATGGTCAAAAGTGTATCATCTCAAAGCTAGACGCGAGAAGAAGATGCCAAGGGACAAAGTCATCCAGAAGTTTATGTACTAAGCTAGTTCTAGTCCTCACCTCCAGCTCCAGTTAATAAACTTTTTGCACTGCTGATCTCCCATTTAATGCAGAAAAAACTTCAAGACAATAATACTTGTCACAAATTTTATTACATTATCTTAGGTTGCTTGCGCAAGTAAACACATCTTGTTCCTAATAATTCGGCTGCATCCCCTCCAATATTTTCATGCCCCACAGCAGCAAACTAGATGACCTTTTTTTTGGTCTTCACTACATTTTGGGCAAGAAATTGGTCATCTGGGCAGTGATGACCTTTTTTTTGGTTTTCACTTCATTGCACTTCACTGTGGTGGGCAAAAATTTGAGCAACCGCGCGGGGGTGTCAAATTTGCTAAATCATTCCCCCAATCTCGAAAAATGGCATGAAGTGGTCAATTTGCAGAATCATCCCTCCCAATGCTCAACAGATTTGCACCCCTGCACACATGTATGCATTACTCTAAGTATTTATAAAATGTTATAAAATAATGTATTTATATTCTATTTGATATGAGCGAAGAAGCCTGTTTTTGAAAAATTACGCATGGATTTGCATATTAATGCGTCGTGACGTGGACAACATAGCCTCGAGGTTTTTTCCTTGTAGCAAGAAAATTAAATCAACAAATCAAAGAAACTGCATCTCACTTCTAAGAATTAATAGAAGGTTGCATTATTTTTTACTTCTTGTCTGAAAATCCAAAATAACTTTCAGTTTCATACAGAGCCAACGCCAGAGCAGTTGACTTAGGGGGGCCAAGCGTTTATCAGGGGGGGGCAAAGTTTAAAATTAAGCACAAGAACCGCTATCTTCAACAGAGTAAGCTTGTTAATTGGGGGGCCAAGCCTTCTTAGCCCCCCCAATTAGTTAATTTTTCAGTCAAATTGAGCATGTTCTTTCGCACGTTTTTATTTTTGGGTAACACACAATATCCACAAATTTTTAGAAACGTTTACATTTTAAAACCACATAACATAAACCCATGTTTTCCTTTTAGATTTTCTGTTTTTAAAACTGTGCATGACACGGTATAAGCGAATGGGCCATTGTTACAATCAGAAGATGTAAAGAAAAACTGCTGCCATCACCAAATAAAGGATACAAAACTACTTGCAAACTTCATAGAGTTTGTTATTGTTTACAGCTCTGCATGTATGTTCAGTTGAAAAAAGTATCATGTTACGCAGTTGGAGCTACCACCAGGCAACAGCAGATTCGATTGCAGCAGTTGCCCAGACTCGCTCTATAATGCTCACCAAGCAGCATACATAGTACAAATAGTTATTAATGAAATACTGATGTCAAAAAGCTTACCTTCAATCTTTTGATTTGTTTGGGCTTCATTATCTGAAAGTGCTTGCTTTTCATCATTGTGCTTTCCCTTAGGGCTGCTGTTGGAAAGTTTTGATTCGTTCAAATCATGGTTATTTGAGTCGTTGTTATTGTTGTTACTTGTGTTTGGGTTTGAATTAGATTCATTAAAGATGCCTGAGGCGGGAGAAGCTGCGCAAAATTATCAAATGGGAATCAGTCTAAAAGTTGACTACAAAAAAAGGAGAGTGCTCAAAAAGAGTGAACTTGGAAACTTTGCTTTTCAATATTGTGCAAAAACTTTTTAAATCCTTCACAAGATTTTGAGAGCAAACGGCAGCACAAATTTAGTGACAGTAATAGTAACACCAAAAATATTCCTCCACACGATAAAGAGTTGTCAAGTGTGTGCCTGCCGTATTAACACTATTTCTAAGACTTTGACCCGAATTGAGATTGAGACCTTAGTTTCTAGACTGCAAAGCAAACAACCTGACTAACGTATCACGCAGCTGACTGATTAATTTCGAGTTGGGGCAGACACATTTACAATATGATGGCCCAGTGGAGAGAGGTAAACAAAATTTCGCAAGTAATTTTGAGAAGACGTAGTAAGTACACTTTTTAGCATCTGGAATACACAAATGCTTACGGTAAGAAGAGTTATCTAAAGAGAGGTTCTTTTTTGGAATTTTGGATCTCAACTGCTCTTCTGCATTAGCACTTTCATGATGATTGAGGTGATTTTTCCAGGTGGGGGAAGGTGAGGAATGGAGCACAGGCGGAGTGCATACAGAAGATGTTAGCGGACCCACTGCATTGCGACTGTGTTCTTTTGCAAGATGAGAAATAAAATGTTGCGAGTTTCCTGAAAATTAGAGAAAAAAATAATTTACAAGCTCAAAAGGCGTTGTTCAATTCATTATGCATACTTATTTAGTAAAGCTTATTCAAAACATCCCAGTAATAGACCATTTGGCCGGTGGCGCAATGGTACTGCTATCGGTGCCGGAGCTCTGGGGTCCATTACCGGGCCGCTCAGATTGGACATAGTGTCGCCAACAGCTCGCCACCGCTGCCACGTTTTTTCGGATTTCGCGACTTGGGTGCTCATGCGCTAAGCCGCGTATATGATTCCTGCTACTCGTCACACGCTTTGGTGTAATGCCGCGAGTATAATTTAAAATAAGATTGTTTATTTGATTTCGATTTAATTTTAAGAACACAAAGCTGCCCACCTGCCCACGGGTGAAAATTGGCATCAAATGCTTGCATTGATGAGTGCGGTAGTAGCATTGGAGGACGAATCAAACCTTGGTGCTCATTGTTGCGTAATCCGTTTCTATTCATAGCAGAAGTTGCTTGTAGGAGCGAGCTCATTGGTGTTTGAATACTGTTAGTCCTAACACACAAGTTGTCAAAATTAAACACCTGCCGGTAGCCCTCACAATCAAGCAAATTTCTAACGCAGAAAGTTATTCTGTGACGGTACCATTGCATTTTGTTAACTTTCAGGAGAAAAATGTTTATGCTCAAAACACAGTTTCACATTCTTGCGTCTTACATACAACAGAGAGCAAAAATCGAAGTAGTTTTTATCACAATTTAAAATTAAACATAACATCATCCAGTAGCTGAAATAATAAAACAGTTTACTACAAGCAGCGTGGAACAGTCTACAAAACTTTTCTTAAGTCTACCCCATGGCTTAGGAGTACCGCAGCACGCAGGTAACAGATTTTGCGTCGTGTGTTCGATTTACAGCCTGAGATGATCGCATTTGACTTATGTATTGGGTGGCTGCTGACTCGAAGATTGTAGTTTCCTTGAACTACTCTTGAATTTTTAGTTTACAATTTTAAAATAACTTCAGTGTTATATGTTGTTGTTTGTTTACACAACACACCTGTCTTGCAACGAAGTATCTAATTTGTCTTTTGTTTGTCCATTCAGCATCATTGAAGTTTGGCTAGCTAATAACTGTAGTCCGGCAAGGCGAGAAGAGTTGGACGGATCTATCAGGTTTGTTCGCATAAAATTGGAACATGCTCGTGCTACCTGTTCGTAACGATAATTACACTGCAGCAAAACAATATTTAAAGAGAAAGATTGTAAACTTTCCAAAACAACTTCAATTTGTTAATCAGAAGAGAATGAACCATAGGCCTAAGGTAGGCCTACATATAACATAACAAAATTTGAAAACAGTTTTTGCATAAAAATCTACGTATTACTTTAATATTTTTAAACAACAAAATAAGCTTTTTCCGAAATTATTCAAACAAGAAAACAGCTAACCAAGTTTTCACATTTTTTATCAACTTACGTCAAACATTTGCATATAACTCGCAGCAGCAAGAACGTCAATGACGTCAGACGCACTGACGTTTAATTCTGACGTATAAGCGTAATCCAACAACGGTGAGAAACCACGCAATGTGATATATTGCAATTCCACGGTCATGTGACTTCCGTTAGGACCCTCAGTGATCGAAACAGAAGCAGTTGACTTTCCTCCCAAGATCGCAGTGAGAAAGTAATTGCTGCAAGCCGCCATGACTACCTTGTGAGCCTGCATAAAAACAAAATTAAAAAACTTCGGAATACAATAATTTGGGAAGAAAATACAGGTAGCTTAAGGGGAAAAAATAAAGCCACCGTAATTCTCAAAACTGGACGTTTCGACAATACAGATTAAGCTGTCGTCATAGATTGATAACTGTCATATATAGCTGAATCTATGTTGTCCAAACGTCTAGTTTTGAGAATTACAGTGGCTTTATTTTTTCTCCTCAAAAACTTTAAAAAATAGGCCTTGAAGTTACTATGAACTAAAATTGGAATAAAATAAAAAGTTTATGGAGATTAAAAATGGCAACCTGGCATAGGATATCAGTATTTAGAGTCAAATAAAAAAGTTAAGATAAAAAACGAGGGTCAACCCCAAAAGTTTAAATCGCCAACCCCGCGGGTTGCTTTTCAAAGAGAGGCAATTTTTTTACCCTTAACGTGAAATTAAAAGTAACGGTTGGTGAAAACCGCTTTTGTTACAAAAAAATTTACTGTCTTGGGTGGAAGGACTAAACCAGGGGTGTGCAACCCACGGCCCGCGGGCCACAATCCGGCCCTCCAGGCCAGTCAATGTGGCCCTCGACGATGGCAGGACAAAAAAATTTTTTTTTTAAAATCGATTTATTTAGCTATTTGTACCGTCTATAATACACGGGTTGTGTTTAGCATTTTATAATTTTATACATATTTGACGGTGACTGGCCCTCGACGTTGTTAAAATTTTCGAAAGTGGCCCCCCAGTGAAAAAGGTTGCACACCCCTCGACTAAACCATTCTTAGGGAAGGTAATTTTCATTTTTTTTTCATGAATAAAGTTGTAACTTGGCCAAGAATGGTGAAACAGTACATCGTATCAAATAAGGCAATCAATTTTCTTCACAACAGTTAGCATACTTTGCATTTTCCGTCGCGTTAACTGAGCATAATTACTAGCCTGATCTACAAAAAAATTAATGCTGAGCCTTACTTTAAACTTTTGACCTTGAACTAGGATTGTTAAGTCACACAAGACTTCTTCTTTTCTCAGTTTATTGAGCCGAAGAAACAATTCGGTTGTGTGGGAGCGATTACGGTGAGATAACAACTGAGTTGATTCAGACATTTTCATTGTATTCGATCCAGTTTTGAATGGAAATTGATGACTGAACTTGGCATTTGCTTTTTGGTAAGCTTGGATCCTTCCAAGTTTTTATCTTTTTCTTCCAAATTAATTTTTCGAAGGTAGCTAGCAATGCTTTTGTCTTGAATTCAAGTTTTTCAGATTTTTAACATTTATAATCCTACGGCATATAAAAAATACAACTTGTTAATGAAATTGAACTTAAGTAATCTTTTTTTAGCTTTTTTGTGAAGAGTCGTTTACGAGCATGGAAATGAAAACGACCAGAAACCTATCACGGTCAAGTATTTTTAGGTTTTGATTAGATTGAAATCCAAATTCATTGCCTTTTGTCAACTGGCGAACTGTATATCTTTAATCTCAACTATCGATTTCAAACGTATACTAACGGTAGTATTTCATGCTCACTGTACTGTTCTCTCTGAAGACTTTCAGTCAACTTCTGATGTCACGAACCCATAAATCTCATTTTGAAACGTAATCTCACTATGCAGCAAAAATTCTCACTGGGGAATTGTTTACTCGGACATCAAAAAACCTAATGTTGTTTGAGGTTAGTTTCGCAACGGTGGAAAAAATGACGCAAAAGTTACATAAAAACGAATTGTATATCAGAAAATAGACAATAATTAACGTCATGCGCAACATAACTATACTAAGAAACCGCAATCCCTCTTCAAAAATTACCAATTCGTATTCAAGTTAACATAACGCCACGGCTGCAAGACTTGCGCTTTGCTCAAGGCAAGCTGATGCTTTGCCCCGCTCTTAAGAATGCAGAAAACAAGAGTAGTGCAAGAAGGAATAAACAGTTTGCGCAGTCGTTAGATATCCTACTTCAAATATCATCAAATTTATAGTTTCCTGGTAACGATGCTTCAATTGCAGCTTTCGCATCGCGTCGTTTCTTGCACGGATGGTTAAGTTGAGAAAAATATGTTGTTCCATGCACTTTTTGAGCAAAATTCCTGACTTTTCCGCAATAAATTTTCGCGCCATCAAACATTAAATCAAACGCACAATGACAAGAAGTGCACAAAAGTCAACATCATAAAATAAAACGGCAATTTTATGCAAGTTTGCAAAATGTAGATACAAGTCGTTTGTACCTAAACCAACAAACTTAAAGCGATAAAAAGCGCAAACATAAAAGACTTTTGTGTATTTATTGAAAAAAGATTTCACAAAGGTCGCAAAACGACCTCTTATTATTTCTATAGAATTTGGCATTAAGCAACAGTGACCTCGCTTAGACAATAGACACCCTAAGAAAACCTTTGACAGCGTCGTGTATGAGTGTAGAGCAGTGGTTCTCAAACTTGTCGGAAGTATCGAACCCAACAGGTGTCATGCAAGCATACATCGAACCCTTAATTATAACCAGGAGCGGATCCAGAAAATTTTAGAGGGGGGATGCAGTTTTGAATTAGGTTGAATGTTAAATGAGTGCAAAGACGTTAGACGTCTAAACCGGAAAAGGGCATAAGCTCTTTGAAAATGTTTCACGTCAGGGGCGTATTCAGAATATTCTTAAGGCGGTGGAGGGTGGCATAAAATTTTTACATTTTTTAAGCGTATTTTTTTTCCGGAAAGTTAATTTGAAGCAAATTGAGGAACAAAAATATGGCTCTAGAGGGGTCCGGGGGTATGCTTCCCCGGAAAGTTTTCAAAAATTTAGACACTGTAATGGCCATTTTAGCGCTATTTGAACAATTTTTATGGCAAATTCTGTTTAATTTTTTTGCCTCTAACTCTAAGTCCTTCACCAAATATGATACATTTTGTTCGCACATTTTTGATTTATGCGTGCTTAAGGCGTAAAGATGATTGTTATCAAATTGGTTTGAAATTATGGAAAAATTGTATTCATCAAAAACAGCGTTGAAAGAGCATGGTGGGGGGATGCATCATTCCACGCAGAGATAGTCATTTACTACAACTGTATGCCTTTTTGCAAAAACTTATTCTGATCTTAGCCGAACCCCTGCTACAGCCTCACCGAACCCCTGGGGTTCGGTCGAACCCAGTTTAAGAACCACTGGTGTAGAGGAACTTCTGTCTTCTGGTATTGAAATAACGAGCGTTAGGAATCGAGAATGTTGGTTCCGTTGATCACTGTGCTTAACTCAGCGATTAAGCTAATAAAGGACAAACTGGAATAATAACTATAAATTGCTGCCTATATACTGAAACTTTTATTGGTCGAAACGAGAACAATTTTATGGGAAAATGTAGGCTATGCAATTAACTGTTGGTATGACATGCATTCTTTACGTCATATTGCAATTACAATATACCGACAGTAGTAGATCAATAGTACGATAGAAAAACAAGCAAGCGACTTCTTTGCCCACCCCCTTCCCTTAGCGGACATGTAGGCCTAAAATATAAGAAAAACTCCGATTTAAAAACTATGCTTTGAAACTTAAAATCCGTGTACTAATTTGGATCAAATACCGATAATTAAAAATTGCAACTTATTGCCTATGAAATTGCATTGCATTGCCGAGTAGATTTTCGACTTTCATCAAATATAAGAACATGTTAGGCTTCATTCAACCTAGTCTAATAACTTTCAAATTTAGGTGTGCTTACTGTTTATGCTGGGACAGTCCACTGAAAATGCTTAATGTTCGTCTAAAGTTTTTGAGTAATTTTTTTAGACTCTGTGGGCTTGTGAATTAATGTTTCTCAGCTAAAGTAGCAACAAAATTATAGGCCTATCATTCCCTGTCATTGCGTTTTACGTTAAACTACGCTGTGTCACTGGATTCTACTTTTAATTCGACCGATTGCTGACCATGAAGCGAAGATTTCATTTCCTTTCTCTCGCTAACATTCGATTAATATTAACAAGACAGTGGAAAAGGTTATGGATGGCGCGTACAGTAATAAGAAAAAGGCAAAGTTTATGACTCAACTCTGAAGAGAAAATCAAACTAACATTTCCTAGCGGTATCAAAATCACAAAGATAATAAAATTGCGCCACTTAGCGAAGGTCTTACTCGGTATAACATCAAATATGCCATATAACGCTTTTGTGCAAATCACACTAAAGCCGAGACCAAGCGATCGAAGGAGAGCATCATAAATCGTACTACCGTATTTTCTTGAATAAATGCCGCTCTCGAATAGACACCGTACGAATTGATAAAAAGAAATAGAAGCTGCCCTTGAATAGAAGCCACATCGGACCACGCCGTTTCTTTACGTATACAAGGTAACAAAACAAACAAATTTAACGACACGCAACAAATACAACTCAAACATATATGTTTTATTTCAACCACTGTATCGATGATCACTTTCAACACCATCAATGATTCGGATATCATTCAAGTAAATGATATTTTTGGTGCTTCCAAGTACCGGTAATTAGCACTTCCTTCGCAATTTTCTTGCTTATTTCATTTTGATTTTATTTGTTTTTTGTTGTTGTTTTTTCTGGTGTCATGGCCGTGCGTCAGAGATGTACACAAATCGGAGTCGACTACGGCAGGAGTTTCAATGTTTCAGCCGGAGCCGCAGCCGGATCCGGAGTCACAATTAAGTTTCCAATTGTTGCAGGAGCAGGATCCGGAGTGAAAAATTACCGCACTCTTGTGATATTTGTTCAAAATTTGCCATAATTTGATTCTGATAATTTGCCTGTTTTGTGCAGTTTAATTCTACCAACATATCGGTATTGATAGATAATTACAGCCCATATTTTGCATCTTGCAGAGCAGCCATAGAAAGGTCCCTGCGCCTAATAAGGCCCGGCTGCTGATAAGTCCCACCGCAGGATCTTCTTTCCAGGAGCAAATAAAAATTTCGTTTTGGCTTTTACTAAAAACTAACATAAATTCACTGTGGTTTATTACATTTCAACTTTTTCTATCAAACCATTATTTCTCTAGAGCTAAAAGAATTTTTTGAGAAATGGGGTAAGCGTTGGAAGCAAAATTTGTAAAAGTTCAAATTTTAATTTTTTAGCAGTTGAAGGCGAGTTTTTTTCGATTTGAAAGTTTTGCATAAAAGTACACATACTAGTGAATAAAAAATGCGGTTTATTGCAAAAAAAATTTTAGACGTAATAAAAAGCTAAGCAGTTTGATTGGGAAGGTAGATGTTCCTAACATGGCCCACGTGCTTGAATTGTCTTGCTAGAGTATCAAGGTGCAGGTGCAGTCAGGTTGTCAGGTTACTACAGCAATTCAGTTAAATATTGTCAAGACTTGTGATTAGGTATAACTATGGATTGTTAAATTTAAAGCTGATTTGTGATAAGCTAAACATACTTAAACAGAGCCGGCGGCAGAGCAGTCGACTAAGGGGGACCAGGCGTTTATCAGGGGGGGCTAAAATTCGAAATTAAGCACAATTACCGCTTTCTTCAAAAGAGTAAGCTTGTTGATTGGGGGGCAAGCGTGTCGATTGGGGGGCAGGTATTCCTTGGCCCCCTTGGCGCCTGCCCTGTACTTTAAGTTAAGTTTACGTTTCGGTGGGCCTACTATAGTACCAGTACCGTTTCTGCTATATATTTTGGACTAATTTTTGTCCTCTTAGAAGTTGTTGACTGGTTAACTGACCAAAAATGAAAAAAACACCATTTAGTGTCTTTCGGAACGACATAGCAAACAAGTTTGCTTTGTTTTCTACAGTTACAGCATTTTGTGAGTTTTAAAGTGTTTGGTTTGACCCGAAACGAGATTGAAAACTCAAGCCTCTGGTTCAATATTTTCTGCATATAGCTTGCCATCTTACATTCTTGAGGCTTTATGAGCGTACCTTGATAATTACTGCGTAATTGCAGTGTTTTAATGCTGAAATTTAAGAGAAGAACGGTGGGCCTTATTAGAAACACGTGTTCCTAATAAGACCCACTTTTGTAATTTTTTGTTTTGCGTATAAAATTCAAGTGAATGATCATTTTGACATATGCTTTCATTGTGTGATGACCATGAACCCTACTTATAAAATACCAACTTTCAAGCAAATATTTCAAGCAGTGGTTGAATTAGAGTAAAAATTGTGTTAGCGAGCCTTATTAGGTACATGTACCTTATACCTAAAAACAAAACAAGTTTAGCAAAACAAGTTCTGTTGTTAGCAGCATAATGCAATTACTTGGCAAATAAACAGATAAACTGAATTAAAAATTTAGATGCGGGTAGTACCAGACGATAGACCACACGCGGCAGGTCTAATCTAACTGACTAATTATGACTGGTATATTATAATTTTAAATTGGTTTTCAACTTTCATGTAGCTATTGGTACGCATCAAAGTTGAATTGAATTCATTTGAACAGTTTCACATGTCCAAAATGAAAGTTTAAGTCTTGATATTCAGCAGTGTGTTTATATGAAAATACAACTTGAGTATCTCTGAAGTGCCTGACTTTCAGAAGGGCGTGAGCATTAGCAATTGATCTTTTTCTGCTTCTTCCCAAGTACTTAGAAATGTAGAAATGTTACAAACCACTGAGCAGTTGCAGCGCTGCGGTAAAACAGCCTTCTGAACTATTTGTCCATTTCCCTTCCTAAACAGACACTTTTGCGTAAAAACAGGAGTCGAACAGGAGCAGGAGTGTAAAAAGTAGTCACTGACCAGGAGCAGGAGTCTAGTTGGTCAAAACAGGAGCAGGAGTCCAAAAAATACTCCGTACACCTCTGCCGTGCGTACGCTGTCATTTTTTTCTCTCTCGTCTTTTCTTTCTTTCGCATGTTTTAACGGTTCTTCCGTTGTGTCGTGTCTTCCTTTTCTTGAATCTCTTCTCGCAGACGCGGTCGCTTTATCGTAATATTTGCGTTTTCAAGAAAAAGCATTGATCGATTGATTGATCCTTCCTTCGGTTTTGTTGAGTGCTTTACACATACACGACAGGAATTGTAGCAGTTGGATTAACCGTAGAGTAGCACGTGATGACCTACTTCAGCGTGTTTTACAAAAAAGGCAACAGGATCGCAGCTAATTTGGTATTTCCGTTTTCCTAACACTTATGGTAGATTAACTTGAATGCTCACTTAGTCACTGGTAACCAACTTTAAGATGTAGACGTTTGAATAAAAAAAAAATTGAAGCCGCCCTTGGATATAAGCCGCGCAAAATGTTCAAAAATAAATTTTAATAGCCGCGACTTTTCTATGTCGTCATTTTCGTCCCACTTGCAGTAGGAGCCGACTCGGCGAACACGTCATCTTACTTCGACAGCTTTCATGGTCTTTAGTTCCTCCTCGTCGAGCTGTTTTTTGCTTTATAATCATCCTTACATCATGAGTTTATTTTTTTGGCCGACGATAAAAGTTTACCTAGTAGTCTACCTGAGCCCACAGCTGTAAGAAATGGGGTTGCAGAGAATGCAGTCGAATCCCTAATTTGCTTTATGTATCGCATCGCGTCAATTATGTGGGCAAAATTTGCTTGTATGTTATGAAAAAATTTACGACTAATATTTATTAAAAAAATACTTGTTTTATCTATGTTGTTTTATATAGCACTTATTATTTCATGCATAATAAGTGCTATTTTCTTCTCAATTACCGCACGCATGATTGTGACGATAGTGCAAATATTGCAACTATTTCAAAAGTTTAAAATCAAATAAAACTTCGCATAAAATTTTAATAGCAGCTGAAAAATTCAAAAAAATATTTAAAAAATATATATTTGCTCGTTTTTGTAAGGAAATTTTTGATAAAGACAATTTTGACTTTATGCAACATTTTGACTTGTAAAATCTACCAAAACAGACTCCTGAACACTTGAAACGAACGTTAGAGCACATTTGATCATGTAACAAGGTCCTGAAAAAATTTTGACTTTAGCGGGCCCTAATCATGAGTATATTTTTTTGGCCGACGATAAAAGTTTACCTAGTAGTCTACCTGAGCCCACAGCTGTAAGAAATGGGGTTGCAGAGAATGCAGTCGAATCCCTAATTTGCTTTATGTGTCGCATCGCGTCAATTATGTGGGCAAAATTTGCTTGTATGTTATGAAAAAATTTACGACTAATATTTATTAAAAAAATACTTGTTTTACCTATGCTTTTGCAGTTCTGCTTGTTGAGCAGTGCGGAATAAAAAAATTCTAGTAGTTTGTGTAACATACTTGAATACTGTAGGCCTAATAGTTTGAAATTTTGTGTATAGAGGCGTTGTTAAGATTACACCCTATTTAATACCCACTCTCCCTCCTAATGTAAAATCTAAATTTGGGCAAAAACTGAAAATGAGATCAGGGCAGAAATAGTTTGCATCCCCAAAACTTTTCTCTCCCCTACGGCTTTGCCAGAGTTTGTAAAAGATAGGCAAATGACCGAGGGGCACTTGCTGATTTCGATTTATAAGGGCTGATGAAATAGCGTTAACTTTTCTTGCAGGTGACACTGCGTGGGAGTAAGCATCTTGCTTGAAGAGACGGGACCTTAATCAAGATTTTTGCCTTGATCAGTTGATCACGCGCTAAAATACAAAAAAAAAAAGAAATGGGTAACGTAAATGTAGCATGTATTGTTCGTGTGCTTATCTTTTTTGCCTCGTTTTTTTATCTAAAGTTGCTTAAAAACATCAATAAAACTTACCGGTACCGGCCGGTTAGCATACTACTTAATAAGGTTGTCGAAACACCGCTAACGGTACGGCAGGTTTAAGATTCAAATCGGCAGAGTATCGCCAACCGCTCGCCATTTCTTTGGATCTGTGTTGTCGAGACAGGCCGCGTAGATGGGTTTCTCCACTCGTTTCAACGTAGGCTAATACCGCGAGTGTAGCGATTTCATTTTTTCCTGAGTGCGAGGGATCGACTGCAGAAGCTGTGGCGGGTCCACAAATAGCTGTCGGTGTCTTTGCTTATATCTCCTCAACTTACAATTGACTGCAAGAATGAAGATACTGTACTACAATCAAACTAATTACTGACTAACCATATTTAGCGAAATACAGTTGGGGCGGTACACTGCTCAACTTTTGTTGCACTTAACGCAATGCGTCAACTTTGTTCGTTCATTAAGTTAACGCATTGCGTTAAGTGCACAAAAATCGAGCAGTACACCGCCCCTGATGCAGTTACTTGAGCGATAAAGAAATTTCCCAAAAGTTCAAACTAGCCTAAATTAAGTGGATGTCGATAAACTCGATACTTTTTGTGTATGTCATTCGGCAAAAACGCATCAAACAAGTGCAGGTAATAATAGCAAAATACAGTATCGTAAACGAGCGACCAACACATGACGAAATATCATCTGCCGAAAAAATAAATGTATGACAAGGGTCAGAGATCTTGCTTTCAGTATTAGATTTTAAGCTCCATTGAAACATGCATTACATGGACGTTACAAAAAGTCTCTTCATAGTCCAAAAGATAAAATAATTGCAACAGGTCTTAAAACAAATATTGGAAAGCTTACAACGAGAGAAGCAGAGATAGGCTGTTGATTGGTTTATTAAGTTCTAGTTATGTTGTTGTTAGGGTTAAAGTTGCAGGCAGGGCTTTTTGACAAATACGACAAAGCGCATCATCCCCTCGCAAAATATGCATTTATGCAGCAACGAATGGAAAAGATTCAAAATATAATAAGAGTTCGGAAGGAATGTGACAAAGTTAGCTTGAAGCAGTGGTGATATTGCACGTTGACAGTTGCACAAATAGAGAAAAATGCTTCACAATATTCGAATAGATGAAAGACTTGCTATAACCGCAATGACGAAGTTTGGCAATAAATGACAAAGAAGAGAAATAGCAATACGCGAATATGTAACATGAACTGAAACTATTCATTTACACTATTGTTTGAACTACTTACATTAGTTAAAATGCTATTAGCAGCAGAAGTAGCAGTTTCTTCAGTGTCCGAAATCTTTGCGGAAACTTGACCGTTATTTTGATCAACTGACGTCGAAGACTGATTGGTAGAATTTAAATGATTATGTAATCGAAAAGGAATAGGAAGAGGGCAAGGGGAAATTTTTTCACACGAGCGGGAACTTAATTTTAAGTTATTGCACTTGTTCAAATTGTTACGAGTGCGAGCAACACTGAGCTCGAACAAAGACTCGGCGCTCGATTTTGCTTTAGACAAGTTCATTTCGGCTGTCTCCAGTTGCAACTCAAGTCGGTCTCGAATTTGTTTTTCTTCCATTAAAGCCGACTGGCATTCTGAAAGCTGCAACATAGATAAAAAGCTTTATTATATTTATCTGCAATGTTGTAACAGACTAATATTTTTCTCAGGAGAAGAGACCTAAACGTCTTGGGTAAAACTAACAAAACCCCAGTTTCTATCACACAAAACAAAATACAAAATAAGCTATCACAGCATAAGAATAACCCTATAAGCTGTGATAGCTTATTAGGGTTGTGTATGTTTATAACCCTATTAGGGTTGTGTATGTTGAAACATACTATGTTATGTATGTTGAAATGTATGACGATGTGTATGTTGTGTATGTGTATGGTGTGTATGTATGACGATGTGTATGTTGAAACACAGTATGTTCAACATACAAACCCTATTAGGGTTGTGTATGTTGAAAAGTTCTTGAAATTTTGTATTTTATTTAAATCTTGTGCTTTGCATGAAACAAAATACGGTTAAGAGCCCTGCAGAGGTTGCCATTTGCAAAAATAAGTACCGAATACCGATGTCTTATCGATTCGAGAATATAAAAACTTTTAAAAAAAATCAGTCAATTTTATTACGCAAGATATGAAAACAGCCAGCTGAACCTGATTTGGTTTGATATTCGTTAAAAAAACCTTCTCTCAGAGTTTTTGTAATTTTTTTTTATAGGAGAGTATGCTGTTTAAAGTTTGTAAAACCTACGCATTAGTCTCAGCTAACCTGTTTCTTCAAATTGGCAATTTGTTTATCGTTGAAATGATTGGAAGCTTGAATTTTTTTCTCATAAAATTTACCAACCAAATCCTCGATCATGCTGACCGTATTTTTTGAAATCGGCCCCGAAGAAGATCGTTTAGCGTCAGCAGCTCTTACTTCTACAGCTAAATTGTTGTTTCTATGACAAAAAAATGCAGCATAAATTAAATTAATCCACACATTGATTAAAAAAAACGGCAGTTTATAATTAAAAATAATACTGTTTATTTTGACATAGGTCTACTACCACATCTGCTTTCGCAAATAAAATTTTCAATCACTAAAAGCTCATGAAGCAAAAACCATAGTTTCATAAACATAATTCCACCATGCAGTACAAAACATATTTATTATTATAGCACGCCTAATCGCCAAAGCACTTTTCCTCAGACCAGTTTACTGAGCTAGAATCTAAACTTTAAACAGTGATTTGCTTATCAAATTATGCCGCCCGTCTCAGTTTTTTCCTTTTTTTCGGGAGGGGGGGGAATCAACAATGCTTTCATTAACAGCAAAATTTCTCCTTCACGCTGCTTCGTTCATTGAATGAAAAACTATTCTTAATGAAACTTCGCACAAACGTTAATAGATTTATAGAACATATACGGTAGACTTCAAAGATCCGGTAAAACAATGCACCAACAAATTGGGCACCTTTATTTAAACATGAGGAATAGCCATACAACAAAAAAGCAATACAACGAAATAATTGTACACAATTTTAAGCAAAAGACTTGATCGCTTTTAGAAATCCAACTACAATCAGCTTTCAAAGAGGGACTTAAAAGTCATCTAAGTGTTTAAAATTGTAGTCTACTTCTCATACTTACTTTAAGGTAAGCATTTTTACCGTTTCTTTTTCCATTTTCAAATCTTTTTCCAAGACTCGGATTTGCAAAGCAAGATTATCTCTATCGTTTTTCATACGGTCTTGATCTTTTCTCCATTCCAGTTGAGCTGTGCGTAGATGTTCCAATTCATCTCTTCAAAAATTTATGTTACTTCAAACTCGAGTAAAACAATGGCACCAAAAATCATTTATAAAAATTAAAAGTACAGAGTATTTAGATAACGTTTTAATAAACACAACAAAACTTTGCAAATGAATAAAACAAGATATTATTAGCCCGAATTAAAAACACAACAGGGGCGGATCCAGAAAGTTTTGGTGGGGGGGATGTGATTTTAAATTAGGTTGAATGTTAACTAAATACAAAGACGTTTAGACCCGGAAACGAGCGTAATTAAGCCCTTTCAAAATGTTTCATGTCAAGGGCGTATTAAGAATTTTTTCAGGGAGAGGGCACCAAATTTTGTCACTTTTTCAACTCAGGTAACAAAAACGACTCTAGGGGGGTCCGGGGGCATGCTCCCCTGGAAAATTTTTGAAAATTTGCATACTGTAATGGTCATTTTAGCGCTTTTCGAACAATCTTCAGGCAAGGTTTGTTCATATTTTTGGCCCCTAACTTGATCCTTCATCAAATATGATGCACTTTGTAAGCACAGTTTCGATTATGCGTGCTTAAAGCGACTAAGGTTTATTGTTGTGAACAGGGGTGCAAATCTATGTTAAGCGTTGGGGGAAATGATTTAACAAAATCGACCATTTTTTGATATTGGTGGGGATGATTTAGCAAAATTGACACGTCTGCAGATGTCCAATTTTTTGCCCAAAATGAAGTGAAGACCAAAAATAGGTCATCACGTTCGCTGATGCCCAGTTTTGGGATATGAAAATATTGGGGGGGATGCTACCGGATTATTGGGGGATACATCCCTCCATGGATTTGCACCCATGGTTATGAAGAAAATCGAAATTATAGAAAAACTTTATTTATCCAAAGCATTGTTGAAAATGGCTGGTGGGGGGGATGCATTCCCCACATCCCCCCTGGATCCGCTCCTGAAACACAATGATAACATTCACTATATAATAAGAATTAAAATAACCAGACAGCTTTGCACAAAGTTGCTGTGACGGATGTTGATCCGAAAATAAACATATTAATTTAGTTCCTCAAGTTGAGTTATACAAAAGTCTTTGATATTTATATAATATTTTCGGTACAAATAGCACATACCCTATACTCAAAAAGCTAAAATTTACGGCCATTCTAATTGACATGAAAATTTGTGTCTGTATATAACACAATATTATTTTTTGATGCGGCCAGTAGAAGTTTAAAAATAGTTAATTTGCTAACCTGACACTAAAAACACTGATAAAAACCAACGTTTCGGCAATATAAACTACCTGCCTTCGATCAGGGCTCATTAAAAGCAATCAAGACGAGTCAGCACTTAAATACAACAAAGTCACGTGATTAGAACATAAACAAAGTCATGTGATTAAATTTAAAAGCACCAATAAAAACATCAAATCCATGCAGATCAAAACGTCATCGCTACGTCATTGCAAAGCCAGAAACCAAATTAACAACGCTACTATGAAGCTTCTCATGCAGAGCTGGAACGAACAAATGGAGCGAACAAATTGTAATACATCTGAGGAAACGCTACAAAATCTCTGTCATTTAAACTATTATTTTGCGAATTAATAAAAAATGATTCAATAAATTTTCGTTTAGCGCAATCATTTTCAAGGTCAAGAATTTCAGAATTTCACAATGTCATGTTCCGACTGTATGTCGTGTCTTGATAAAGCTGTTGAGTCCCATTTCATAAGCCTGACGTCACGCATATGTTCTTTTTTCCTAGTGACAAACCAACGCTTTGTTTCTCCAATACAACATTGGCTGCAGTCCGCGCATTTGATATTATACACTGCGCCCTGGACACAGAAGAAATTGTTTAATTTCGAATGAAGGCGATAAAGAACTCGAAACAAAGCACATCTATCAGGCTCTGAGTTTTAACGGTTATCCTGCTCGGTATTTAAATCAAAAGCTGAACAAAGCTAAATTGGAAGTTAAAAAGGCTAGTAATCAGCAACAAAGTCAAACGGAAGTGCGGGGCTTGGCAATCCTACCGTATATTCCAAAATTATCGGAATCGTTAAAATTTGTACTAATGTCCCATGCCATCAAGACTGTCTTCAACTCCCCCCCCCCCAAAAAAAAAAAAGATGGGTAATTCGCTTTCTTTCCACAAGGACATGGTTGACGCCGAATATCGCCAGGGCGCAGTGTATAATATCAAATGCGCGGACTGCAACCAATGTTATATTGGAGAAACAAAGCGTTGGTTTGTCACTAGGAAAAAAGAACACATGCGTGACGTCAGGCTTATGAAATGGGACTCAACAGCTTTATCAAGACACGACATACAGTCGGAACATGACATTGTGAAATTCTGAAATTCTTGACCTTGAAAATGATTGCGCTAAACGAAAATTTATTGAATCATTTTTTATTAATTCGCAAAATAATAGTTTAAATGACAGAGATTTTGTAGCGTTTCCTCAGATGTATCACAATTTGTTCGCTCCATTTGTTCGTTCCAGCTCTGCATGAGAAGCTCCATAGTAGCGTTGTTAATTTGGTTTCTGGCTTTGCATTGACGTAGCGATGACGTTTTGATCTGCATGGATTTGATGTTTTTATTGGTGCTTTTAAATTTAATCACATGACTTTGTTTATGTTCTAATCACGTGACTTTGTTGTATTTAAGTGCTGACTCGTCTTGATTGCTTTTAATGAGCCCTGATCGAAGGCAGGTAGTTTATACTGCCGAAACGTTGTTTTATCAGTGTTTTTAGTGTCAGGTTAGCAAATTAACTGTTTTTATTACACAATATTTATCTACTTGATCTGCTTTTGAGAAATTTTTAAGCCAGGAAATATTGGACCAACGATAAGCAGAACATTTTATCACCCTTGTTTTTATTCTACCTGAGATTAATAGTTTCGAAATTCATGTCAGTTAAATTTTTGATCACTTCAGATTTTTCAGCTTTGATCTTGGCAACTTGTTTTTCATGTTCATGCTTCAAAGATGCTTCTTTTTGCTTGTAGTAATTATTCTGTTCATCTCTCTGTTCTCTTAAAGTAGTGCAGAGATTCTAAATAATGTCACCAGTCAAAATATTAAATCTAACACTAAAAAAGTAGTTGCAACTAAAAGCTGCTCCGCCGGCTTTCCAATTCCTGAATGGAATATGAAACCCTCTGCAGAAGAAAAAAACAAAATCTCCAAAAATCATCAAGGCAAAAATACTGCAGTAACCTAATTTAAGTCGGTAACTTATGTTTATGAGTGATGGCAATTATCACCGACCCTACACACGACTAACTTGATTCAAGACAATTCTCAAACCACAAATTTTAGGTTTGTGTATACAGAGCGCAAACTTGAAATCAAAGCAACAACTTTTTAAACTGCTCATACTTTTAAAACTGATGGTGGATCAGGGCTCACAAAAATGTTAATACATTACATAGATACCGGTACATTAATATAAACAACTGCAGTTAACAATCAAAAAATAATCAAAAGTACCTCTAATTCATTCACATTCTCTTTTACCACTTGATCATAAATGTCAGCTTCAGCCATGGCCACTTCTAAATCACATTTAATCCTTAAAAGATTCTGGTTTTCTATGGATACTCTATTCAGTTCTTTTTCTATTTCAGAATATTGGCATTCTAGTTCAGTTATTTTTCTTTCCATCCTCAAACGGTCCTCCATACAAGTCGAAATTTGTTGCTGCAAGCCTTCACATCTAAACAAATTGTTTGTTAAGGTCTCGTACGAATTAAGTCATCTCTTCTACAATGTCCACTTTAAAGTGGGACTTCCCCACTGACGCCCAGATGGTGCATAACACGTCATTGCACAACGCCAGACGCTCGCATTGTTATAACATCTAAAGAAATGATGTCAGCGGGGAAGTCCTGCTTTAAACTGGACATTCTACAAGAGGCAGCTTAATTCAACTACACCTGTTTATTACATATATAGCTCCAGTTTCTTAAAAATCAAGTATTACTTCATGTCTGTTGGTCTAGAGTACTGTGTGTGTACCAATTAGCATAATTTGTAGGCAGTGTCATAAACCGTGGATTGCTTCCTAAACGTTATATCCACGGACTGCTTGTTTCTTTCTATAATGACGTCGCTGTCACGTGGGACCGGCTTTTCCACGCTGCAGCAGACTGCTTGTTTGTTTCTATAAAGGTTGCCATGGATCTAGACACTTCCTAATTTATGTGGTTTGCACAGACAAAAATACGGCACATACCACTAGTACCAGCACATCAATAACAGCAAATTTTGAACTATAGTTAGTCTAATTAAAGAAACTTGTCATGTTGTCATGGGTCATGACAGCATAAAAAGAAGTAAGTTTCTATTTTACCGGAAATTTTCGATTACCGAAGTTCGAAAATCGTGGTTGCGTAACTGGAAACTTCCCCTACTGTAAGAATTGCACTACAGGAACTGAAAAACAGTTACGCAATTACCATTTTTAAACTAAACCGTTTTCCATTATCAAAACGCTGCTGCACCGCACTGCTTGTTTGTTTCTAGAAAAGGTTTGCCGGTGCTCTAGACAGTTCCAAAAAAAATGCCATACACAATTACGAGGTTAGACAACATATCAGCATCTATCATTATCAGCACTTACCAGCGGGGTGAATCTAGTATCAGCCCCTAGGTTTGATTAGGGTTAGGTTTGGTTAGGATTAGGTTCAGTTAGGGTTAAATTTAGTTAGGGTTAGGTTTGGTTAGGGCTAGATTTGGGTAAAGTCCGGTTATACCAGTATACTGTTATCGGTTAGGTTAAAGTTGGCAGCCAGAAAAAGCGTGGGGGCTTATTCTAGATGAGACCCCTTACCAGCTTACCGTAACCTACTGGTATTACCAGAGGCGTGCATACCAACACTGTAACAAGCATAACAACTTGACACTGCAATGTATTGACCAAAAGCTAAGGCACCAGTACTATAAAAACAAACTGCAGAAGTTACCATACTGGTTATTGAAGGTTGCCAGTAAGTTCGCCACAGAAACTTCGTCACATTGGTAACTTCGCCACACTTTGAAGTGCGGGGAGATGTGGGGATAGTAGGTAATTGTGTTGGGGTGTGGGGGGAGAAAGGGAAGAGGTAAGAGAGGAGGTGTAGGAAAGAGTGTTGGGGTGTGGGAGAGATGTAGGGAAAGATGAGGGGAATGAGGTGAGGGAGGAGATGTGGGGAAGTGTGTTGGGGCCCCACACCCTAACTCACTTCCCTACAACTCCCCCATTCCTCTCCCCACATCCCTTCCCCACTCACCAACACACTTCCCCACTCACCCCATATACTCTCCCACACCCCTCCCCACATATCTTTCCTTTCCTCCCAACACACTTCCCTACACCTCCCCCCACACCTTTTCCCACAGATCCCCTCACCTCCCTCTACACCCCAACACACTTCCCCACTCACCCCATGCACTCTCCCACACCTCTCCCCACAGTTTTGATTATGTGGTAAAGTTACCACGTGACAATGTTACCTTAATAAATTTAACTGGAAAAGCCTGATCAAATTTTTTACGACAACCGGGAATTTAAACTTGTTTCGGTGTAGTCTAGGCAATGTAAACTTTTCAATGTATAGAAGTGTGGCGAAGTTACTCGCAACCTTATTGAATACCGACACTGTTCCCTTGAAGATTTTAGGAAGTGTTCATTTCACCGAAAATTTCGGTTACCGACGTTCGAAAATCGTGGTTTGCGAAACCGGAAACATCCCCTAACGATTCCCCTACTGTGAGAGTCGCACCACAGGAACCGAAAATGGTTACGCAACTACGATTTTTCAAACTTCAGTAACTGGAATTTTTGGTGAAATAGACACTTCCAAGATTTTAACCAGTACGAATTTGCCCAAATATGGTAATCACTAAAAAGTTGCCCAAACATTTGGCAAATTTTTCCAGACCTTGTATTTCAAGGTCTGGAAAAATTGTTGCTTAAAATAAGAGTTTCTATGGTAAAACACTTTCATTTGACACAAAAAACTTCAGCACTTTCAACTAATTTGCCCATAAATCATTATAGCAATATGCAAAAATTGAACAATTTAGCCCAAAATTTCTCATTTTCTCAAATTTTGCACCTTAGAGGGAACACTGATCAGTGGCGGTACTCGATATCATGTAAAGCTTACATACCTTTCATTTTCAGCCTTCAAGTGTAATTTTGAAGCAGCCAGACTTCTTTCTAGATTCGATATTTGATCTTCAAAGGCTATATCCAATTTTCCAAAATAACCATTTTGAGGTGATGCAGACTTCATTTACAGTTTATTATAGATAGGCTACTGGTATATACTCTGTACTATCTGACTGTTGCAGTATTGTCAATACCAAGTCAACTGCAATTTTCACTTTACACAGTACCAGTACACATGCTTTTATTGCATATTAACAAGGGCCAACAGAAAAGTTGAAACCAATTATAATCTAGGTCTAGAACTAATTGCAAGTTTACTGTAAAAGTGGGGGCTTGTTTAAATTAAGCAAGGTATACATTAACCAACGAGCTACTGGTACCTACAGGCACCGCCATCAGCCTATTCTATCATGCTGCTACACTTCAACCTTACTTTAGAATCTGTTTTTTTTTTGTTTTTCGAAGAACAAATTAATCATAAAAGGCACCAGTACCGGTATGTATGTACATATGGTTGCCAGAACTTTCATCACGTGGGTCTTTCTTCATGTCGACTTTTTGTCACACCAGAGTTATACAAAGAACTCTGATCACACTATACTTCCATACTTCGACGAGTTAAATGACATTACCGAATTTTTCTCGGAATTGCTAAAACCTGCAGGAGCACAAGGAGTCCAAGGACCGCTGGTTTACGGACAACTGGGCACCGAACAGTTGGACACCAGGACAACTGGGCACCGGGCAAGTGGGCACCGGACAATTGGGCACCAGGACAACTGGGCACCAGACAACTGGGCACCAGGACAACTGGGCACCAGGACAACTGGGCCTTGGACAATTGGGCACCGGACAACTCGGCACCGAACAACTGGGCACCACGACAATTGGACATCAGGATAATTGGGCACCAGGACAACTGGGCACCAGGACAACTGAGCACCAGGACAATTGGGCACCAGCACAATTGGGCACCGGCACAATTGGGTTGTCCTGGTGCCCAATAATTGTCCTGGTGCCCAATTGTCCTGGTGCCCAGTTGTTCGGTACCCAGTGTTGTAACTAGCAATCTCTTGCAAGTAAACCCGCGGGGAGCCACACGTCCACACATCTCAGGAGATTGAGGGCAGGTTCAAACACTCATCTCCTTAGCAAATGAAAATAGCCTAATAAGAATGTCAATAAAATAATACATAGTGCTTAGCAGCAGCGCATTCGTCAAAGTCTCTCTAGCTTCTGACCAGTGTTGCCACTGCAGAAAGTGCAAATAACATCAGATTTTGTACAACTTCAACATCAAATTTTTTCAGAGAGTCGAACCGAACCCGAACCTGAACTGCGAACCGGTAAAAACCGCTTTTTTTCGATGAACCCAAACCGAACCTGAACCGTTTAAATTTGAGATCATTGAACCTGAACCGAACCCGACCCTTTAATATTTCAAATCTGTGAACCTGAACCGAACCTTTAAAATTTTATGCAAGTGAACCCGAACCTAACCTATAATATTTTGTGGACATAAACCTGAACAGAAATCGTTTAGTAACAATGTTTGAACCTAAGCTGATTCTTAAAAAATATTAATAAAAATCTCTAGACATGTGCTGTGATGCGTAACATTCTTTCTGCTTACTTGGAGTTTTTTTCTCGTTCTTCCGGTACCGGTACGGTAACTTTACAATAACCTCAACTAAATCTAGTCAGGTTTTTTATTTGTTAACGTTTCGTTGGTACTGACGACCAACACCATCAGAAGGACAAAGCACTGACCTATTCCAACCTTTGCAACATTCT
This sequence comes from Trididemnum miniatum, assembly GCA_964006365.1. NCBI lineage: Eukaryota > Metazoa > Chordata > Ascidiacea > Aplousobranchia > Didemnidae > Trididemnum > Trididemnum miniatum. Next base: position 9,176,627 of record OZ023233.1, on the reverse strand, counting down.
TTCTGCTTTTCAAAATTTAATGAATTTTTACATTTTTATTTAACCTTAATTGATTCGGGCATGCAATTTATATTTCGTTATTTTAATGGTGTAACACCCTAAGTTAGTTTTTGGCCAAATTATAGATTTTGAAGTGAACTCGAACCTGAACCGCGAACCGGTAAAAACAGCTTTTTTTCGGTGAACGCGAACCGAACCTGAACCTTTAAAATTTGGATGTAGTGAACCTGAACCAAACCTCAACCTTAAAAATTTGGTTTCGATGAACCCGAACCGCACCCGAACCTCTACATTTTAGTGCAACTAAACCCGAACTGAACATGAACCAAAATTTGTGAAAAGTCTTGAACCTGAACCGGAACTGAACCGTTAAAAATATAATTTCTTGAACCTGAACCGGAACCGGAGCGATATTTCAAACGGTTCGACTACCTGGATTTTTTACTCTACAGTTTTGTTACACACTAAACACATTTTGCCTTAATATTCCCACAAAAACGGTAGCCCTAATAAATAGTTAAAATGGTTCCATAAACCTGCAGGAGTTACATCTCAAGCAACGATTTGTATGTTCAATATTAAAACACGTGGGCATACAACACCTCAGCAATAGCCTCATGACTAAAACAGAATTGCTTTACTTTTCAACTCAGAACTCAGATAGTGAATCGTTATGCGCATTGGGCAATTTTTGGTTTTTCTACCTATAACTCAGTTATGCTTGAAGTGTTTTTTTTTTTTTTTTTTTTCATTCCAGGAAAGGGAGCTTGATTAAGGAATTTGGTTGGAAAAACAGTCAGTGACACTATACACGCTTTCGAAAGCAGAAAAATAATCATAAGAACTTTAAACATTTTTTTTAACTAACCTGTTTAAAAAAATGTTTCAACATCAGATTAGTAGGTCAAAACATCAGGCATCAGAAATTTTGCCCAAAACATCAGATCTGATGTAAAAACATCAGGAGTGGCAACTATGCTTCTGACCCAGTGACCCAGTGAAGCTTTTTCGTGTAGTGCAGTAGCAAGCGCAACAAAAAAGGAAATGACGTAACAAGTTGCACCAATCTAATTGCGAAATTTGGTTTTGAAACTTCCGGTAATTTGCATTCGGGCAATAGCGAAGACGCGGAAGTGCCAATACGTGCAAAGAGGCTGAAGGCATAATGCGAGGCTGAAACACCCAGTTGTCCTGGTGCCCAGTTGCCTAATTGTCTTGGTGCCCAGTTGTCCTGGTGCCCAATTGTCCTGGTGCCAAGCAGTTGTCCTGGTGCCCAATATTGTCCTGGTGCCCAATTGTTCTGGTGCCCAGTTGTCCTGTGCCCAGTTGTCCGGTGCCCAATTGTCCTGGTGCCCGGTTGTCCTGGAGCCCAGTTGTCTGGTGTTCAATTGTCCTGGTGCCCAGTTGTTCGGTGCCCAGTTTTCTGGTCCCCAATTGTCCTGGTGCCCAATTGTTCGGTGCCCAGTTTTTTGGTCCCCAATTGTCCTGGTGCCCAGTTGTCCTACATTTACATGGCCTAGCGGGCTCACGCGCGCAGGAGACAGATCCTACGTGACGGGTTCGATCGCATTTAACATATATAACGGGTGGCTGCTGACTAGAAGAGCGCAAGTTCATTACGCAGTCTCCCTCAATTACTGTTGAATTTTCAGTTCAATATAGCCTAATTTGCAAATAACCTCAGTTATTTATTATTTCATGCTTTTATTTTTACGTTGACGCTTGCAACAACGTCTTGAAAGGTTTTTAGCACCAATTTTAAACTGTTTTTATCATTAAATGGTGTCACCCCAAAATGGTGACACCCGGGGCGGGCCGCCCCTCTAGTGATGCCTCTGTTACCTATAACCAGGGTTCCCACCGGACCACATCGAAAAATACGCACGCTGCCGTTAGGTTACCAAAAAGTCAAAAGCTCTTTATTGTGAAACCCCTAAAAGTAGGTGAAGACCAATAAAACGTCTTCACGTCCACAGAGCCCCGTTTTTTCACTAAAAATCTGTGCAGACCGAAAAAAAAAAGGTCTTTACGTCCGCAAAATTCTACTTTTTCCGCTAAAATTTCAAAAATAGGCCTAAGCACGTTTCATAGAAATAAGCGCATTCACGTTTTCTACGGCACTGCCCTTGAAAATAAGCACAAATCTTAAAAATAGGCACGAAATGGTAACCAAAACCATGCCTACAAGTTTTGAATATCACCTGCCTATAAGTCTTCCAATTTCGATCTCCAAAACATCGGAATTGCTTGAAAAATTTGCGTGGGATGTAACACGAAAAATTCGGGCATGTCATTTAACTCGTCGAAGTAGGCTATACTGTGGGGATGACGAAAGGTCCACGTGACGAAAGTTCCGGTAACCAGTAGACTGTGAAAATACTGTAAAAGACCAAATTTACTGGATAACTTACATTGTCTAAGGCAGTGGTTCTTAAACTGGGTTCGATGAGTCGGTTGCAGGGGTTCGGCGGACATCAAGAAATTGAAGGCACCTACAATTAGAAAAACGCAACGTGGTCTAATTTTTTATTTTGCGCAAAACTAATGTGTAGTCTCTAGTGATTGATATCATGAAAGTAAGTTTTTCATAACTAGACAAATATTGCGTTTTGCACAACCTTGGGTGTGCACTGCGCAATTATTACGTAACTTGAAACAGGTGCAGGGCACTACAAAACTGTTTGTTGTGCCTGCATGCTTTGCTGATGATGGCAGCTGAATCTGTGTTGTCGAAACGTCCAGTTTTGAGATTTACAGTGGCGTTATTTTTCCTCCTTAAGCTATTTTCGTCCGATATTTATTGTATTTCGAAGTACTGTTTATACTTTACTGGAACTTGTAACCCTATGGTTAGGAGACTACCATTGTTAGATTTTGTGCTCTACTCGTTTCAAAACATTTTTTAACTTTAATTTTAGCAGGGGTTCGGTGAGCACCTGCATGAGACTTGAGGGGTTCGGTAGCATAAAAAGTTTAAGAACTACTGGTCTAAGGGAACATGAGCTGCCTACCAGCGGTGACGACTAAGCGTTTTTTACTGTACATCAAAAATTTGACTATGTTGCAGAAAGCTGGCGTGCTTTTGGCCCTCTAATGTGGGACCATAGATTCCATTCCTCTGTTATGTGTTAATGCTTTGTGTCTATTAACAAGGGGCATCTCAGCTAGAAGACTTCAGGGTTATTCGATGCTCCTTGTTTCTTTTTGAATGCAAGGATTTGTTTTTGTGCGTCTACTTCGTGAAAATAAACTACTACTACCACTATTCTACAATATAGATTCTGCGCTTTGTTTTATTTGTTTACAGACCACGCGAGACCCGCGATCGATCACCCAGCTACACATCTATTTGGGCGCTTACATTAGGAGGAGTACCCGGTAACGGATGTCACCGTTTTGCCGCATTGCCGAGCGTCGCGTAGCAGCAAAACGGACCAGGGTCGTCAACTCATGAATCGGAAAAAGTGCGAACAGCGTTTTTGCAACTTTTCGAAAAGGAAGTGCAGTAAAACTGCTTGAAAATGGCAAATCAAAAGGGCCTAATGTTTTTTGATACCGTAGCTTAAAGCGCTCAGCCAGGAAGACCAATCAATATTTGTCATTGATATTAGGCATAGTGCGACTCCAGAAATTATGCGTGCATGGGCCCAGCCACCACCCAAACGCACTGGGATAATTTAGAAAAAACATATTAAACCATCCACACATTTTCTCGTATGTTGCTCGCGGCCCAATTTTATCTTACGGCTAGTTTAACACCACACTCCGAAAAAATAAAATGCTAACACTTTAAGCAGACGGTTCAGTCATGATGTTAACTAGAAACATTGTTGGCAAAACAAAATGTAAAGAAGCAGTTTAGTGATCAAAGTAGGCCTATGTTTGGATTGCTTGTTCATAAAAGTTAAAGCAGCCATAACTCCATATATCCGGATAAACTATCGCGTGTGCGTATTGCAGCAGCTCTTTTCAGAACGAATAAAACAGAGCCGAAAACGGTAAATGAACTCACAAACAACAGAATCTACTGCAGACTAAAACCACGAGCAGCCCCACTCAAACACAAAAATAAAGTAGCGTTGCTTCTTTTTTTTCATTTCTCTTGGTAAAGCCTCTTTATTTTTCTATTGTTAATTCAAATGGCTTGTTAGTGTCTTTCCACTGGCCTTCGCGCCATTGTCCAGTACTAATCATATATTCCTTCGTTTTATTTTCGATAGAATCATAAGTCTTATCTTCCGCATCGTCTTCATAATCGGTCGTCGTAGCATGTTTAAAACCTTGCTTCACCTAAACAGTAAAAAATATGTTTTTAAATATCAATTAACCTAGTTATAGGCCTACCTTGAACGAAAATAAAATTCCAGCCATTTACTTAAAAAGTTCTTTAACACCTTGATTTATCACTGTATTGCTCAAAATTATGGATAGTTTTAATAATTTAAATTTAAAACCAATTTCTTTTAAATTACGGTAAGCGTACTTCTAAAGATATCTAACTGGAAAGTCTAAGGCCGAATCTTTGCGAAGTCTTTTAAAACACCATTAGCTAAATCTTTCGTGAGTAGTTTCGACTGGCAAGACTAAACTAGGACCGAGTAACACCAAAAAATTTAAAGAAGTATTAATTCTTTAAGTCCAAAATTTGCTTTCTTTTCATAATTTTTTCAACATTATTAATTGCACATTCAACGTAATTTTTTTACATTACCGCTGACAGACTTAAATTTCCAGATTTGTCAACAAATTCTTGAAACTTAATCAAAATCTAAGAAAAAGCCAGCATGCCAACTTCTTCCTCAAAATAATAAGTTAAAACAAATGATTTTTAAAACAAACAAAGCTCTACTCACTAATTTGCGAGCTCTGTTTTCCAACATGGACCAGAGAGTATGCTGAACTCGGAGATCTTTCGGTAATGACAATCCTTGAACTCGACGAACGTCTTCAGTATCGCTACAGCTCAATCGATGAAACTAAAGCATGTAAATTCGTACATTTAATATGCGCTTACCGATACGCGACAGGGACAAGCGACAACTTTTTACCGCACCTTCTTTGTTAGTTTGACAGCTCAGATGGCCGAGTGTTAAGAGTGTCCGCCTCGGCAGCTGTACACTTGGACTTGATTCCGAGTCGGGTCAAACCAATGACTATAAAATTGGTATTCACAGCTTCTCTGCTTGACGCTCAGCATTAAAGGGACAGTGTGGAGAACAAGCCGGCAAGTTTACTTGTTGTGCCGTTGGGAAAGGCACTTGGCGGGATTCCCCCATCTTGGTGTGGAAGACAGATTTTCACAACAAACAACAGGCAACAAACAACAGGCTGGCAACTCCTGAGCGAGCTCGTATAGCGCATTGATCGTTTTCTCCTAAGAAGTGGATCAATAATGGAACAAAATACAAAAAAAAAAAAAGAAATACAAATGCTCAGCGATCACTCGACAACCTTCTACATTCACTTACATTATAAATTTTGTCGCTTGTAGCGTAACGATAAACGCGACTATTATGAAATAACTATAAATCATTCAAATTTGCTGATAACTTTTTCAATTTTTGCGTGTATGCTATTTAATGAGCGGCAATTAAATCTATGATCTTGTTTTCTGTAGCATAATAATCTTCATCTGTATATGAATAAAAGTTACTCATACTTTGCAAATTAATATATTAAAATGTACCTAATGAATAATCTAAAATCAATTCAACCACATTTGAATAAATCAAATAAATAGATACTGAATTTTAAACGATAGTCCATGCAATACACTTCTTTCTCATATTTGCTTATCGGTGAAATGACACTTCAAAAATATACCATTATTATTTTAGAATAGGGAGTTACTTACGAATCACCCTGTAGAAGGCAGTTTAGCATGGCTTGCTTTAATAACAAAAATGGCTACCGATTAGCTAGGTTTCAGAAATTTAAATTTTCAACATGCAAAGAGTAGGCTGAGCCGCATTCCAAAACTCTAGCACTTTTTGCAAATGCATTTTAAGATTATACTTCTCCGACACTGGAAACGTTTAGGGACCCCGCACAATTGCTTCCTTTCTAAAACTTGCGCTCATAAAGGTTCATAATCAAATCCTCAAAAAACTATGCGGTTGACTCACAGCAGTAACAACATAATGGTACATTAATGACGTGCTTGCAATATGTGGACCAGAAGACACATCAATATATTGTCCGCATCTGTACAAAATGATCGGCGAGTCGGGACCATTGGCGTCAACTATATTTTGGATTCTATCGCTTTGACATCTAAAAGAGTTTTGCATCAATAAACAGACCAAAACATAGCAATCAGAATAAAATTACGAATCTATAAGGCATGGAGGAGGTAGTGCACTATCGTTATTGCAAGGTCGATGAGAAGGTGCTCATATGGGCCCCCACCTCATGCCTTCAGCGAATATTCGTAAGCACGATGAAGTAACCATAATGAACCCATGTTTAATGCGTTCAGGCAATATAGCAACCACAAACAGTTTTCTCAAACAAGATAGTCGTAGGCTTGAAATACTGACAGCAGAAATTCGACATTTGATCATTCACAGAAAATTCGATTCAACGGTTTACACGTTGAATCTAAGAAAGCATAATTCTGAGCATCAAGTGTGGAGGCAACTGGAGAACGCAAGTTCACTGCAGTTTGATATTTACTTCCTGCCTCTTCTTACTCAAGAAATGGTTTATAGTATCATATAGAATTAAAGCTCAGTCAGTGCTTTTCGGCATTTTTGTTTTCACAGAGCGGTAACCACCACATGAAAAATCGCGCTATTCATTGTAATTACAAACCTGTCATCAGCGAAGATATGAAACGCAGTTTGAGGCGTTACTTCTAATCGTTCAAATTTTAAGTTTTTTGATATGATTGACCTCGCTACTTTTGTAAAGTATATTAAATCTTTCTCGCTCGGTTGCCAGTCCTTTAACTTCTCATCCAAAACAATATCGTAACAAAATGCACCACGATTTTCTGAAAAAAAAAAAAAAATCAAATGAATCTTAACTATGCTATGAATGCTAGACAAGGGGCGTTGTGGTTTAAGATATCGCTATCGGTGCGAATGGTCTTGGGTTCTACTCCTGGGACGGTCAAAATTCGACACAGTCGCGAACTGCTGGCCACCGCTGCGACGTTTTTGTGTTGGTCAGGCGCTACGCCGCGGAGATGGCCCCGGGCACTTGTTGCACACTTCGACATAATAGCGAGCACGATGAAGATTTAATTTCTTCTTCTTACGAATGCTAGACGAAAACCATTCATATACTTGCCTGAAATATATGGCAAATGGTACAAACCGACTTCAAAATTTTCTTTAAACGCTTCTTGCATAACCGCACCAAGAATAAACGAACATGAATTCCAGTAGGCCTAAAATAGAGAATCAAAACGAATTACCGGTATACGTGGTGATTCACGGGAAATGGACGTTTTTAGAACTCTCCTTGCTCTTCTAGAGCAAGTGGTTAGGGGGTGAGGAAGATAGTCTTTAACCTGCTTAAGATGCCATTTAGTTTGATGTTATATAGCTATTTTTTACGTTAAGTAAATAATTTGCAGTTTCTGTCTTCCTTAAATACATTCGTTTCTCATGACTCACCCTGTACATTACAGATTTTGGGATAATAAGGTAGCTGTACAACGAAGACTCCAAAAAAAATTACAGATTTACGAAGGTCATACTATAAATTTTTTTGCATATAATAGCGTGACAATAATTTGAAAGAGCTTTTGCAGACATCAGAGGTTGATACTTTGTAAAGAAAACAGTCAAGTGTGATTTGCTGAAAAATTTGCGTAGCTCTCATCCTGAGTTTCATCAAGCTCACAACAATGGGCCACTCCAGAGCTTAGTGGCGTTGCAAGGCCAATTAAGCTTTTATATTCGGAGACAAAACTAATCTAAAATCCTAAAAACATGTGCTAAGGGAAAAATTTAGAGGTTGAAGACATCGCTATCGGAATGTCTCAGGTTCGATTCACAGGACAGTTAAATCGGACACAGTGTCGCACTGTCGCCATCAGTTCGCCACTGCTACAGTATTTTTTAGGGAGTTCGAAGCTGAGTTTTCCAATCTTTAAACCGTAGAATGACGCACTCCGCCACTCCTCACATGATTCGGTGCAATACCGTGAATTTTTGAAGTAACAAAAAACGAAACTTTACTACCGGCTCTTCAACACTTAAGTTAAACATGCCCTCTGGTCAAATACACCCAAATCATTTGAAATTAGGAAAGAATAAATATACCTCTTAAGTCTAAGATAATCCCAGGTGCAAAATATCAAGCAACTTAAAAATATCATTGCGCTATCAAAAGTAATCTTTTCTGTTGCAAATGTAAACTTATTTGGTAATAAGAACTTACTCTGTTCACTTGTTGATGATGCCATTCAGTTGAGTTTTCCATGTTAAATTTTAAGATTTCTACTTTACAATTACAAGTTAAGGGTCTATGCATATCCCATAGAATTGGCTTGACTTCAGTTTCTTCTGGATCAATCACCTAGAAATATAAATTTTTACCTAGTATTGACGCTAATATTCTACACGTACGCTAATATTCTACATGTAAAATTCACTAACACATGGTCCCAAAAACTTAACTCTTTGTGTATTCCGTCAAAAAAAGTAGTTTAATCAAACAGTATTTTGTTTTTGAATATACTAAACGCAAAAGTCATGAAAAAAATTTCGAAAATATAATCCTATATAACTTTTAAAACTTAATTGATCGTCGTAACACACACAGAAAAAGAAAACATTAAGCTTCGTTTACATTAGCGACAGTATTGTATTTATCACAAAAGCTAAACTATTTAATAAGTGTTGTATTTAAGATAATAAATCATGTTTTGAATAATTGATTGCGGTACAGAACTTATAGCCCTGAAAAAAGGCGCTTTAACTTTAGGCTTCTAGAAACATTCTATCATAACAATCTATAAATGTTACCTAAAAGAGTTACGATGGAATGTGTCTTGAAACCTAAAACCATGCTTTACTACAACAGTCTTTCACCTCTGTTCCTTGTAAAGGCTTGAGAAGGGAGGATGCTAATTGAGTACTGTCGGTTGGTGTCACAACAGCCAATACGCCCGAATCTGCCACTACCTTTGACATATCTAAAAAAATCTTCAAATTCGGGAATGGTCTGTACATTTTTTTCTTGGAAGTTTGAAAAACAGTACCGGTATGTGAAACATATCAAGCTAAACACATTACACAACATATAAATCAAGTAATACCAAACACACATTTGGCATTGCTCACTAAATAAAGTAGCATATAATTAGTGCAACTAAAAAATCATTGATCTAAATCCAAGTACAGCATTTCGTTATTCTTCATTGTACTATTTAGGTCGATCATGTAAATATTTATTAAACCACCAAAATACTTTAAAGATAGATCAACCATATAATTCAAATCACAAAAAGAGATCTGTACAAACCAATCACACTAATTACAATTTTCAAACTTCCTTATTAAAGAAATCATAAACTTACGCATTGCACAATGATGGGGAGTGGAAATATGTTTGTTCATAAACATTACAGCATTGTCAGATATTCCTCGACCTTGATATCGAACCTTAAAAATAAAACTGAAATGCTTATTATATCACAATGTTTGCACAATGGCTGCAAGTATGAACAACGTAACTCCTTTATACAAAAAATTGAATTTGTTAAAATTTGATGATATTTACAAACTTGAATTGGCAAAATTTATGTACTTGCTACAGCAAAGTAGTCTTCCCTCTGGCATCTTCGACAAATTTACCAAAATTGAACAAATTCATGGCTATAATACTAGACAAGCAAGTGAATTAATTTATTACGTTCCTAAATTTTCAAAATCAATCTCGCAAAATCATATTTTATTCCGAGCTACAAAATTATGGAGAGAATTAAACAAAAATTTTAAATCTATGGGCTGGATTAACTTCAAGAAAAGTTACAAAACATCGCTATTGGAAAATTATTAATCTTAACACATTTTTACACTTCTAATTGGCCGATTTGATTTCTACCGGCTTTATATGTAAAATTAATCGATCTGACGTTGCTGTGCGAATTACTCTAAACTTATAATATCGCTCATTAAAACACCTTTATCACTATTATTGACCCAATGGTTTAAATTATCCGTTAATCTCCTTCACTCACAAAAACTATCACAATGCAACCCAACCAGGAGGTATCTTGACTCGATAACCGAAAGGTTTTTCGATACCTCCTGGCCATTATAATGGAATGTAAATAATTTTGTTGTCTGTGAGTGGCGTCTGTGTGTTTATTATAATGGCAAATAAAATTACTACTACTACTATGAAACACCAATGCGGATAACAAAAAAATGCTATAAAAAAAAAAAAAAAAACTAAACAAACCAAATAAAAAATCAACCCTACATAAATATAATATTATGCAATACATAGGTGAAATGAATAATGGGCTTTCCCAGAGCATTGTACAACCATACAATCGATCGTCCGCGACTTTCCTCGTTTTGCGTTCTTCTGAGGATTAGGGTTAACCCTAACCCTTACCTGCTCAACATCGCTTTATATCAGGAGAACGTGAAACAAGAAAAGTTGTGGACGATCAATTGTTCACTACATTCCAAAACATTATACGAAATGGGAGATTTACATAAGATAAACCTTACTTCTACTTTTTCCAAACGAGGAACCAATCTGGCAAGTTGTTTCTTTCTAGCATCGTCAAAAAGCGCATTACTATCTTCTCTTCTCATCACAGAAACATTTAAATTTGGATCTTTTAGTGAATCTTGAATGCTTTGATCTTGATTGCTTGAGATTGTGTTCACACTTTCAGACATGTATCTTTGTGGTATCCGAACATCTGTTAGGCAAAAACAAATGACATTGGAGCCTTGGGTAAGAGTGTGACAGCAAGTAAGTCATGCTTGAGGATTTGACATAAATCTATAGCAAGCTTTATGATTAGACCCACAGACACAATCAACTGGTAAGACCCTGTTTTGCTTGCTAAGAACAGATAGAGGTACATGCTTTGTACATACAAGTGGATGCATTATGCAAGTACAGCTACAGTAGTCTTGAAGATTTGGGTAAAAGGAACAATCAGCCGTCTGCGTAAATCGACCATCCGCGACTTTCCCAGTTCCACATTCTTCTGACATCAGGTGACTAAGAGTTAACCCTAACCCTCAGAATAACACGAAACAAGAAGTCGCGGACAGGTGATTGCACATTGATGATCGATTGTTCACTTCGGCCAAGTTTTCGAACATGAAAAAAGATAACATTTAAAAAATAGCAATGTCTATTTGTCATTAATGGCAAAATACTGATTGACCAAAAAACATAGGTGTGTATACGCATGACTGTTGATTGGCTCATACGCATGTCCGGTTTTGAGGAAACTAGCCAATCAGTAATCTGCTGCTAACGGCAAAACAGACACTTCCTTAAAAAATTGACACATATATATATATAATGACAAAAACTGAAAATATTATTACATTTAAGTAGCCTACAGTCCAAACTTATGTGCCATCATAAAAGGAACAAACCTGTAAACGAACTTGTTTTTGGAATACACTTGTTTATTTTACTCAAAAAACGCATCATTGAATTGTTAACCTGACAGTTTCATGCAAAAAAATATTTCAAACAAATACTGTCAACCATTTCAGCTACTTTTTTATACTTATGTTGTCAATCTGTGTTAGGACAATAACACAGGAACATATTTAATTCAATTTAAGATACAATACAGTGGTGCTAGGTAATAAGCCAAAGCACACTAATATGTAAGGAAAAAATAGCACAATATCAAATTAGAATATAGAAATAACTTGCAAATTAATAGCACAGAGTAGCAAAAAATAATGAGAATAAAGGCAACTGTAAAATAAAAAAATCTTTCAAAAAGTAAGAGAAGCAAAAGAACAAAGGTTAAAGTTTTTTAAACGCTTCCTAAATATAACAATATTGAGCGCAGAAATTACATAAGGTAGATTATTCCAAACTTCAGTATATAGGCACGTGTAAAGAAGAAATTACTGAATTGGTCAATATTGGCACAAAATTTGGATTTAACTGTAAATTATGAGAACAAAAGTTATACTTTCTAACACAGGGTTCAAAATAATTATCAAAGCGCAAATCAAAAAGATTGTGATAAATCTTAAATATAAGAATGATATCAAATTCTACGTAACATATGATACTCTAGTGACTTAATGCCTAGCTTATGTAATGAAAGTGTCTAGCGCACCAGCAGCCTTTTACAGAAACAAACAGACTGCTGCAGCACAGAAAAATCAGTCCTATGTGACAGCGACGTCATTATAGAAACAAACAAGCAGTCCGATGAAGCAGCATTTTGATTATGGAAACCGGGCCGGTGCTCTAGACACTGCCTTATTTAAACGATCAACATAAAACAGGGGTGGGCAAATATTTCACACAAAGGGCCAGATTTGAAAAAACTGCTGAAGCCGCGGGCCGCACGCTGATTGGAAAACAAGGTCAAGACCTTTCTTTTTTGGAAATCACGGTCCACGTACAAATGTGATCTCCAAAATAAGAGGTTTTCACCTCGTTTTTTATTCCAATTTTGCACCGTTGAGGCTTATTTTTTGAAAATCACCGCCATCCATGAGCTTTAAAGGAAAAAAAGGGTCTTCCGCAAAATTCACGGTGAGAATTTAAGTTTGTGTAAGTGCAGGCAGGCCAGAATAAAAAGACTGGCGAGCCGGACTTGGCCCGCAGGCCATAGTTTGCCCATGTCTGGCATAAGAGTTAGGTCCAAATGGTACTGGTATATTGCAGCATACCGTAAAAACACATTATATACAGGTAGAATATATTTTCTTGTACTGATTTCAAAAGAAGTACCGATGACAGTATATCAAGGGTTTGGAGCCAGAACTGGCTATGTCCGAAATCATGATTTTCCGTAAACTGCATTTAAAGTTTCAGAGCTCATTATAAAAATGGACATAGCCAAAAACACATGATCAGTTTAACATGCTTACTGTCTAGCTGTCAGGGCTGCAAACTTGGTCAATTTGTTTATCGAGTTTAAGTTCAAGTTTGAGTTCAGCTTATTTTACGAGTTCGAGTTTTTATTTTTGCCAGTTCAAGTTTGAGTCCAGTGAAAATTTATCAAGTTCTTTCGAGTTTAGAAAAAAAAGTGGTTATCTTGAGCATGGCGCAAGTTGTTTTGAGTAAAAACAAGTGATTATTGAATAAAATATTTTCGAGTTAGAATTCAAGTTCTCAGCCCAGAATATTTACGAGTTCGAGTTCTCAGCTCAGACTTTTTTCGAGTTCGAGTTTGGTGAAAAGATCGAGTTCTTTCAAGTTCAAGTTTGCAGCCCTGCTTACACAGTATATATATAGAGTGTGTGTAGGACTAAGCCAATTTGAGAGCAGAAGCGCACCCACAGAGAGTGGAATTTTTTGGACTTGACACATTTTTGCCGAAAATGGACATAAACAGTTCTCGCTCCAAGCCCTCGATATATATCGTAATAACCGTATTGGTATATAACCTAAATATCCTGGTAGCTAAATCAAAATAAAACATATCTGGCAAAATATCCTTCAAATTGTACAGTATATATCCTAGCGACTACTTACTCTGTTAATACAGAACAGTGGTCTATTTGTAATGGCAATCACTTGTAAACTGCTTAAATTTTCGGAAGTGGCTGTTTTTACGATCCTGTAACATTTGTCTCTTTGGTTTATTTTATTTCTTTGTCACACTCTCATACAATTGAGAATGGCGTAAAGGAATAATAAAAGAAACAGAGCTTATTTGGAGTCTCATCTACAATAAGCCCCCACGCTTTTTCTGTCTGCCAACCTTAACCTAACTTATGACCTTAACCTAACCTATAACCTGACCCTAACCAAATCTAGCCCTAACCGAACCTAACCAACCGAACCTAATCTTAACCAAACTCAACCCTAATCGAACCTGGGGGCTGATACTAGATCTAACCCCTTATTTGTACTAGCTCGTACAAATAGCAATTGCCTAAATCTTTTTGGGCACAGAATACAGTAACATACCAGTACACGCTACAAAAATTACGGTACATAATAATAATGATTTATTAGTCCCTTAAGATGAGAGTCAACCTTGTTGTCAATCATCTGACTAAGGGACATATCATAGGCTAGGCCTACACAGTACAAAACCAAATCATCACAGATATCACAGTAACAATTATCGATAACACAGGAGGAAAAAAAAAGACACACACACACTTTAAACATCCGGTACATCACAAAAAGCGAATTCAAAATAATGACACTTCAATTTGCGATTGAAAGTTTGTAAATTATCAATTTCTCTAATGCTAAGTGGTAATGCATTCCAAACTTGAGAGGATGAATATGAAAACATACATTCTGCTTTAACTGTTTGACACTTACACATAATTTTCAAGCAAAAACACATCTTCATTATCTCTAAGATTATACTTATTCAATGGTATTTTTCTAGCAACAAAATCCTGAAGGTACTGTGGTGAGGATCCTTGCAAGCACTTAAATGTCAGCATAGCAATTTTGAATTTAATTCGGTACCGTACTTAAAGGGCAAAAATGCAATTTCTTCAAATTAGGCAACATATGACATTGACTTCTTGATACACGCATATTAAAAACAAAACGTACAGCAGCATACAGCACCTTAGTAAGTTTCCGTACAAGAAATGCAGGTAAATTGTAAAAAATTGCATTACAGTAATCTACAGATCTAGGTGAGACAAAATCATTGAGTGCACTAGCTGCGTTTTTAGAGGTATAGAGAGCTTTGAACCAGTTCTACCACGATTTCTAATATTATTATAGCAAACGAATACTATTTTATTAACATGTTTGTCGAAAAGCAGATTACCATCAAATACAACTCCCATATTCTTTGCAGTTGTTGACGGAAGCAACACATCATCGGTACAAGCATTTAAAGTAGAAAGCAGTGTTCCCTCTAGGATTTTAACTAGTGCGAATTTGCCCAAATGATAATTTCATTGAAATTTTTGCCCAAAGATTTCACTACTTTGAGGACCCCTTTTACAAATTTTTTGCATTAAATTTGCTTTTCCAAGATATAAGCTACAATCTTGCATTAAAATATTCAAGTTTTTCAGTTTTGCATTTCATAATATTAATTTCTGGTTCAAAATCAGTAAAATTTGTCTAAAAATTTCACATTTCCTCAAATTTCTCACTCTAGAGGGAACACTGGTAGAAAGCCTTTATTCCACCAGAAATTCCGGTTACCAAAGTTTGAAAATCGTGGTTTGCGAAACCGGAAACATCCCCTAACGGTTCCCCTAATGTGAGAGTCGCACTACAGGAACCGTAAAACAGTTACGCAACTACGATTTTCAAACTTCGGTAACCAAAATTTTCGGTGGAATAGACACTTCCTTTAAAGCAATTCTTGAAATAATACAATCATCTACACTATGACATGAGGAAAACTCAATGAAATTGGTTTTTAACTTATTAAGCTTTAGATGATTACAGTTCATCCACTTATTCAGGTCACAGACAAAAGCTCCAATCTTTTCATTTATAGGACGCAACGACATACTGGTAATTCTGTAGACCACACTTTTCCAGCTTCAATGCATTTTCAGATTATCAGTAGCCTGCCTGTATAGCATACTGGTACCTCAGAGCTGGGCAAACTACGACCTGCGAGACCATTTTATGCGGCCCACAGCCATTTACGGTACAGAAATACAAACTCTTTCAGTACCATGAATCAAGCTGAAGACCCTTTTTTGCTCATCACTGATTTTAAGTGGAAAATAGGACATCTGAGTTGACCTTTTTTTTGCAATTCAAATAAGCTGATAAGTGGGGCCCTCGACCTTAAATTTTTTTTCAAATGTGGCCCTTTGTGTAAAACGTTTGCCCACCCCTGCTGTACCTGAATAGTAACACTATCCTGACCAGTACAGCACTAGGCTAGTCTACTGGTCCAGCCCAGCTGCCAGTGAGAAAAGCTTATGGGGTTGATTAAACAGAAAACGCCAAATGACTAGATGCCTATAAAGCAAAATGAAAAACTTAGGCTCAGGCTAACCACAGCTCTGTCACCAGGTCACCTTGGATGCTTTTCTTAATCCTCGAAACATCGGTTTGATCCCATCGCTTTGCGTTGTCCCATCCTGCCAAGGGAAAAAATTTAGATAATCTGTAGGCTTAGTTATTTGGGTCCTAAGCAAACAAGCTTTAACAACTGCATACGGGGTTGACAGTGCCTACAGCTGTACAGTGCCAAATTAGTTCTACAAAGCCTGCAGTGCCAAATTAGTTCTACAAAGCCTGCAGTGCCAAATTAGTACTACCAGTTAAAACCAGTAAAACTCGAATTTCATAGATATCACAGTGCACTTGTTCGTACTTTCCTTACACAACAAACCCAATCCATTACTAATGTTCAAAGGACACTCATTACTATTCTGGTTAAACTATTAAATAAAGTCTCTTCAGTGGTGCTTAAAACTTCAAATCCATGAAGTAAATCCATCAACATACAATGCATTCTACCTAGCACCTTTAAAGGTTACTTCTATATCAAACTCAAGTTTTTGGCCTCAAACAACGATACCCAATGAAAGAACCTATAACCACTAACCCACAACTAAGTTCCTGATAGCCTAACTAGCCCACATCACTAGAAGCCCTTATGGCAACCCACTCATTTGCAGCTGCAGACGCGTTTCGACCTTACAACCTCTGGTTGCTATGCTGCACTGATGATACCATAATAAGGTCGAAACGCGTCTGCAGCTGTAAATGAGTGGGTTGCCATAAGGGCTTCTAGTGATGTGGGCTAGTTAGGCTATCGGGAACTTAGTTGTGGGTTAGTGGTTATAGGTTCTTTCATTGGGTATCGTTGTTTGAGGCCAAAAACTTGAGTTTGATATAGAAGTAACCTTTAAAGGTGCTAGGTAGAATGCATTGTATGTTGATGGATTTACTTCATGGATTTGAAGTTTTAAGCACCACTGAAGAGACTTTATTTAATAGTCGAAACGTATCCCGTCTGGTGCAAAATATTCTGGTTAAGTAGTTGAATAAATGGACACTCATTACTATTCTGGTTTCATAAAATCTGGACTCCTTTTCCAACGCGACCCCAGACTTTTAGCTATAGATTTAATTTCCAGTAGGCTGCTGTCCAAATCGAAGACCATCATCATCATTCTTGTTTATTTACCGCGCAAAAGTGAAACAGTACCGATATCGCAGTTGTAAAAAAAATACTAAAAATTTCGAGTCTTTCATAATTGGCACATTGGGAGACCATAAGAGAGCAAGTTGCTCATCG
The DNA here is from genome assembly GCA_964006365.1 of Trididemnum miniatum. NCBI lineage: Eukaryota > Metazoa > Chordata > Ascidiacea > Aplousobranchia > Didemnidae > Trididemnum > Trididemnum miniatum. The sequence goes on along the minus strand of OZ023233.1, from coordinate 9,159,241 downwards.
ATTCATAGTTGCCTGATGTTGATTGTTATTTGCTATTTGGTGTTGCATTTTTTTTTCGAGCGCCATGAATCGACATCAAATAATAAATTTTGAATTAAATTTAAATTCAAGGTTAAAATGAAAGTAAAATAAATTTAAATGGCAACACGACCAGTTGCCAAAGAGAATAAACGCTTTCTGGATTTCCTTTGAATAAATGCGTTTTTGTTTGAAGAGAGACACGATTCGAAATTTATTGCCGATGCTTCGTTTGCAACGCATTCGTTGAGAAAGGTATGCTGATCTTTAGTCTGCTTCTTGTAAATTAGGAAAATGCCGTATTTGTATTTTTTAAATGTTTTGAGTCGAAGTAGAATAGATTGGTTGAATAAATTGGTTGAGGCAGCCCGAATTGGTTAAAGCACAGTAATGTCGACTAGCCTGCAGGCCTAGTCAGCTAGTGTAGATTTTTACCAGCTAAAAGAATTACACTAGTAGTTGAGGCAGTTTTATACTAGGCTACCGGTACTTTTTGCTGCTTGCCAAATCTGAAGCAGAAACTCCTGGTACCTGCAGACTATACTGGTTGCCTATTGCTTTAGACAACTTATCTAGTCTAGACATTAGTTTTATTTTCAGCTATATTATCTACCGCACGGTATTTTATTTTGAAGATGTTATCGAAGCAAAGTGTAGTGGAGTAGAGGTGTAAGTAAAAATATCATTGAATTTGCTCAAAACATTGATACGATTGGCTCTATACTGGTAGGCCTATTATATGCCTAACATTACTGAATGAAATTATGTTTGACGTCAACAAAGAAATTGAGAATGACCAGCAATCACCAACAACTAACGATTTGCAACCTCAAAATTCCATGTCAATATCAGTTGTGCAAGTTTCAAATGACAAAAAGTTTTTTAAAGCAAGGTGATAGACTACAAGTTTCCTTTTTATTTTTCATCTTATCTTTGCAATTATTCCTGTTGTATTTTTAAAAAATAAAAAGGCAGTGTCTATTTTGCCGTCAGTGGCAAAATACTGGTACTAATTGGCTAAAAAATACAGGGGCGTGTATATGCATGATTGCTGATTGGCTTGGGTCTATACGCACGCTCGGTTTTGAGAAAATTAACCAATCACTAGTTCGTCAGTAATGGCAAAATAGACACTTCCATCTGTAAAAGTGTGGGGTTGGTTTTCAGTGTAGGCAGATGTAAGTGTGACATTATAGCATAAGGATATCAACAGCCAATACGACATATTTCCTTATAATTGTTCTACCAGTAAACAATCATTTTATTAAAAATGTAGGAAAAAGTGGAAATAGAGTATTTTACAGGTAAAAATCCTTCAACTCGCGTTTACTGAAACTTGAACTTGAAAAATGATAATTGAGAATGACCCCATACTTATCCCAAACTTGACAAAAACTGTTTGAACTGAAATGTTTGCAAATTTGCAGCTCTGATATCATGATCAAAAATGATTTAATGATGTATCAAAACATGAATTTATTTTTGAACTATTTAATGTAACAGCAGATGTTAGAGATATAACATTTTAAGTGATATGAATTTTTGATTTTATTTTTCAGAATGCAACCATATAATTCAAATGGTCAAATACTAAAAGAAAATGCTGGAATGCCTTCAACTCATCGATCTCGTGCATTATCAACTCCAGAAGTATCACTGAATGATACAAAATCTTTGGTAATTTTAATATTGCATTATTAAAGAAATTAGTTGTTGAGTTGGTTAGTTAGTGTTGGTAGAGTTGCAGTGCCTGCTGCCAGTGTTGACAGTTTCAATTGTGACATCATAAAATAGCAATGTCAATAGCCGAAAGGGAACATTGCTCGTTGTGATAATTGCAATTTACATGTTTTTTTAATTATGTCTTCAATGCAAGTTTTGTATAGTCCTGTTATAAATGCTTCTGCTTTCAATTTGTAGTGTGATACACAAGCTTGATTCTTAATTTGAAGCTGAAGTCTTTTGTTTGTGTCGTTGCTATGTGTGAAGTCAAGTCGGTGGTACTTATGTCAACCTGCTTTCTTCTGAATATTTTTTTGCAGTTTTTCAAGGCAAATTGATAAACGTTGCACAAAAACTGCTCTTAACTACTCAGGGGCATATTTAGGGATGGGGGGCATTTTGCCATGCCCGCCTGTTTTGACTTAGTTGTTGAGTGACTGAAATATGCCAGACCGTTGATGGCTTTTGCAGTCTATGCTCTCTCCCCACCTTTTAGAATTTCTTGCTGTGCTGCGGTAACTGCTGCTGTTTTGATAAATATCAAAAGCACAATCATACGAGTATTATCTAATAAACTCTATGGAAGAATGATTCAGTAATCGCTAGGTAGAAGCGTTGACTGATGGGAAGTTAGTTGCAGCATTTGCTGCAGTGTTTTTTTAAACTTAAATAAAATCAAAATGTAATAAAATATTTGATTTTGTAGTGGAAAATTAATGCTATTATAATTTAAAGAGCTTCATATCTCCTCGGAAGACAAGAGTTCATCCCAAACAATCCAAAAACAGCTCGAAGCTGAGGTCTATGAGCACACCCAACATGAAAAACATGCTGTCATTGACCAATACTAAAACAGGTAATGTTGACTGACTGATTGACTAAACTCTTTGTAATGAAAATTCTGTGTCCACCCTTGATTTTTCAAGGCTCTTCGTTTTTAAGCCGCTTCATGTTACAATGGATGGTTTGCTTTAAAGCTGATGGGAATTCCCCAAAACGTCATGCGCAATGCAGGCTTGCTCTTACCCTAACTGTTACTTCACAATTTGGATTACGCGATGACGTATTGGGGAATTTTCCTCTGCCGCTTTTTAAACCAATAATTGTAATATAAGGCGCTTTAAAACAAAGAGCCTCAATTTTTCTTGTGGTAAAGTTTTGTTTAGTTTGTTTGCTTTGTGTTTATCATTATAATATTTCGAAGGTAACTTAAATAAAGAGAATGTTTTGTCTGATCAACAATACTATGTATGTACCGAGCGAAAATTTGTCATCAGTTAAAGTCTGAAGTATGAAGCTGATTCAATGGTCATTGACTTTATAATATTTATTTTCTTGAGTGTGTGTTTTTTTTATGATAATTCATCTTTTAATTGTGGTTTAGTTGACCGTCTAATATCTGTGGAAGAAGAGATGGAAGAAAGATTATCAACTCCTAATAAAATATTTTTGCCCAAAATGGACCACTCTGTAAATTCAGGGTCAGTGGGTATATATTTGCTATTTTTGCTTCGGATCTAATAAAAATCGATTCAAATTATAGACTTCACTAATAAAATCATATTTTCCACAAAGCAGTTGCTAATGTATTTATAGCGTTGTATTCTAAATGGCACGTTCTTTTGCGTGTTCATTTTACTCTGATCTTAAATTGTGCGAGACTAGCTGTTTTTGACATAAAGTTGTTTTTATCTTTCATTCGTACCTTTTTGTTACATCTGTTTGCTACCTCTAGTAATATATGTTGTCAATAGCGAAAATGCTGAACAGCTAACAATTTTTGAAAAACTATATTTTCATGACACGGTAATTCGCCGCTTAGCTCAGTTGTTAGGCACAATGCTATTGGTGTTTGAGGTCTGGGGTTCGATTCCCGTGCCGGTTAGTCGGATACAGTGTTGCCAACGGCTCGCCACTGCTGCGACGTTTCTTCGTAGCTGTGTTGCCCAGGCGCTAAGCTGCTGAGATGGGCCGTGTGTGTGATGACGATTTGATTGTTATCTGCTTCATTGTACATTGACAATTTTGGTGCAGAATGATGCTTCAATCGTTATCAAGATCTTCCACTCCTGGGAGAGATTTCCTTGATTTAGAAACTCCTAGAAACCGACAAAGTGAGTCGTTACATGCATGTTCATAACATCTCTTTACCAGGCTTGCAAGCTGCGACTTTATAGCGATGAACTCAAATTTAACTATGAGTGAGGATAAGGGTCAGATCAGCTTGCGATCTTAGTTAAAAGCCACTGAAAACTATTGTTAAACTCTACTAGCTGCGGCCAATAAACCTGTCACCTGTGGTTTTTAACTGACGTGCGAAGCCAATCTTCAGTGATTAGAATTGTTATAACACATATGCACTCATAAAATTTTGCATTTTTTGCTTGTAAATGAAATAAGTTTTGTAACTTGGACGATGGACGTGTGAAAATTAAATACTCAGTACAATTTTCCTTGGTTATTAATATGAATTAAATTCTTGTATTAATGTTTTAGGTGTTACTCCAATTGGTGGCCGACCAATTCATAGTCCATTTTATTCGCCTCGAAAATCTACATCATTTGTTCGTTTGAATCCTATTAAATCCAGTGTTGCCAATTTAAAAGAAAAAAATTATGACGAAAAAGAAATAGTTGAAAATTTGCCCTCTTCTCCATTGCTTACTGTAAGCACCCGAGCACACTACGGAACAGATTCGATTTATCCACTCTCTGTGTCGCCTACTCCCCGGGGTGGATTGAGGCCTCCCCTTGAGCCTGTTTCTGAAAGCGCCGAACATTTGAGTCCATTATCAGTTCCAAGAACGGACGATTGTGTCACTGAAAATAACCTAACTGTTGACTTGTTTGATGACAATGACCCCAATGTAAACAGTGATGTTGTAAGCGATGGAAAAGAACCATCTAAAGCGAAACGCAAGTTGGACTGGAATAAGAGTGACAAAAACAACATTGTCAGCGACAAAGTAAACGACAACAAAGATCTTAAAAGTGTATCTCCACCGTTGGTGAACGGATGTGACGCAAATGCTAAAAATAATAGAAACGTAATCGATTTTCAAGGTCTGCTCAATGCTGTTCCAGATGCTGAGAAAATTGATCTCTTAAATCCACAAAATGACAAACTAGCTACAGAAGAAAGCAGGCGCAATAAGAAGTCTGAAAAGAGAGCTAAGTCTTCAAATTCAATTGTGTTAGTGCCTGCTTTGCGTACTGAGCATCTGTCTTTACGTCAACGTAAAAATAGTGGTAAAACAGTTCAAAATGAAACTCCTAAGTCAGAAGAAAACAAAGTAGTTATTACTAAGCAGGAAAAAACACAGTCTTCAAATTCTTCACCGAAATTCAAACCCACTTCTGCCAATGCATCTGAGAAAAGTGTAGCGAAATCAAGCATGTCAATTATAAACCCTAAGCCTGCAGCATCAAAAGAATTGGTTTCGGATGAATCAGGCAAGTCTGGATTTAAAGGTAAAGAAAGACAAAAAGCGACAGCTTTTGTTAAATCTTTTAATTTTAAAACTGCCAAAGAGTTTATTGAAGCACGAAAAAATAAAGAAATTAATAAATCATCTCGAGATTCTCAAACTGCGGAAGTTCCAAAACAAGAAGAAACACCAATTTGCGACAGTCAAGAGTCGACCAATGCAACAGCAAAAGTAAATGACGATTTATCACCCCTACCTGCGGCTACAACGATTGAGAGTGTTTCGTTTGAAAAGCAAAACGCCATTAACTTCTCTAGCAAGAATGAGGATTTTGAAACACCAACGTCTTTGAGTTTGTTTGTGCCAGAGCAGGACGAAGCTGTAACGATAACAATTAACTTAAATAACAGTAATGAAGATGACAGTACAAAGTTTGAAAACTCCAATAAAAGCGAATCAGTCGCAGAAAAAAGCAAAAAGCAAAAGATGTCCTCTCGAGCAGTGGAAGCTACAAGCAGGCTCTACAAATCATGTAATGAAAGTACTACTAAAACTGAATCAAAGAAAAATTCAAAAAATTTGAAACTAAACACGAAAAAAATTGTATCGGCGAAAAATAGTTCAAAGAAATCTCCAGATCAGTCAAACAAAACATCAGGAAAAACTTCGAAAAGTACAAAAGTTCTTTCTGCAGATGCTAAAAAAAAGAGAAAAGTCAATAATAGTGGTGGCCTGAATTTGAAAGACCAAATTTCAGATCGTAAAACAAAGAGTGCAAATAACAATAGCCGATTGCCTGTGCGTGAAGATCAAGTTACAGTTCAATCGCCTCTAGAATGTTTGAGTGAAAAAAGCAATCCACTTTCCACAAAAGACAATACATTTGTGAAAGTACCAAGTGACGTAATATCTGATAAAAATGATAATACAACATCGCCTAATATGAGCAATGATATCAATAAAGCAGATGTAAAAAGTGTGGACAATAGTGATGAACAACTGGGGATTATTGATACAAATGACGCAACAATTAACAAAGCAACTACAGTCGTTGAATCGAGTAGCACCCCCAGCAATTTAAAAGACGATGGTGTCCAAGCTAAGCATTATCATAAGCCACAAGTACAAACCCCAATTATTGTAGAAGCATTTCCATCTCTTGATGAATCGATTCTTCTGGAACGAGTTGGGCAAACAAAACAAGCTACTGTTATCGCAAATAGAGCTAGAAGTGCATTCGAGAGGAAGAAGAAATCTCGTTTCTCAGCTTCTGCTCTTCGCCAACAAGCTGCTAAAAAGACAAATAAGAAAAAACAGAAAGATGATGCTTTTGCGGATTTGACTGACAGCCCAGCTAGATCGAAATCAGCGGGGCTTGCTGTTGAGAAAAGAGGTAAAAATCTGAAAAAGTTAGGAAAAAAAGGACGCAAGGCGTTGTATGAAAGTGAAGGAAAAGAAGCGGATATCCTTGATGATGTTGACCTGGCAAACCATGCTTTGATTTCTGGTTTATCCTGGCAAATACGCGTTCCTAAAAACGAAAGCGGAGACCATCTTATCATGAAATCTGAGCTTTCTGCGATTCCTGGTGAAGCATCTCAATTTCTGCATGCAAACGATTTACCTAATGCTGTAAAAATGGGAGGTTTAAGTCCAATTGCTGAAGCCAACTCTTTAAGATCTTCAGCAGAAGAGAATCAAGTTATAGAATCAAACAGCAACAATTCTAATAACATTGTAAGCGGACTTAAGGACTGCAAATGTGAATACGTGGATTCAAGCTCTGCTCATAGGCCTGAAAGTTCTCTATCTATTTTAAGCTTAAACGTATCCCCTACAAATGATAATGCCAGAAAAACAAACAAAAATTCTCCCTTGTCTTTGAAAGAGACTGCATGGGAATCTCAACATAATATTGTAAATGAAAGTAAAACCGAAGTACTGTTAAACGTTTGTCAAATCGAGTCCCCTGAGCTAGTACGCAATACACCACTTCTTCGTAGCAATACTTTTTCCTCTGAAACAAATGATAGCGATGTTGAAGTGGTTGCTAACTCTGAGTTTGCTTCTGAAACTGATAGTTTCTCTGATGATATTGATCCTGAGGAGGAATTGGAGTCGTATTTGAGAATGTTGCAAGGACGTTCAGAAATGGATGCTAAGATACTTAAAAGACCTAAGAGCAGTTCTTGGTCTGATACTTCACCAAATTCAACTCTAAACCAAAGCACATTGTCCAGTAATTCAACATTAAAGGGTTCTGGTGATGCCGATGTTGACGATCGAGTTTTATCACCTTCCGCTTTACCAATTCAAGTTATTGACTCCCAATCACTATCTAATGGATTGGATAGTAGTGATAAGCGAGCAAAGCCGGTACAGCAAATAATATGGAGTGCTCAAAGTCCATTCGTGCCTCGAAAGGATTTGGATTTGAATAAAGATAACTCTGGAGAAAATTTTCAGTTCGATCTTGACCACGGTTCGCCATTCCCGCATCATTCGGATTCTCTCATTATTTCAGACAATGATTCGGAACACGAAATGTTTGAACACATGAGACGGACGTTGCACCAAGAATCCGACGAATCAGATGTGTTGAGATCTGAGTCGGAATGCAGTATTCATTTAGGTCAGTTAATAGTAACACATTAAGTTCACTAATTGTGGTTATTTTAAGGTCGCATACTTTTATTAAAATTTGTTGTAGTAGAATGTATCTTGAGGAAGAAAAATCAAACCACGGTAAATCTCAAAACTGGACGTTTCCACTATATAGATTCAGCTGTCATCATCGGCAGTGCACTTCCTTGCATACACTGCTGATAATGACAGCTAAATCTATGTTGTCGAAACGTCTAGTTTTGAGATTTACCGTGGCTTTATTTTTCCTCTTTAACCTATTTTGTTCCATACTTATTGTATTTATAGTATATTTGCTTGACAACAGTACAAGCGTTGTGGTTTGGTAGGTCGAATAGTTGGCTTCAAGTTCATGTCTCTGTTTGTTCTCCGGTCATGAAAGCGTTGGTTTCATTTTCACGTTATTTTCAGCTGATCAGAGTGATGGTGAGTCTCCTGCTGATCACCATCCTGGACATATCGGTCGTCTCACTAAATCAGCTCTCAAACACCATAATTCTGTGCATGACATGGCTGAAGATGCTGCTCGAGCTCGGGTAAGTGTCTTCACTGATAAAAAATGTCGCGCAGATATTTTAGTCAAATGCTGTTATGGTATTGTTACTAATTGCGCTTTTTCTCACATCACTATCTTTTTTGAATTTATCTGATGGTCAAGTGTATGGAACATCCTTACATAGAGAGGTAAAATTAGGTTTTGCCTACAAATCGGGTCAAACCAAAAATTCAGAAATTGATATTTGCTACTACCGTTTCGACATGTAGCATTACAAAGAGTGTATGAAAAGCAAGTCGAATAGTTGACTTATTGTGGCGCTGAGAAAAGCGTTTAACCGATTTTGAGTGTAAGAAAAGTGACTGACAATATCTCAGCTAGTCTAGCTCTCTCGCATTAGCAGCTACAAGTGAAACCAAATCAATAAATTTTAGGCTTTGGTGGAATCCAGGACCTCTCAACACACCTGCACCAGCTATGTGACCGAATCGTCTGTTGTTTCTATTGCTGATTTAAACACTGAAAAATGTATCGGGTGGCAGAGAGGCCCGCTGATTGATCAAGGCTCGTTCGGAAAGGTAGGAATCAAGTGCGTTTATGTGAACCAAGCTTTAATGATACATTTGTTTACTGGCCTTGGACGGTTGTTATCATCATTTTTGCAATTGGCCCTTGAACATTGAAAATTTTTGTTTTATTCTTTGAAGTATTTATTAGATATGTGTTGGCTTTGGGTTATGCCTGATTAACCTTTAGTATTACGTTTATTTCACGAGGAATAAGCTTACATAAATTTTAGAAGTAAAAGTTGTTTTCTTTCGAAATGAAATTCTGTACCACCAAACGTATGTCGGCCTATATTAATTTTACGTATTAACAATTTTCTGGGGATCCCCTGAGGAGCGAAGTTGCGCGATGCAGATTTCTAGGATCGCTTTTGCCTAAATGTATTGCCTATATTTTGATTAGCTCTGGATCTGCAAGGAACACCGACTCTATTTTGGTTGTATCATCAACCCTTTTTTCCTTACCTTGTACACAAATTCTATCATGTTTATGTTATCTTATTTGCAATCATTTTTATATCATCTTATTTGCTTTAGGTATGGCAAGGAATGACGAGTGGAGGGCAGTTGATAGCTGTCAAGCAAGTTGAATTGCCTACAAACAACCGCAGCGAGGCTGAAAAAGTATATGAATGTTTGCAAAGAGAAGTGGACATTCTAAAAGATATGCGACACCCTAATATTGTTAGGTAAGTGTATCTTTGCATTGTGTGGATACTAAATGCTTTGCAGAAGCTAAAATTAGTGATAAAAATACCGATTATTAAGAGCTATGATTTAGCTGTAGACACTTCGTGACACCACCGTCATTTTGTTTGAAACGAATTGAAAACAGCATCATGCCAAAGCTAGGTTTCTATTAATGGGTTTTAAACACTAACCTTATTACTGGGGCGGTATACTGCTAAACTTTTGCTGCACTTAACGCAATGCGTTAACTTTGTTTGTTCATTAAGTTAACGCATTGCGTTAGGTGCACAAAAGTTGAGCAGTATACCGCCCCTGGTTTCTTAAAAATAAAAAGGTAGATTGGAAAAAAAATTGTTTGAATTTAGGTTTCAAAATCAAATCTTCGTTATTACAGCTCAGATGGCCGAGTGGTATAGAGCGTCTGTCTCTTGAGCTGCAGACTCGGGGTTTGATTCCGAGTCGGGTCAAACCAATGACTTTAAAATTGGTATTCACAGCTTCCCTGTTTGACCCTCAGCATTAAAGGGACAGAGTGGAGAACAAGCCGGCAAGTTTACTTGTTGTGCCATTGGGAAAGGCACTTCGCGGGTTTCCCCCATCTTGGTGTGGAAGACAGATGGCTGGCAACTCCTAAGCGAGCTCGTATAGCGCATCGATCGCTTTCTCGTGATAGGAGGATAAATATGCAACTGAATAAAATAAAATAAATAAATATTCTCGCGGTATTGCGTCGAAGTGTAGAACGCATGGCGGCTTAGCGCCTGGGCAACACAGCTCCGAAGAAACATCTCAGTTCTGGCGAGCCGTTGGTTCGATTTGACCAGCCCGGGAATCGAACGCCAGACCTCCCGCACCAAAAGAGTGCCCGTAATTACCAAGCTAACCGGCTGGTATTGTTTGCAAAACGTAATTCATTTGGAAATTGAAGCTATTTTACCAAAGTTTTTAAGTCAGAGCTATGAATTTAACCATAGAATATTTAAATTAGTTTCATTGGCACATGTTTGGACGGCCACGTTGTTAATATATTTATGGAATATTTGACTGGTGGATCGATATCAAAAATTTTGCAAACCTTTGGAAAGTTACAAGAGACTGTTTTCAAGAAATACACTCGTCAAATACTAGAAGGAGTCAAATACTTGCATGACAGAAAAGTTGTGCACAGGTAATATGTCTTTGTAAATCAGTAATCTATTCTAGTTTTTGTAAATCAGTAATTATAAATCAGTAATCTATTCTGGTTTCAACATTTATTATGCTTTTTGTCATTGTTTGAAACACATTTCGCAGTTGTTTGGGTTTGTACAGTATATGTTTCTAACGTAGAGTTGATTGTTTCGTCCGAAACGCTCATACTGCTTTTACTACTACGTGATTTTTACTTCTAATCTTGTTTTATTCTTTAAGGTTTATAAAGCGATAGCTTGTACAAACACAAAAAATCGTTTTTTTTTTTGTTTTTTTTTCTTCTTTCCGGCCATCCTTAAACAACAGGGATTAGTCTGTTTCACACAAGCTTGTATGCTCATTGCTCAGCTTAGCAAACTTTTGGGGGGCAATGTCATTGTCAGTTATTTTTCCGTCAAGTGGTTCATCGCAATGAGTTAAGTGTTGTTCGGTTTCATGTCAAAAATGGATGCTCGCTTACTCTCGCTTACACAGATTGCATAGTCTAGCTAACGAGCTGGACGCAAGCCATATAACTCGTTACTCAAATCTCTTTGCGCTTAGCAGACATGATTAACATTCACTGTTGCCAACTTGATGTTTTTCGTGTTTATTTTTTGCTGTTGTGGAAATTAACTGCATTTTTACAGAGATATTAATGGAAACAATATAATGCTGCTGCCAAAGGGTATAATCAAGCTGATTGATTTTGGCTGCTCCAAGCGAATCCACCAACGTTCAGTGGCTAATTCCTCGCGAAACAGTTCATCATCGGGCAATAGAAGCACGCATGATAACCAGTTGAAGTCCGTAGTTGGTACGCCGTATTGGATGGCTCCAGAAGTAATAACTGGGAAACGATACGGTCCAAAGTCGGATGTTTGGTAAGTTTTGCTTTTCCAGCTTATTTTGTGGTCCTGGGTAGGTTAAGCAAATAAGCAACTCATATGCCATTTTGCACCAGACGGGATACGTTTCGACTATTAAATTAAGTCTCTTCAGTGGTGCTATGAGCTTCAAATCCATGAAGTACATCCATCAACCTACAATGCATTCTTCCAGATAACATTTATTCTACCTAATACCTATAAAGGTTAATTAGCGTTTCTTGTTTCTCGATTTCATTGGGAGACTTCAATGAAATCGAGAAACAAGAAACGCGAATTAACCTTTATAGGTATTAGGTAGAATAAATGTTATCTGGAAGAATGCATTGTAGGTTGATGGATGTGCTTCATGGATTTGAAGCTCATAGCACCACTGAAGAGACTTAATTTAATAGTCGAAACTCATATGTCGTTTTAAAAATTAGTTGGTAGGCCTAATAGTTTCTGTAAAATCAGTTTTAGAGTTAAAATTAAGTGCTTATAATCGTGTGTCAATCTTAACCATACACATTCAAGAGTGAAGAAGAAATATTGGCAAAAAGAGCATCATTAATAAATGCTTAGATTGAACAGCGCCAACAGTACTTGATTTTAGTATAATTTAATCTCCAATCAGCTTCGTTTAAATCAGGGGTGGCCAACCTTTTGATTCCATGCGCCAATATTTTCCACCCTAAATTTGGTTGCGCCACATCAAGCATCTATTTCTTTTCAGTTCTTTAAAACAAGGGCGTGCAATATCGGTGAAGAGCAAAAAAAGGGTCTTCACTTTACGCCCTCAGACAGTGGCGCACCCAGGATTTGGCAAAGGGGGGGGGGGGGGCACAACCGGGGGTCTGGGGGGTGAAATCCCCAGCCGCCAACGGATCTTTACGGTTTACATATAAAAAAAACACTCATTTTAGCACGCTTTTTTATCTAAAAAGGGCGTGCGTGAGTGCAATCACAACGGACAATGCAAAAATATTTTCGCAGCTTATGTGTAAAAGTAGAAGCTTGGCTAAAATATGTGAAAGGAGGCTACAACCATTATTAGTTTGATAAATTACAGACTGAAAGTTAGGTTTTAGCACCTTATTACAGGGCCAAAGGGGGGGGATGGCAGCGTGGCTCTCCTGCGTGCGCCTACGCCCTAAAACGTCCAGTTTTCCGCTGACAATGTCGGTGGAGAGCCAAAAATAAAAGAAGGTTTTTACGCCCTCAGATGTTCTGTTTTCCACGGAAAAATATTGGTGGAGGGCAAATAAAAAACAAAAAAACAACAAAATTTGTGAGTAGAAGTGGCTTGTCATCAAAAAGGTGCAATGCGCCACTTTCAAGTAGCCAATGCGCCACATATGGCGCATGCGCCACAGGTTGGCCACCCCTGGTTTAAATTATTAATACACCTTCTTAGTTTTAGTTTTGTCCCTTTAAAATGTCAGTAATTTGTGATCCATCTAAGCACAATATGCTTAAAACAAGCATTACGGTAATTTCTGTGAACGTGCTTGAGGGCGTGAATTGACTTACTTGGTACAAGCCTCGATTTGAAAAACTCAAATGGTTCCCTAAAAAGTAGTGCAAGGGACTGTTTTATTGGCTCTCAAAGAAATTATTGACTGCCAAACACTATATCTTTTAACAAAATATTTGCAGGAGTATTGGATGCACTGTTATTGAAATGGCTACAACTCGTCCACCTTTGCACGAGCTTTCATTTGTAGCGGCCATGTTTCATATTGGGGATGGTAGACCAATGCCAGGGTTGACAAGTGATCACTCAAAACATGCGCGCTCTTTTGTCGTTCACTGTTTGAAACAGTAAGTAAATTCTATATGCCCATTTTTTAATCGATTATTATCTCTCCCATAAGAGATCATGATAACGATGCAAAAATTGTATCCGTAGTTCAAGCCTGTTAGAATTGGCCAAGATCCGTAGGCGAGCTCTACTTATCAGTTTTAGATAACTTTTAATGATGGATAAGCTTTAGTTGGATTAATGATGGATAAGCCAGTATTGAATATGTGAAGTGTTGTCACCACTACACTTACATAGTCACACAATACAATGAATACATCATCCGATTCATCATCCAGTTTCAATCCGTTTTTTTTCCTCGTCACCCAAGGTGGACGGATACACCTCTTCCCCTCTGCGATCGCGCTCACATCTTTCCTCCATCTCGTTCGATCTGCAGCCCTCTCGACCTTCCAACCCGACTTTCTTCACACTCTCTTCCACCTGCCTCTTCTATAGTGTCCTCGCTTTCTCTGCCCATTCACTTCCAGTATCATTGCCTTTCTCAGTATATTACACAGTACAAGGTGTATCGTAATTAATGTTTAAAATGCGGGTGCAAACGACAAGTGCCATGAAGTCAAAACTCATTTTTAGGTAATTTCCTTCTAGATTCTAAAGCCTTTTTCAAAAGTGTTACGATAAATTATTGCTTCATTTTTGTTTAAAAGTAGCCTTAATCTTTCGTTTTGTGATGGTTATTTGTGCATTTTCTGCAGTGAGCCCCACCACCGACCCTCAGCTGAATCGTTGCTGAGTCACAAGTTTATGAGGGTTAAAAAAGGTACGTTGAAGCTCTGAAATTGGCTTTAGGAAACCGTTCTTCAGTGCATCAAAAAGATCATTCAGTGGTGAGAGTAGAAAAGAAATTGTGATTTCACCAGTCTTAATGACAACGATTTGATTTCCGAAAAGGATGTCTTGGTAAAAAGATTTTTATCTTGGAAGAATGACTTTCCGCAGAACCTATGTTCAATATGTTACTGAGAACGCTGCTTCTCTAACTAATCCGTTTAAAACTCCAACTAACAATGCAGCCTGCATTCGCATGGGGCATCTCTTCTAATTCTAAGTTAGTGGTTTTAGTAATTGTTTAAACATTTTGTGCGTTTTTTTTATAATTTTTGTCAATTGTAAAATTTACTGCGTTCAATCTTCCATTTTATAGTTAATTTTACATTTTTATCGCAACTATGCATGACAAACTGTGACTTGTTTTGTATTTTTAAATTATGTGTTTGCATTTCAAACCATCATGATGCTGCAACTTAACGTATGGAGTGTTTCTAGCAAATCATTTAAGAATGACCTTGCACGCTCCTACAGTTGACAAGATAATCGTGTTGAAAAAACACTTTCAGGGTTTTTGCCAAAAAAGAAGAAAATTATTCCGAGTAACTTCGGTTTATATCAAGCTCAAATGCTACAGGAATAGATATTTGTAGTAGGCCTACTAATATCAACCTAACAGTAACACAATCTTATTTAGTGTGGCTGGGTCATTGCGTAATGAGCATAACCATGTTTAATTCCCCAAGCATTAAAAACTCCACTCACAATTTATTTCTGTTACTAGTAGGTCAACCGTTGGTGACAGTTTTAACCGGTGCACAAATAATGAGTACGAATAAAGAGCCGATGCTGTTTAAAATGACTCTGTATTTGCTTTGAGAACCCAAAGATTGCTTAATTCGCAAAGCTATATTTTGCAGTAAACCTAGCTATTGCTCAGGAAAGAAATAACTTAGTAGAACTCATACATCTTGTTGGTTTTCAGCATATATACACCAAATCGAATATATTTCTTCGAACTTGTTTTTGCGTGAGAGAAAAGGGTGAGGCCTAGTTTTAATTAGGCCTTATTAAGGTTTATCACGCTTAAGCCTGCATTTGGTAGGCTTAGCCATTCGTACACCGATATCTAGCCTACGGTGTGACCGCGTGTTTTAAAACATGAAGTTTCAACAAAAACAAGTTTCCAAAAAGTAAGTTTCAACAACAACAACAAAAAAAAGCATGTGCTTCCAGACCTATTACTACATTATCGGGGTAAGTGAAGCTATTCTCCGTTCAAAATCTCCATTTTCTTTTTCTGTGAAAAGCGTTTTTTCGCGTACAATGATGCGATCATTTTAACCACAACTAAATGGTTTGGGCTTTTATGTTTGGTCGGAGTGTTTTGAATTTTTGCTGTCACTGCCTTTTGCTCAATCCTGATAACGTAATCAAGTGTTTCGTGAACTACGCATGCATTTGTATTCAAAATTTTATTTTTGTTGTGGGCTTAAAATGATTGTACAAAAAAAAAGTTCGTTAAGCTTAGACCAATGACATTTCTTAGATGATTTTAATCATTGTTCAATGTTCATTTTATTTTTTACAGTCTTTGGTGTCTTGCACACCACATATTTGTCCTGTATATATTCAGATGGTACATTTGTTTTAATTACAATAGCAATTTATACAGCCTAAGTCTGATTCTGCAGAATTTCGTGTTGGGCCTATGTTTGAGAGGCCCATCAGTTTGCTTTGATCAGTTTCAAAAATTAATTTTTAAGCTAGGCCTGCAGCTGAAACAGTCGGGCAATTAGAAAAGTATAGGCCTACCGACTATAGCGCAAGCTACTAGGCCTATATAGGCTAGAATAGTATTTCTTCTGGACATTTGCACAAATATCATTTATAAAACTAAGGGCCCTGTCACACCTTGGCGTTTTAGATAGCGTACGAGTAACGTGCTTAAATCGGTAAGCACACGCTGAACTATTGACCTTTTTTCCTAATCCGCAAACTAGTTGAATGTACGCATAGCGACTTAGTGACGTATACCAACGAATGATTAACGAGCTCATACCGAATTATGTGATAGTCCGCGCTGCAAACAGTAAGACTGATAGAATAAAGCTTAGTTTAGACTGAGGTGACGCTGGGCACAATTCTTTGTTTGTTTCTATGTGCCTGCCATCCGCGCGTCGCATCTCTCCGCACTTGCGTGCGCCTAGCTGAAGCAGGTTTTGTCATTCTCTCCGGAGCGAAAATGTGCGTGGCTGGACCTAGTTAAACTAGTAGCCAGGTTTTGGGAAGGTCATGACAGAGCAGGTAGGTAGGAATTATGGATATTTTGAATTAAAAAAAAAAAGATGTTTATTGTTAATACTTTTTCCAAGGCAGCAAGTTGGTCAGCTTAGCTGAATCTTGATTATTGCACGGTCGGACAATACCCGACTGGTCTAGGCCTAGTAGACCATAGCTGCTGAACTGGAACAGGCCTATTCCAGTTCAGCAGCTATAGTCTGGACTGGAATACACTGCTGAACTGGAATAGGCCTGTTCCAGTTCAGCAGCTATAGTTTAGACTGGAATACACTGCTGAACTAAAATAGGTCTATCACTGGAATAGGCTTATTCCAGTTCAGCAGCTATAGTCTAGACTGGAATAACTGCTGAACTGGAAAAGGCCTATTCCAGCTCAGCAGCTACAGTTTATAGACTGGAATACACTGCTGAACTGCAGTAGGCCTATTCCAGTTCAGCAGCTATAGTTTACACTGGAATACACTGGTGAACTGGAATAGGCCTATTAGTCAGCAGTAGTCTGTTAGCGAATGGTCTTCACTACGTAGTTCCACCATAAGTTGGTCATACATGCCAAATTGCCTTCGTCTCCCAATCCACGATCTCACCCAGCAGCCCCTTCTCTTCCGTGTTCTTCTGCTG
The DNA here is from genome assembly GCA_964006365.1 of Trididemnum miniatum. NCBI lineage: Eukaryota > Metazoa > Chordata > Ascidiacea > Aplousobranchia > Didemnidae > Trididemnum > Trididemnum miniatum. The sequence continues at coordinate 9,142,121 of OZ023233.1, read as the reverse complement.
GCTTTTACTTTCAAATGATAAAGTATCAATCTTATAAGATCAAGTTGATACTGAGTGGCAGCTAATATGTACTTGCGCCTCCAACTAGACTGTTTTTCCATCTCCGATCTCTATAGTTGCATTGCATGTACCGTATAGTAGCTCGAAAAGATTTCAAATAGACTGTATGTAGGATGCACCAATACTTTTAAACGCTATGAACACGGTGCTGTGAGGTAGTTATACGTTGGTAACACGCTCCGTATTCGTTTAAAACACGCCCAACCTTTCTGTATTCGTTAGAAGAACGTTAAGAGCACGGAAGATGCGTTACTTGTCAGTTATCAACACGTTACTCATACGCTTTGAACGCGTTATGCATACGTTGGACATTGGTTCAGCGTATTAATAGCGTACACCAACGATCTCACAACGTTTGAATACCGCGTAAGGAACGTACGAGGAACGATCTTTCATACGGTACTCATACGCTGAGAAATTTTGTGCATGCTCAAAATTTCTCGACGATCACAGCATATGCCAGCGTGTTCGCAACGTATGCGAATGAACCCGTAGCGTTTTTATAGCGTACACTGCGTATGACAATGATTCAGCAAAATTTGCCAGTCGTTACTCGTACGCAAAGCTAAAACGCTGAGGTGTGACAGGCCTATAAGACTTGAATTCAGAGCCGGCGCCAAAGCAGTCGACATAGGGGGGCCAAAGTTTGAAATTAGGCACAAAAACCGCTCCCTCCAAAAGAGTGAGCTTGTTAATTGGGGAGGTAAGCATGTCGATTGGGGGGGGAGGGGGGCTGGCCCCCCCTTGGCGCCGACCATGCTTAATTATTTATCAAAAATTCAACTTCATCTTTATCAAAAAAAAAAACTTTCCAAAAAATTCAACTAACAAAAAATATAAAACGTTTCATGTTTTTCATAATTCTAATAGACTATTCCTGCTATGATTAGTTATCAAATTACAAACAAGGCATGGCCAGTAGTTCTTGAGCTGACTACCGTAGACCTACAGCTTAAATGTCGATTGTCAGAGCAGAGATAGCACGGGCTTAGTTTTTGCGACCAGGACTGCCCATGACCCGGAACCTTCAGCGCAGTAGGCAGCGGAGTTGTCCGGAGGGAAGAATTTTGTTCCTAATTCCATTCCAAACCTAAAGCCTTTGTTCCTATTCCGATCCGTTCCTGAATTTTAGAAAAAAACAATTCCTAAATGTTTCTAATCAACATTAGCAAAAGGTGTTATCAGTGGCGCAGCCAGCCCAAAATTTCGGGGGGGGGGGGGAGCAAAACTTTATAGGCTTGTTTAATGGCGCACACAGGATTCGGTAAAAGGGAAGCAACCGGGGGTGTGGGGCGTATGTAAGCAGTGGTGGGATTAGTTTCAATTCTTATACCAGTACTAGTTCTACACGTTTCTGCTTTCCTCATTAGCCTTTAGCTCATAAGCATAACGTGTACTGCTGCCTAGCAAGATTTCAATTTCATCCTCTCACTTTCAAAGCCAAGCAGAATTAACCTAGCATGCTAGCCTAGCAAAACCAGCGGCAATAGCCAAACTTCAGCAATCCCCACACTTCAATCAGGCAATGAAGCTACATGACGTCATTCAAGGTGTTCACTTTTCAAAGTGTTCACTTTTCCTAAAAATACGCCACTTTTCAAAGTGAACACCTTGAATGACGTAGACCTGTGCATTAGGATGCTGCTGATCGCTTTTTTCAGTTTTTCTGATGGGAAATCTGGGCTTGGTGCTTTTTCACCAACGTGTCAATTTTTGGTGCTATGCTGGAGGCGGCCCCTCTTGGACTATTTTCAAGATGACAATCTGTCAGTCTTGATCTAGTTTTTGACTTAGTGTGCTTCATTTTGGTGAACAGTTGCTCGCAGATATAAGTACTCCCAAATAGTGACATTTTCTTTCGGGCTAAATCTTTTGGTAACACACATTATATAAAATAAATGAATATCGATATATTACATAGGCCTACAGCCCTAGAAAATTTATTGGCGGGCCGGATGAGAAGCCTTGGCGGGCTGGATTTCGCCCGCGAGCCGTAGGTTGCCCATGCATGGCCTATATAATCTCGAGAAACGTTCATTGTGATGCAATGATACCGGTAGTCAAACTTTTCTGGTGCGTAGCGCTTGAACCAACGGCTGGCTCAAAATACAAGCCTGAACAAGGTCAATGGGCACTAAAGCTGGAGTCATCTTGTGATGTCACAAAGACATTGTTATCAACGGCTATGGCTGGACAAGACAATGTTTCAGCGCAGAAGGCATTCTTGGAAGAGAACGGTTGCAACGCATGCAGATATTCCGCTTACGGTGTCATCATTTTGAGCCAAACCGGCCAGTTGGCATAGTGGTTAAACACATCGCTATCGGCGCTGGAGGTTTTGGGTTCGATTTTTGGGCCGGTACCGGCCGTTAGCTCAGTTGTTAAGCGCACAGGTTATCGGTGCGGAAGGTCTGGGGTTCGATTCCCGGAATGGTCAAATCGGCACAGTGTCGCCAACGGCTCGCCACCGCTGCTACGTTTTTGTGTTACCCAAGCGCTAAGAGGTAGGCCCCAGTGACGTTCGCAGGGGTCGGGAGTCAGCACTCCCCTTCCCCCTTGACAATTGCAGAAAAAATGAAACCTTTCTTTTTTAAAACGAACCGACTTTTCTTCATGCGTAGCTTGCCGAAATTGCTATCATGTTTCATCCCAAACAACACCATCTCCCACAAAACGTTTTAGCGTAAACCATTTCCTTACAAGTACAATGATCATCCCTCCTTACGCCTGCGTGAAAAGTTGTACCATCCCCCCATAAGTGTTTTTACAACTGGAGCTCTGATTACGATGCAATGCTGCAATACCGGTACCCGGTAGTCCAACTTTTCTGTTGTGCTTTGCTTGAAGTGCATTTTTGTCATTGATGTTGCTGTGAAGCAATTAAGAAGTAGGAGTTTCCTTAAATGCGGTGTATCTGCAGTAACTATGGATGCAAACAAAATTTTTTTTTTGAAAAATCAGATCAAATCTTGATTATACTCGTTTTATTAAATTCGTTGTTGTACCGAAACGTGGCAGCGAGTGGCAGGGCCCGACCCCGCGGCTTAGCGCTTGGGCAACGCAGCTCCAAAGAAATGTCGCAGCGGTTGCGAGCCGTTGGCTACACTGTGTCCGACTTGACCGGCCTAGGAATTGAGTCCCAAACCTTCCGCATTGATAGCGAAATGTTTTAACACCACGATATAATCTCCCGGTTCTTTGAGAAATTTTATTAAAATATAAAAAACTAAATTGACACTGCTTTAAGTGCCAAAAGTAAGATAAAAATACTGTCAAAGACGACCATAGACCAACGAAAGATTTGAAGAGGTCTAGGGGCGGAACGAGGGGAGAGACAACATTGTTTCTTTGTACCGTAAGCTGACTATCTCAGGAGCTAGAGTACTTCGTTTCCCATAGACACCCCGATTATGTGTTTGAAAGCTTCAGATATCGACGCTGTGATTTGGCAGAAAAATGCTTAGATAATATCGACGCTATTTTTGAGTTTAATCGGATGATTAGATATTCCTTTCGCGCATAATTTATTTTAGTTTAAAAACGTTTTGGAAGGGAGGGCAGTTTTTTCTTATGCTCCAATATCTTCACTTTTCAAATTTCAAGCGAAAAACTGCCCCCTTCATAATGAGTGTACCATATATTGACTGTTTATAACAAAGTTTAGCCTATATGCGTTGTATATATGTTAGTTCTTGAAAAAAGTTTGTTTGAAGAGAAGGAATTGCTTGTTTTACCCCCTGGGTGCACCCTGTTTGTGACGTTGCGACAGCTACCCAGCCTATACTTTAGTCAATTAACCTTTGTATGGCCCAAAAATGATATCAACTAAAATTTTTTCAGAAAATTTTCAACCACGGCCTGACAGCTTGAGTTTCTGTGAAACCTTTTCTCTCCATTAATGAAACGCAAAGCAATAGGCAAAAGTGTGAATGAAATATTTTTGTTGTTTCCTTAGTTATGGCATTATATAGCTTAATCATGGTTAACTGCAATTTAGGCTGGAAACATTACAATACGATGCACTTTAATACCTCTAAACTACTGTAATTGTAATGTAGAGTCTTTACGTCATCACGATGTGACGTCACTGAAATTCCCCCTCGTTGAAAAATTCTGCGTACACCACTGTTACCCCTGAAGCCACGTAGTGCAATCAAGCATAACCTCAGCAGAGCAAATCTCAACTTTAAGCGCAAGCATCGAATTACTTGATTGCATTGTTCATTTTTCTTAGCTGAAATTTTGCTTCCAAGTCTGTTTAGTCCGGCAGCCCAGAGGTCTGAGCCTAGCTGAAAGCTTACCAATTTTTATCCCTATTATCGTTTAAAGTACTTCAAACCATGCGCGAAATCACATTTCTGCCGGGTCAGGGGTGGTGAGTGTGGCCAGGGTGAGGGGGTTAAGAGGGTAAAATTGTTGAACTGGCACAACAAGTTACTTACCCTATAAATGTAGTTTTCGTCGTTTATAGTCGCAGTAGAGTTCTCACTTTGGGCTTAAACGAAAGAAGAAAAAATACTAAATTTATTTAACCAAAAAATTTTAAGTATACATTCGGCACATTGTCGCCAACGACTCGCCACCGTTGCGACGTTTCTTCGGAGCTGTGTTGCCCAGGCGCTAAGCCGCGGAGATGGGCCCCGCAACTCGTTACACGCTTCGGCGTCATACGGCGAGTATAATGAAGATTTGATTTGATTTTTTTTTTATTATGACGACATGATATTTGAGCTTGAACTTGATTTTGCTCAATTTTTTTGCAGTCGGGGTGCATAACTTTAGCTATAGCGTCTAAGTTTATTGAAGCAAATTACTAAAACTTGTTCCAGCAGGAAAGTAGTTTCTTACCACAAAATGAAACTATTTGGACGCTTTTATGATGAACACTGACAAAATAACGCGCTAATATACAACGACGCATGGTTAATTTTAAACGCTTTTTCATACAATGCGTGTTCCGCATGATTGATTTCTCTATGAAATTGCATGGCGTTTGGGCTATTTTATGTTGGAAAACGTTTCTTTCGCTGTATTCTTCAAGAAGATTGCAAATAATGATTAATGCGAGGTATAAGGATAAAAGGGGTTTCAAATTTGGATATAGAGATATAAAAGGCTTCAGTTACAAGCATTCCAAAGGTAACGATTTTTTGTGAATTGTATAGCACTTACGAAAAACCCCCGGGTAAGTTTAATGTTGGTTTCATCAATGACTTAGTTAATTCGTTTGCAATTTCGTATCTTGAAATTGAATCAATTCTACTTTAATCAATGGAGGATCACCAGGTTTAACCGATAAATTGGATTACCACGTTCGATTATTTCCATAAACCCTGAAAATAATGTTACAATATTATCTAAATTTATTTCACGATAGTCAATAAAGTTTTCGCTTATTTACTGAAAATTGATAATATTTTTTTGTTTCGCTGTTTAGGCCTAATTGCTAAATTTATCATGTTTTTGCATGGTCTTGACTAAACGTCTAGCGGATCGCGGGTTATAAACGCAACAAAATATTAACGAAAGTTAATCTCTAAAACTCCAAAGTTTTGGCCTTATCACTAAATAATAAGTAGGCCTATAGGTTTCATCGCGATGCTGCGTCCATCTATATCAATTCAGTCAATAGCAACATTGCTAAATATTTCATTTCGGTAATTTTTCATTTCTGTCTTAGAAACTGATCAAAAAATAGTTGCTAAGTTGTCACAAATGTTCCTTGTCTTCATCTCCATAAGATTTGTTGTGGATTAAGTTGCTCAAATCTCTCATAGCTGTGCAAAAAAAAATTGCAAGATGCTGGAAAATGTAATTAGCCTGCAGAACTACATTGACTTCGGAATGTTTGCATTGTTTTTGTCCCATATTTGCATCTATTTAAGATTGATCTGTATTCCACCATTTTCCACTTTATCAAATTATGACCAAAATTCGTCGACGAATATTGTAGTAGCTATGGCGTTTATTCGAGGCAAGCAAGAGTGTCTGTATTGGCCTCAATGCTAAAATATATATCTGGGACAACCATTTGGTTGTTCGCACTTTAATTTTTCCACCGAACAAAAGCACCAACATCAACTGGTTAAATAATTTTATTGAAAGACATCAATTAAATTAATATTTAAAAACGTAACAAAATACGTACGAAGAAGTGGTTACTGGTTCCTTACCTGAGGGGCACGCCCACCTAAGGAACAGACATAAATTTTTAAGGGAGCTCTATGCTCGCGATGTGTTTTGCAGCACATGATTAGTTTCCTTTTACGCAATTGCGACTGCGACTCAGCAATAGCTTTCTAATGAGGAAGAAACGGAGTGCGCTGGATCTCTTCCATTTTCCATCAGCTCTACGGTTGTTTTCTGACATATTCCTTGCAATGGCCTAAACGTCTTAGCTAGCAGAAATTGAAGCATTCGATTCCTGTACAACCGTACTTGTTTTCTTACGTGTCTATGGGTAAGTTAATATCAGGGATGTTGCATCTCTACTGGACATTTAAAGAATTTAATTGGTTAGTGGTTTGTACAAGTCTGCAAAACTCTACATGCACGTGGATAAATAAGCTGACTATAAGGATAACGTATGATTTCCTAGTGAAATAGCATTTGTGATATGGTACTACATTTTATTAAAATGTCTTGGCTGGTGTTATGCCACTTCGTAACTAATTAATTTAAAAAAGCATACCATGTTGCTGTTCTTTTATGCAGAAGGCGTGGAGGGCATGAAATAACTTTTCAGTTCTATGGCCAATACGAACCCGAGACATTTCCTTGGCTGGTACATACTAAATAGCATAACTACAGCAGATCAAAAATCGCCAACAAAATTTGAAAATCTGGAAGATGGATGGTGAGATACAGCTCAATCTTAAAGGAGGCATGTATGGGACAAAAACAATGCGAACATTTCGAAATGAATGTGGTTTTGCGGTCTATAAATCACATTTTTCCAGCATCTTGCAAATTTTTTTTGCACAGCTATGAGAGATCTGAGCAACTTAATCCATAACCATTCTTAGGGAGATGAAGACGAGGAACATTTGTGACAACTGAGCAACTATTTTTTGATCAATTTCTAAGACAGAAATGAAAAGTTACCAAAATGAAATATTTAGCCATGTCGCTATTGACTGAAACAGAAGCAAATTTCGTATTTCCACCGGCAGAGATGGGCATTTATCGCGATAATTTATCGGCGATAGTTATCGGCGATAACTTTTTATCGATTATCGTTATCGCTCAAAATAGTTTGGATTTATCGATTACCGTTATCGCTTTTGTTGAATATTTTGTTATCGCCGATAAATTATCGAGATAAACGATTTTTTATGCACGCAGAGTTTAAACTTCAAAGTTAGTAAGTTGGCGCTATGGAAAAAACACGGTGTCCATTAAGACTTGTTGTAATTTTTAAAAATTATTTCTTCGTTTGGCTTAATTTTACGGCAGAATCCGTGAACTGCTCTCTTTTCTTGAAAAATTTAGAAAAAACATTTTTGCAATTCGACTTACAAAAAAAAACTTCGTCAAACACATCGAAAATTTACCGCAACATTTATCGGAAAAATTTATCGGCGATAATTTATCGATTATCGATATCGCTTTAAAAAATTGAAATTTATCGATTATCGGTATCGCCCTGGGCTTTTTTGAAGTTATCGATTATCGTTATCGCTTTAGTACAGAATGGTTTATCGTGCCCATCACTGTCCACCGGATAAGTTTTTGACCACAGTTAAAAAGTAAAATTTGTTAACCCAAAAGGGATCATCAGAGGTATCTCAAAACAAGCAGAGGTTTGAAAAATGAAACCGAAATCGATTAGCTCACTAAGACACTGCGCCTCACAAATCTACGTATGAACCATATAACTAACACTGTGTGCTGGCTGAAACAGACTGTTGGGTTAAACAAATTTTACTTTTTAACTGTGGTTATATTGCATATTCGCTTTAACTAAAGCTAGTTATCGAGCACTTTTTTAAATACTGATCTCCATGATTATGGATAAGTTTTTGATGTATGAGTGGGCACAGCATCGCGATGAAACATACTTTTTAGTTTTTATTCAGTGATAAGGAAAAAATAAGTTCAAATTTTTGGGGTTCTAGAGATTAACTTTCGTTAATATTAAATTTTTGTTCCGATTATAACTCGCGATCCGCTTAACTTTTGGCCAAAACCATGCAAAAACACGATAAATTTGGCAATTAGGCCTAACAGCGAAACAAAAAAATCTTAACAATTTAAAGTAAATAAGCGAAAACTTTCCAGCATCGTGCAATTTTTTTTTTTTTTTGCACAGCTATGAGAGATTTGAGCAACTTAATCCACAACAATTTTTATGGAGATGAAGACAAGGAATATTTGTGACAACTTAGCAACTATTTTTTTGATCAGTTTCTAAGACAGAAATGAAAAATTACCGAAATGAAATATTTAGCAATGTTGCTATTGACTGAATTGATGTAGATGGGCGCAGCATCGCGATGAAACCTATAGGCCTACTTATTATTTAGTGATAAGGCCAAAACTTTGGAGTTTTAGAGATTAACTTTCGTTAATATTTTGTTGCGTTTATAACTCGCGATCCGCTAAACGTTTAGTCAAAATCATGCAAAAACATGATAAATTTAGAAATTAGGCCTAAACAGCGAAACAAAAAAATATTATCAATTTTCAGTAAATAAGCGAAAACTTTATTGACTATCGTGAAATAAATTTAGATAATATTGTAACATTATTTTCAGGGTTTATGGAAATAATCGAACGTGGTAATCCAATTTATCGGTTAAACCTGGTGATCCTCCATTGATTAAAGTAGAATTGATTCAATTTCAAGATACGAAATTGCAAACGAATTAACTAAGTCATTGATGAAACCAACATTAAACTTACCCGGGGGTTTTTCGTAAGTGTTATACAATTCACAAAAAATCGTTACCTTTGGAATGCTTGTAACTGAAGCCTTTTATATCTCTATATCCAAATTTGAAACCCCTTTTATCCTTATACCTCGCATTAATCATTATTTGCAATCTTCTTGAAGAATACAGCGAAAGAAACGTTTTCCAACATAAAATAGCCCAAACGCCATGCAATTTCATAGAGAAATCAATCATGCGGAACACGCATTGTATGAAAAAGCGTTTAAAATTAACCATGCGTCGTTGTATATTAGCGCGTTATTTTGTCAGTGTTCATCATAAAAGCGTCCAAATAGTTTCATTTTGTGGTAAGAAACTACTTTCCTGCTGGAACAAGTTTTAGTAATTTGCTTCAATAAACTTAGACGCTATAGCTAAAGTTATGCACCCCGACTGCAAAAAAATTGAGCAAAATCAAGTTCAAGCTCAAATATCATGACGTCATAATAATATAAACTTTAAACTTTTTGTTATATGTATATTTAGTATTTTTTCTTCTTTCGTTTAAGCCCAAAGTGAGAACTCTACTGCGACTATAAACGACGAAAACTACATTTATAGGGTAAGTAACTTGTTGTGCCAGTTCAACAATTTTACCCTCTTAACCCCCTCACCCTGGCCACACTCACCACCCCTGACCCGGCAGAAATGTGATTTCGCGCATGGTTTGAAGTACTTTAAACGATAATAGGGATAAAAATTGGTAAGCTTTCAACTACGCTCAGACCTCTGGGCTGCCGGACTAGTTAATAAACTTAAGACACTCTGGTCCCATTTCACCATTGGTCATAAAGACAAGTGGTGTAAAATTGGCTCTTTCTACGTTTTGCATTCTTTCGATGTACTTCTCTTTTTTTTTCTCTCTCATGCTGTCTGAATATCTGTTGGAGGGGAGGTTCCAGTTTGACTGGCAATTTGGGTGGGTAACCCTAATGTCAACAAAGGTGCAGTCAAATGGGGACCAGACCCCTCTTCCTGGTACATCCAACCTCGCATTGTCTTCTCTTGAAGAACGGTAGTTAGTCAAATCTTGGCCGTTATCGATTGGGATTAAATTAGGTTCGACCTTAACGTCATGACACACTTCCTTCATGATACTTGCTAACTGTGTCTTTCAGGTGATTGTGACGCATTATGGTGTAACCTCCGAGCTTACATCTAAGGCAATGATCAATGCTAGTAGGTGACCCGCACCCACAGTACTGAGAAACATTTTCAATTGACCAGTTGTACCGGAGCGACAGGCTGTCTCTGAACTCTTGCTTGTTTAGGCTATACCCTAACCATTCAATTTGCAGGGTAGAGAGCCAATTGGAGGCACCTTTATGTCTTGCAGTGTCCAAAGCACGTTTCATGCTTGTCGATGATTCTGCGTAGACTAAATCAAATGTGGATTTTAATAGTTCTTCTTTTGCTCTTTTCACTTCCTGCTTTAAGGTAAATAACTCAACATTATCTTTCTCACTGTGGAAAGATTGTTTCATTATAGCCTCACTTAGTGGTCTGGTTATTTTGACCAAAGCTTCATATTCGAAATTGCAGGACTCATTTGGTTTGGGTATGTCTAGTCCACCATATCTAACTGGTAGAGCCATTATATTGCGTTCCTCTTCAGAGATCGTTCTTCCGATGATTGCAGGAAGAAATGTGTGGTAAATTTCATTTTCCAATTTTTTCATATAATGAGAGATGTCAGGAATTGTTCTTTGGACAAAGTTCCATCTATGCTGAACAGAGAACATCATTGTTGCATATGCACATTGAAGCTCAGATTTTGAAATATCAGACAACAGTTTTTGTAATCTGAAAAGTAGTAAAATTAATAAGTAGTAAAATCAAAAGTAGTAAAATCAAAAGTAGTAATCTCAAAAGCAGTAAAATTCACTTTCTGAACGAAAAAGTTCATTACAAAAAATAAGAAAGATTATAAAAAGTTAGAAAAAAGTATTTTTTTGGAATTGTCAGGGTGTTCACTGAACACCTTAAGCCCCCTAAAAATACGCCACTGTTAGCCGGTCTCTTTGCGGCCCATTCCATGATTCCATCGATAATGTCAAAGATCATGAAATATTTGGCAACGCTACTTTTGAAAATCGTGGGCATCCCGGCTAGTACTGTCTTTTTAGTTTCGGATGAGAAAGAATAATGGTAAGTTTAAGCTAGGTTTGGCTAATTTTATTAGTTAGTGATGTAGGAACGAAATTAGCGTCTCCAAAAGTAATAATATGCTGGTTATGATGCAGCATGCATCAGTTAAATTGTTTCATGACAATGTTTTTACGCATACGGTAGGACAATGTTTTTTTCCCACTTCAGGGTCGTTTGCAGTTGGTACGGTACCACGTAAACAAAGTTAACTGCCTTAGCAAAATAAAACCCTCTTACCCGAACCTAACCTTGAATTCAGGTCCTACTAAACACTGCAAAGGATGACAAAGGACCTCAAATTGATGTTCTTGTACTAAACACTGCAAAGTATGACAAAGAACCTGATATCCCCAAGCCTAACCCTAAATTACAGTTATTTGTCGTTCTTTGTTGTGGTATGATTCCAAGTCCATTATTGTTCTTTGCAGTGTTTAGTAGCCTAGATCAATTTAAGGTCCTTTGTCGTCACTTATCCACCCCCTCCCAACACGGGAATTGATTAACCCAGGAGTTCGATTGGCGTCATTGAAGTATGGTGTGACAAAAGTTCTGGCATCGCCACAGTTCACCGCCTCCTTTAAAAAACATTTCACCCATATCTACCATGTGCACTTGATCATTGTGTCTGGTGTATTAAATACTGTACTGGTAGTTAATGTTCGCAAGCATGACAGTGTAGACATCATACGCGTGTACTATTTCATAACATGATTGTGTCTGGTCATTGATGTTGCAATGTAGAGGGTGGTGCAACAATGCTACAGTGCTATAAATTAGCACATAATATCGGTACAATAAATAAGAAAATATAACCAATGCAGTTGAATCAGTTTTTCATTAAGTTTTGTGGTACGGTAACTAGTGCATAAAATTAGATTTGATATCGGTAATTACTGGTATGTTGCCAGAAGTTTTGTCACAGATGTTATGTCACATTGCTCTCAGCTGTGACTGTATAGTGAAGAAAAGTTTGAAATCTTTACCAAGTTTTCATGTCAATTTTAAGAATAAAAATGTTGAAGTTCTCAAGCTAATTTTCGATCCATCACAACTTTAATTTTATTATCCATTCCTTATTTATCTTGGGCTTTTAATTTAATTTAAGATACAACACATTGGTGCCAAGTCATAAACCAAAGCACACTAACAGTCTTTGCATACGAGGAAAAAATAGCACAACATCAAAATACAAAAAATAACTTGCAAAATAACAGCACAGAGTAGCAAAATATAACAAGAATAAAGGCAACTGTACAATAAAACTTGGTTCATTCAATGTCTTGAAGTTTAAGCCTTTGATTTGAGTTTTGCAATTTGATTATGGTTCAGAGCAAAATGTTTTGGTCTTAATGATTGTAACTTGTGTGAAAAAAAGTTGTCACCTGAGTAATATTGACCAAAGTACAAAGTGACAAAAAGTCTAGGTGACATAAGTACCTGTGCTGCTAACTGATAATTTTATCTAAAGTAGATACCTTTATCAATATTTTCAAAATCACGTGCAGCCAAATATGCTGTTGGTGTTACTGGTACTTTTTTTGCCTGTAGCCTACAAACTTGGCAATAGCAGCGAGTTTATTAGTGTAGCATAATATGTGTAATTAAAAATAGATTTTGACTTAGGGTTTTGGCCATCCAACCTAGCTGTTTAATTGAGTTAATGCTTAAGCTTGCAGGTAACGACTGATACAAATAAATACTTACCTTTAAAATTACAGCCACCAAAGCAACAGCAAAAAGGAGGTAAAAGTTCTCAAAAGCCTAAGCCATCTGGTGGAGGTAAAGCAAAGAAGAAGAAGTGGTCAAAAGGAAAAGTTCGAGATAAACTCAACAACTTGGTGCTTTTTGACCAAGCAACTTATGATAAATTTTACAAAGAGGTTAGTAACCTTGCTTTTGGATTATATTGTAGCTTGATTTACCAGTGCCCAGTCATCTAGCTTAATTTTGATGAATGTGATAACTTTTTTGTTAGCATGATTTTGTTATGCAATCAAAATATCCAGCATTTGTTGCTAAGCTTTGTGTTGTGTTCCTATATTTTCTTCGCAGTTCATGCTCATAAGTTTATTCTTTATTTATATTTCTTGGTGTGTGTGTTGAAGTTCATTTGAAAGTGATAAGAAAGTTTAAATTTTAAAATGATATTTTACCCAGTAGTCGTTTTTGGTTGCATGACGTGGCCTTTTGATCAAATTCTGATTGTATTTACAACAACTTGGTCATAGTAATATTGTTTAATTTTCATTGCATAGTATGTATCATACATTCTTGAGGCATCGGTAATATCTGTTACAAGTTGTGCCTTGGGTTTATGTTTTGTTTTTCTGGTTTAATGCGCTTGTATTTGTAGTGTTATTAGTTGTATGTATGTCCTCTTGAAAGCAATCAAAGCGCTATAGTGAGCTCACTTAAAAGTTACCCCCCCCCCCCATCTGTCTACCACACCAAGAAGGGCAAATCCCGCTTAGTGCCTTTCCCAACGGCACAAGTAGCTTGCCGGCTTTTTCTCCACACTGTCTCTTTAATGCTGAGCATCAAGCAGGGAAGCTGTGAATATCAATTTTAAAGTCATTGGTTTGACCCGACTCAGAGTCAAACCCGAGTCTATAGCTTCAGAGACAATCTGAGCTCAAGTAAAAAATCTTAAAAGACTATATGGCATCAGCATAAATGACCTTAAGTTATAACCAATATTACTTAACTGTAGCGCAGGTTAATTAGGATATAGGTTGTACTAGTTGAATAAATGTGTGATAAAACATTTCGTCCTGCTGATTGGAAATCATTATTAAACCTGTTGTTAGGTTTTAGATTGTACTTCATCCTAAGTGATACACAGTTGCTTTATTAGCCCCTTAATTTTGTTTGGCTTCACATTAAAAAAAATAAAGTTTTGTATTAAGTCAGTAATTATTATATACATTGAGTTTCGTTGTCTGATTAACGGTTTTATTATTGTAGAATTATCTGCTTGTGATTGTTCATTGCTTGCAATTTACACTTAATTGAGCATCAGAGTGTTTACTGTGACCAGACCAAGTCGAAAGTGATGTATTGATAAATTTGCAATGATGACGGTTTTATATTTTGCTCTTTGAGATGATACAAATTTGCTACCGCTCAGGCAGAAGAATTATCAATATATACTTTACTCGCATATTTGTAGACATAGTATCAAAGCGTACTTTACTGTAGTTCAATAACTTGATGAATCTGGTACTTTGCTTGGTTGCCAAGATTGGGTTGGTGGTGGGTAATAGCTCAATGATGATTAATTGCCTCTTACTATTGTGTTATCGTAAGTGTCGCAGATTTTTAGCTTATTACCTGCAACACATTAATGCAGATGAAAAATGTGTTTGAACGTATTTTGCTTCTTATTGTCTTAGTGCTAACTGCTCATATGTCTCTTGCCAAAATGTTGAGTTTTAATGCAGCCAATGCAATTAAGCGCATTGAAAAAACGAATAGTTCTGCTGCTGAGGGATGTTAACAATTTGTTTTCAAATACTTTATGAAAAGAATATTTTCTATTCTAACTGATGAAATTTCAGGTTCCCAACTACAAACTTATCACACCATCCGTCGTGTCAGACAGATTAAAGATCCGTGGTTCACTCGCTCGAAAAGGTCTGCGAGAGCTTTTGGCTAAAGGTAAGTATTCCACACTAGTAATTTGTGGAAGTTTTTGCCGACAGATCATTTGCTGTGAAGTGCATATTTCGCTCTTCTGATGGTATCAATTTGTTTAAATAACCATGGCATTGGCATGTGATATGGATTATGGCCGATTGGCATAGAGCGTCTGCTTGTGGATTGGTAGACTTAAGGTTCGATTTCGAGTCGGGTCAAACCAATGACTTAAAAATTGGTTTTCACGGCTTCCCTGCTTGACGTTCAGCATTTAAGGGACAGTGTGGAAAAAGCCGACAAGTTTACTTGTTGTGCATTTGGGAAAGGCGCTTCACGGAATTTCCCCATCTTGGTGTGGTAGACAGATGGCCGGCAACTCCTAAACGAGCTCGTTCAGCGCTTCGTCGATAGGAGGATAAATATGCCAGTAATAATACGCTAATAATAAGAACAGCTCATAGTTCAGTATTGCTGTGACAGTAACGATCTCTGTTTTTACGGTTGAAAAACCAGGTTTGGTGTCGAATCACATCAAACCTTTTAACTCCAATAACTGATAGTCACATTGCTGCCGGGCCATCTCAGTGCTGCAGCAATTTTTACTCTCTTATTCACAAAAGTGAGCGCATAAATGACTGATCTAAGTTTCAATCAATTTTAAGTCATACCTATTACGTTGTTTTGATGTTTTGATCAAAAACGTTTGAATTTCTGAATAAAATCCAACTGTCAAACTGCTAATAGTGATTAGTGTTAGGGAATTGAGTTAAGTGCTCAACACGCTTTTGCGGGAGCTAATATCAGGTAAAAGTAAGGCTCATCCTTCTCTGTCAAAGTTGTTAAGCCTTGCTTTTACCTAAAATCTAACTGTATTAAAAATTCTTATTTTATGTCTGTTGTAGGCATTGCAAACGATGAACATTAAGTGCTATTATTCCTTACATCCATATCCTCCCATTTGGCTAGTTATGTACATAGAACTACAGTACTTTCAAAATTTGTCGTAAACTAAAAAGTCAAGTTGGGCTGATTTCGAATGCAATCAATTGTCCTACGTGAACGAAATGCCGAAATCTTATATTACTGTTAGCGCTGCTTGTGCTATGTGCTGCATGCATGTTAGGGTGTTACATTTTTTAACAAATTTTGAAATTGAAAATGCCCGGGGTGCCATAAGGTGGGATTTTGGGAGAAATAGGGCGAAAAAATTTTTTTCTATTATGACGTCATTTTGAGGTCGCTCGCGCACAGTTGCGTATAGTTGCGTACTCGCCAGCGTACAGCTGCGTACTCGCCCGCGTATTGGAAATTATTAAAAAACTTTGCTAGATCACTAGTTGTTTCTATTATTTTGTTGTTTCTGTTATATTGGTTCAATATGAACGCTTGATGAGCGAACTTCATGCAGAAGATACAACAGCATTTACCAATTTCATGAGAATGGATCCGCAGGCTTTTCATGAACTTCAGACGCGGATTGCACCCCGAATTAGCAAACAAGATACCAATTACAGAAAAGCCTTGCCACCTGTTTTTTTTTACCAAATAGCAGTTTAATAAAATACAGGTCGCCAGATATTGTAAACAATTAAGGTAGTGATTGTTTGCGACACCGAGCAATGCAAGCACGACATGGGCCGGGTGTACACTAACGCTTAGTGCACGAAAAAGGGTAACCGGTTATCATTTTTTCCGTTCTTCCAGACTCATCAGGTGCACAACTACGAGAGCCAAAGCTGGCTCTAACTAAACTGACGAAAATCGAAGCTTATATACAGCTTGCTGATTAGAAGGGCGCGGCAAGACAGAAAGCGCTCAAGGTCCAAAACTTGATTGCGAACTCCAAGATTTCGTAAACCGCAGAAGCACGGCGAAGCAGAAAGCGCTCGTGGGTTAGTTTTTGACCACACAATTACTGTAGCCATATCTTGCGCGCGTAGAAAGCAAATTTAGTTTACTGCGGAAATCGAAGTCGAATAATCCGAAATTATCTACAAAGCGCCGTACAAACTCGTGAATTAAGTTCAACAAAATAATTTGCGAAGCAAAAACCGAAGCCAAAGAACACACTATTTTAATTTTTAACCGTAGTATTAACTACCAAACAAGGCCAACAGTACGTCGCTTAAAAAAGGAAATTTAGTTAACTGCAGAAAGCGAAATCAAAAGTATCTACGAAGCGCCATAGAAACTTGTGAATAAAGTTTAACAAATTACAGTAACTGGGGTAAATAGTTACAAAAACGTAAAATGGAAGTATAAAATTGAATACAAATAGCAGAAATAATAAAAACATGAAATTAGGAAATATAGTTGCGTACTCGCTTTTAGCGTACAGTATACAGGTACAGGTACGGGACAGCGGGTGCAAGCACACATTGTTTAGGCCATTTTCAATTGTCGGCCCATTACAATTTTCAATCACGAATGATTGAACGCTGTTAAGGGACATAACATGACGAACAACACATACACAAAACCCTTCGCACTTCCGCTTGTGCCGAGCGCCTGGCGCGAAAGCTGCGAATACTATTTTTAAAGTCTTTAGTATGACCCGACTGGGAATAAAACCCCAGTCTACCGACTACCAAGTATAAAACAAAAAGCTTAAACGACTGTTACTGGCATAGAATAGCGAACAACATAGCATTAACTTCAATAGAAGCCCAACTCCTTATTGCACAAACGCAGGCGAAAATTTGTGCGATTTATGTTTTCCGCAGCATCAGAAATCCTTGTGTTAATTATCTCCTTCAGAAATCCAATTCTTTCACAAGATCTATTGTGATTTTCAATTGATCGCCAAAATGCAAGGTTAAGATGTGAAGCTGATATGCATGGAGCTTCTCTACTTTGTTTAGTAAAAAAACACTTCAAGCTTTCATGCGCATTTTTTCGTGATGGCGATAATTAGTTGTGCATGATGCAGCAATATTATCGGCGCCGATTATGGAAAGCAACTGATCGGATTGTTGACGGGACTGTAATCAATATCACCTTTACACTCTTACAAGCAATTTTCAGAATCAGATTTTTCATTTTGCATCGGATTTAATGCAATGCTTCTCTTTCGCGATCTCGTCCAAATCAGAAGTGAAGTGTTAGCTGTTTTACCAGAAACCGATGACAGCTCGCTGAAAGCGCTTGACGCGAGATGATGATCGGTATTTTGTACAACCGGTATATATATTTTCAAATGCGAGTTGATCGTTCTTGTGAGGTATGCCCCAAATCTACTGGACTAATTATGATTTTTCGGATACTTCGAGTAATTTTTTGTGGCGTATTTTTTGGTAGTTTATCAATGAGACACTTGCACTTACTAATACCGATCTATCCAACAAATTTTGAAGCCCTCTTCACTTCATTTGATTTTCGCCTCTTAACTCTCTTTCTTGCTGCTTCAAAGTGACTAATCAGACTTTTAACCTTAGCCTCGATTTTTTGTTTACTTAAAATTGGGAGGTTAGCTTTATTCCAAGTTTTAGTGACGTCGTTAATTAGATCAAGGGTCTTTAATCTTTTTTGCTCAATCGCCCCTTTTTGGAAAATGTGACACCAAATCGCTTCCTGAGCAATTTTTCCAGTAAAATGAGGTAAAGACCAAAAAAGGTCTTCACGTCCAAGACCAAAACAAAAGATCTTCACGTCCGCAGAGCTTCTTTTGAACGATCATCACATTACATATATTGACGATGTTTTAGCCCCCCCGATTCAACATTACATAGTTCACAATGCTGAAATCGCCCCCCAATTTCAGCTACTGTTGAAATCGCCCCCGTTGAAGAACCATGAATTAGATCATCCTTAGATCAGCAAAGCTTGGTATTTTGGTTAGGAATCTGGGGTTTGATTCTGACATCTTTTTACTTAAGTGGAAATAATGTATCACCTCCAAATTTGTTGGCAAAACACTACCGGTACCTTTTAACCAGGGAGTCGAACCGAATCTGAATCGCGAGCCGGTAAAAACCGCTTTTTTTTTCGGTGAACCGGAACCGAGCCTGAACCGTTTAAATTTGAGATCACTGAACCTGAACCGAACCTTTAATATTTCAAATCTGTGAACCTGAACCAAATCCGAACCTTTGGTATTTCAAATCTGTGAACCTGAACCGAACCCGAACCTATAATATTTTGTGTACATAAACCTGAACAGAAATCGTTTAGTTGAGCTACAGCGAGTGGTTCCGAATTTACGACATATTCACGAAAATTCGACCCCCTGAAATTTCAATTGACGCATGCAACTTCAAAATGACGTCATCATTGAAAAAATTGGCCTTATTTGTTTTTCAGTACCCCACCTTATGGCACCCCGGGCATTTTCAATTTCAAAATTCGTTAAAAAATGAAACACCCTAATGCATGTAATTTCAGAAGTAAGTGTGTCATCGTTACGACGCACAGTCATGACACGCAGCAGATTCAACCCAGTCCCTGCGTATGGCTGGTTTTCGGTCCTGTTCGACACTACCAATAAACATCTAAATCATTATTTCAGGTTTAATCAAGCAAGTAACGCAACACAGTTCTCAGGTACGCTTACACGATTTGTAACTTTTTCAAAATGTCATTATCAGATGATTTATGCTCATGATAGGTCCTCGAGTATTTGTGGTGCATTTAATTTTCGAGAAGTCTGTAGGCCTATAACGTTCGCTTTAATGGATATCTAGTATGCTGTGTACCCGTATATAAGTGACCCCGTAGAATTGTTTATTTTAAGCGCTGTGGTTGCAGATTTTATTGTTATATTTTTTCATTTTTTTAGCAGGACTTAAAGCAGATAGTCGCAACCAATTTACTTTTTCAAAATGTCATTATCAGATGATTTATGCTCATGATAGGTCCTCGAGTATTTGTGGTGCATTTAATTTTCGAGAAGTCTGTAGGCCTATAACGTTCGCTTTAATGGATATCTAGTATGCTGTGTACCCGTAAATAAGTGACCCCGTAGAATTGTTTATTTTAAGAGCTGTGGTTGCAGATTTTATTGTTATATTTTTTCATTTTTTTAGCAGGACTTAAAGCAGATAGTCGCAACCAATTTACTTTTTTCGGAGATGAGCTGTTTGAAGTAAAGCAAATTCAATTTGAAAACGGTCCGAGTTAGTAGTAGAAAAGTTGCTTGCAAAGCCCATTATAAGTTTTATGTTTTTCCTGCGTAATGATTTTGTGTGTATATAGCATCCGCTTATTTTAGTGGTGGAAGTGGTGAGGAGACAGTATGTCGAGTTAATTCGATTTGTATTTTTCAACAGGTCATCTACACCAGAGTAACGTCAGAAGCGTGAAATGATTTCCAATAAATAAATTGTTCAATCATTTTTGACTTGGTTGCTTTTACCTGACAGAAAAAAGTGCGTGATGCAGCGAGTAATTAGAAAAAACACTAGAACTTTTCAGAGGGATTATTTTGGAATAAGGTTTTACAGATTGATATATTTAATCTGTTTTGCGTTCCGTTCGAAATAAGCGATGCGCTCTGTCCGTCTATGCAAAGTTGGGGAATTTGGTAAGGTGCGTTTGGGTAAGGCACAACAAGGGGGTTTGCTCTCTCTTCTTACATGCTATTCCCAGAGGGCAATCGGGCTGAGCCCAAGTTACGAAATGATGGAAGGCTTGTTATATTTAAATTCTAAGAAATAGCCTACGCATAAAGCTTTTTTTAAACTTAATTCGTATGAACTTCATTGAAAGAAACAGTCATCGTAAAAAACACAAGTGTGAGGTGGCAATTACGTTTTTCGCTCAACGATTTGTCTAGCTCAGAAGCTCTTGCTAGAGGAAAATAGCCCGAACCGTATTGCGGAGAAAAGAAAGAGACAAACGAGGCAAAAGCCTTTTTCTCTATTAAATCTTACTCGGGCTCGATGGCATTTGTCTGAGTCAGAGAATGCAAACGTTTGTCACGTACTTTCACACAATTATTTCCTTAACTTGTTTGTGGAACTCAGGCCCACGAGGAATAGCCCGAGCTACAATTGGAGAGGGGAATAGAAAAAAGATTTCTTAGGACATCTGCCATGTAGTAACTGCTGGCTTTTTGTCATAAATGTCTGTTCCTCTGGCTCAAAATTGTTAGCTGATAACAAAGAGCTACACAACAAACTTTGTAAAAGTTTGTCATTAAATTAAGAAGATTAAACTTTATGTATAAATAAAAGTATTTTGCAATAATTTAACGACTGTGTAAATTGTTATATTATTGATTTTTTACCGTTTTTTTTTTTTAACTCTGTTTATGGCGAGCCCTAGTAGCCATAAAAAGCTGGAGTCGCCACTGGCTATACCTGCAATAGAACGTATTGCGTGGAATCTGTAAGTATCAATTTTTGAACTTTGATTTGAGTTGGCTCTGAATCAAACCTTTAATAATTCCAAGAGCACACGCAAGCACCCTTTTCACAAAATGAGCTCTACTGAGAAGAAACATAATTTTGGCAATAATGTAGATCAGTGTTTTAGTGACTAGTCATTTTATCGAGCGGACGCGTTTTTAGAGTTCAGGATCTACACGTGTTCTGTTTGCAAATTTTGCAAAAAAGAAAGGAAGTGCACCTATTTAAATTCTAGTCTATGGAGAACTTAGTATCTAAGTGATAACTGATTAGTTTGAGCTATTTGAAGCAATTCAAGAGAATCTATAAATTGGAAAAGTACTTGCGAAGTTAACTGGTCAGCTAAAATTCACACCAGTTGATTAATCGGCCATTTTGATAATTATTACGCAACAAACATCACCATCATGTCTAATTCTAACAAGCAGCGAAAAAGCACCGGTATGGGCGCTAGTAATCACTCAAAAGAAGAAAACTCTAGTTTTTTTAGCGACAAGGATCGTCAGCAATTGCTAGAGATCAATGAAACCGTAAAACTTTGGAGGACGAATTGCAAAGTTTGAAAAGTGAGCTCGCTAAAAGTAGATCACTGTAGAGATGTGCTTAACCGTTACTTTTGAGTAACGGTTCCAAGCGATTACTTTGGAAAAGATACTCTATACTTCATATACGTTACTTGTATTCGTTTAGGTAATCACGAATGAAAGACTTTTTTTATTATGTTGGTGTCAACCCGACGTTTGGGGTAATACTGGGCGTCGGAAGCGTGAAGACCTTTTTTTTTTGGTCTTCACTTGAAGTTGAAGGAAAATTGGACCTCGGTAGCATAGGTGGGCAGTACCGCGGTACTTTTTTAGTACAGGTACCGTCGGACTCTGGAAAAAAAGTACCGGTACCGCAATGCCGGTACTTTTATTTCTCAAGTTTTGGGCGGTACTCGGTACTTTTGCAAAATCTTTTATACGGTAATAAAAAAAAACAGAAGTTTGCACAGCTACATCTTCGGCAGCAATGATTATTTGAATGATTTGTTTTTAAAAATACAATACTGCCATCCCGTCAAGCTCGATCGGCAACAGAAAGCTTCTTTTTCGCAGGAAAAGATATTTTGAAGCCAAAGAGGAGTGGTCTTTTAGAGTTAGACGACCTTTCCCGAATGGTTTTGTTTTTGAAAGACAATTCAGAGTAAAAGTTTTTCAATAGTTTCGTTTCGTCGGTTCTTTTTTGCGTCGCCGTTTCTTGATAAGGTTTTTACTGTAATAGAAAGTCTCACGACCTGGGTAGATTTTTTAACAGCCTGCATACAACGTGGCTTAAGTAACATCAAACAGAGTTGCGCAATGGGCATTGGGCAGCCCTAGTGAAATTGATGCGCCTTTGCGCCCCCCGAAATATTTTTCTTGTTCGATAATATTCCGGGATGTTTCATTCAAAGTACGTATAACTTCGTATTTTTTATTTCCGCAGGCTTAGGGTTTGATTGGTTGATTTTTGCGTATTTCTATGCAACTTAAAACCTAAGCTTAATTATGAGAACAAGGACGACAATAAATTTAAAGTAGTTTTAAGATGTCTTTTTTGCAGATTGCAAAATTCATTTTTGCAGATTTAACTCGTAATTTTGCAAATGTGCTTTTTCCAGACATTTGAATTTCTTTTATATGATTTCTTCTTCATTTTTATCCTCCTGTCACGAGAAAGCAACGGAGGCGCTATGCATTGGACAAATCCAGACTCGCTTAGGAGTTGTCTGTGTTTCTGAATTTTCCGCTTGAATTTTGCTTCTGACTTCCTCAATTTGCTGCTTGTTAGATTCCATCAAGCAGAGATAATTGTTGTGAAGCATCTTGTCCAAGGACGCAACAACGAGGCTTGGGTGGGAGTTGAACCGTTAATCTTGCGAACATGACCGTCGTAAAAACGACCCTCTAAACCACTCGGCCACGCTGCCGATATACATTCCACCGACTCACAACTCTCTGCAATAATGTTTCTTGAGTGAATCTCCTTAAAAAGATGCAAAAATATAAAATAATTGTGTAGGCTACTTTTTCTTGTGAATCCGATGGTATTCGATCGATGTAGACCTCATTATAAGCGAGCGGAAATCAATTTCGTTTTTTAAAGGCCGACATCCTAAACATTACTAGCCTGAGGCCTACTTTAAGAAAAATAGCTTACGATATTTTGTTGCCTATTACATTTTCTCGTGTCAACTCGGCGAGTATTTATGATGTTTCAAACTAGTCGTAGCTGCATGATTATGACAGTCTATTGCAGCAACTCTTCCCATTTTGCTTTGAAGCTTAATTCGCCATCTGTCAGATCCGTTATAAGATTTATTCCCAACTACTAACGCGCATATGCATTTTTGCTCCAACCAACTTAATCGCTTGCTATATCTTACTTCATAAGATACAAAACTCACAAAGCAAAACGTGTCTTTGCTCTTACGCAACCCCATCTTACAAAATGTCTACGTACGGCGTACGCCCCTCTTAAAACTTGTTTCCTAGTAAGGGGGTGATGAAAGTCTACAAATCAGTGGCGTACGCAGGATTTTTCAATGGGGGGGTTTCAGTGACGTCACATCGTGATGACGTAAAAATACTACAATTACCCTATAGTAGTTCAAAGGTATTAAAGTGCGTCGGACTGTAATGTTTCTAGTCTAAATTATTGCGCAATTGCAGCTACCATGATTAAGCTATATAACGCCATAACGAAGGAAACAATCCAGATATTTCATTCACACTTTTGCTTGATTCTTTGGGCTTCATTTAAGGAGCGAAAAGGTTTTACCGAAACTCAAACTGTCAATCCGTGGTTGAAAATTTACCAAAAAAACTTTAGTTGACCTCATTTTTGGGTCATAGGAAGTTTAACTGACTAAAGTAAGCTTGCTTTCGCAACGTCACAAACAGGATGTAGCCAGGAGGGTAAAACAAGTTATTGCTTCCCTCCAAAAAATCTTTTTTCAAGAACCAACATTGATATAAACAATGCATATAAACCTTGATATAAACATTTAATATGCACTCATTATGAAAGGAGCAGTATCCAGTATCTCCTGTCTTGAATAGTGAAGACAGTGAAGCATGAGAACAAACTGCCCTCCCTACCGAAACACTCTTAAACTACAAAAATTACGCGCGAGAGGAATCCCTGATCATGCGATTAAACTCAAAAACAGCGTCGATATTATTTAAGCTGTTTTCACCCAAATCACAGCGTCGATATCATCAGATACTCTGAAGCACATAATCGGGGTGTCTGGGAAATGGAGCACTCCAGCTCCTGAAACAGTAGCGGTGCGTAAAACAATTTTGCCACCTCCCTGCCCGTTCCGTCCCTGGGCCTCTTTAAATCTTTCGTTGTTTTGGTCTTCCTTGGCAACAAATTTTAAAAAATAACGAAGTCTATTCCTTAAAATATCATTCGTCATCGACTTCTCGAGCACTTTTACATTATCAAATCCGGTACTCCTGAAAAAAAAAAAAATTAGGTAGGCCTACCTCTTTTCTACACACTTCGATGTTAAAAATTCTGTTTCTATTTTATTAACTTCACCAAAAAGGTTTAATCCATCGACGTCATTATGATTTATGACGAACTCCTTCCATTGAAAACTCCAGCGTAGGCCTCTTCTGGGTATGGGTCCCCATTCGTTCAAAATTTTTAAACAAGCTTTTTGTCGCATTATGCGCAAAAAGTGGTCTCCAATAAAAAAAGTTTTCGCTTGATGCGTGGCGGCCCATTTCTATGGGCGAGGAAAATTGTTGCATTTCTTCCCATTTTTGTTGCGCTAATCACTGGCTCTAACTGTAGCTTGTTTTATACCGTTTTTTGATGGTTGGTGCATAGTTTGCAATTCGTGAATTGTGTCGTATCAAGTGCAAGCGGTAACACTACACTATTAAGTAATTTAGTATTTATCTAGCTAATAGCTATAGGCCTGATTATTGTGAAACTGTACAGTTTTACTTATAAAACAACAAAATATAGGGCAGTACTTTCTTTCTGGAACTTTTTTTCAAAAGTACCGACACAAGTACCGCGGTGCTACCGGCGGTACTTTTGATTTTCACATACCGAGTGCCGGTACCGCCGGTAGTTTTAACAAAGTACCGAGTACCGGTACCGCCGGTAGGCTACTTTAAAATAGTACCGTGCCCACCTCTGCTCGGTAGACGTGAAGGTTTGATAGAATTGTGCTTAATCGTTTCTTTTAAGTTCTTAATGATTATATTTAGGTTCTTAATGATTACTTTACATTCTAAAGTAATCACTTGGGACTTAAAAGTAATCACATAGAACTTAAAAGTAATCACCTAGAACTTAAAAGTAGCCTAATCACTAAGAACTAAAAAGTAACGGTTAAGCACATCTCTACCAAAGCTTCACGTCTTCCGATGTCCAATTTTCTCCCAAAATTTAGGTGAAGACCAAAAAAAGAAAAAAAAGGTCTTCACGTTACCGACGTCCAATTTTCCCTCAAACACGGATTCGTGATTACCTAAACGGATACAAGTAACGGATAAAAAGTATGGAATATCTTCTCTAGAGTGGAGATGAACGTAACCGTTACTTTTGAGTAACAGTTCCAAATGATTACTTTACAAAAGACGTCGGAAGACGTGAAAATCTTTTTTTTTTGGTCTTCACCCGATGTTTGGGGGGAAATGGACGTCGGGGCCCAGGATGATGATTTCGGGGGAGGCCACGCATTGCCTAGTTTCGGCACTGGATGGCAAACGAATACAATTTGGAATCGGTATTTTGACAAAACGAGTCTGTTACTATCCGTTACTTCTCCTTAACCGTTACTTTTTAACGAATGATTACTATTCGCCCATCTCGAAATCACTGGTTAATGCAGTAAAGGCTGAAAATGCACAATTAAAACAGGCTCTCAATTTAACCAATTTCAAACTCGATAATCTTGAACAATACGGTAGGCGAGGAAATTTGAGAATCCACAATATCCCGGAGCCACTGACCAACATTGAAGATGGAGAAGAAAAAGTTCTTAAACTTGCCCTGGCACTTAAAATCAACTTAAGCAGCATTGAGATTCAGCGTGCCCATCGACTGGGCAAAAAGAAAATGAACATGAAGCTTCGCCCTAAAATTGTTCGCTTTCAACCTTACAAAAAAAAAAAGCAAATTTCTGTATCGTAAATCTAATCTGAAAAACCACGAAGAATTTCACAACGCTTTTATCTCAGAAGATCTAACCCCCACTCGAGCGAAACTTCTTCGTTATCTGAAAGAGGAATGTGACAACAACTTTGTACTTATACATACGCTCAATGGTAAAATCAGATTAAAAAAATCAGCAGCAAAGGTCAACGGTCAAGCAGCAAAGGTAAGAATGGTCAACCGCTAGATAAAAACGGTAGCGATGCAGGCTTTGGCAAATAGCTTACTGAAGATTCCCCTGACGATTTGTTCAAAGTGGGAATTGATATCGACTTTGCTAAATTTAGTCATTCACCGCTTAATTACAATGTGGATATGTTTACTGAAGACTCTGGCTAAATCAGCCTAAATTACTGAAATTCCAAATCTAATTAGTTATCGTACTCTCCCGTCCAATGATAAAAAGTATTTTTGACTCTACCGACTCAGATGTATGTCAATATAAAACCATTAAAGCAGTATCTGATGAACTAATGCTAACCAAACAATCCAGTCTGCTTATATGCCATGTAAACATAGTTAGTCTGCAAAAAAATATCGACAAACTAGAAGAGTTTTTATCTGAGTTTTCAAAAAAAAATTGATATCGTCTGTGCGAAACTAGACTCCATGAACATAACGTTTGCAACGTAAACATTCCAGGATATAATCTATTCTACCATAATTCGCCGACCAGAGCAGGTGGCGCTGCCATTTTTGTCTCTAATACATTAAAGTGCGCTGAACTAACCTATTTTAAACTTAATGTTAGCTTATGTGAAGATGTCTGGGTTGAAGTTTCCTCTGGTAGCAACGAAAATGTGATAATTGGAACTATTTATCTGCACCCTTCGTCTAATTTATCTAACTTTGAGGACAAATTTGCAAAATCACTTAAGACTATAAAAGCTCGCCAGAAGTATGTAATATTTGGAGATTTTAATGTTGATTGTAATAAAAGTAGCCAACTAGAATAACTCATCAATCTCAAGCCATCATAGATCACATTTACATTAACTCTACAATGATGAAAGAAATTGACTCAGCTGTATTGTATTATGACATTTCGGATCACCTACCAACTTTTGCAAATTTACAATTTTCTCCCTCAATAAAATCACTCCAGAGGCCAGAAATACGTTGCATTTCAGATAACAAGATCGATTCGTTTCTTTCTGAATTGAACTGCGATTTAAATTGCCCTGAAGTTTGCGAAAGTACAGATATGATGACACTGATTAGCATTATGACAAAACTAACAGAGACTTACTTTCCCAAAAAGAAGATGAGTAGGAAACAATATAAAATCGAAAAAACCCTGGATATCTAAAGCAACTCTTGTATCTATCAATGACCAAAAGCAATTATATGCAAAAACAACGAATAATTTAAATACCGAGGCTGTTTATGAATATAAAAGGTACCGAAATAAACTTACACACATAAAAGAAGCCGCTAAACGCTTACGGTATACTTCAAAAAAGTTTTGAACGACAATGCGTGCACAATCCCTCTAACACATGGAAATACATCAACAAAGTTTTTCGAAAAACAAAAACAACGGCTACTGCGCCAGTGAGGTTGATTAACTCATATGGTCAAACAATAACATCTCCCGAAGAAATATGCTACGAATTTAATCATCATTTCACAAATATTGGCCGAAAAATGGCACAATTAAAATGGCACATTTCACAAATATTGGCCGATTAACTGAAAATACGATCCAACTTTCAAAGCTACATAATACACGTTAATATCTACATCAAATTTCATTTTAACAAAGTTACTGAGCTTTTTTGCAAATTGCTGGGAAGGTTTTCCAAAATACGGTAAGCCAATTGTAAACATAAAATCCTTTTCATAGTTGCTCGACGTGTTGATATTTTCTTCAAATTTTTTTATGACATTATTTACATACCAATTAGGATAATCATTATTCTTAGTTTTTATTAAATACTTTCATATGGTTAGTTTATTCTTAAAATGTAGTTAAAATTTTTATTTTGAAGAGGACCAAAAGTTATGGTCGAAAACGTTCAATAAAATGCTATCCATAATTAGTCTGTTGGCTGTTCCTGTTCAAAATATTCCTTAAACAAACATAGCCTACCCTAACCAGGAGCGGATCCAGAAAATTTTGGTGGGGGGATGCAGTTTTGATTTAGTTTGAATGCTAGCTAATTACAAAGACGTTTGGATCCGAGAGAGGGCGTTTAAGCTGTTTAAAATTAATTGCTTTCATGTCAGGAACGTAACCAGAATTTTTTTAGGGGGAGGGCACCAAAGTTTGACATTTTTGAGCGTAGATTTTCCGGCTGAGTTAGTTTGAAGCAAAATGAGGACAGTAACGGTTTTAGGGGGTCCGGGGGCATGCTCTCCCGAAAAATTTTTGAAAATTTGCATTCTATGATGGCCATTTTAGTGCTTCTTGAACAAGTTTTAAGGCAAACTGCATTTGAATTTTAGCCCTAAATTTTGAGGTCTTCACCAAATACCGGTATGATGCAATTTTTTCGCACGTTTTCGATTTCTGTGTACCGGTAGAAAGCGTAGGAATTATATAGAGGTTCGAAATTATGGAAAAATTGTATTCATCAAAAGCATTGTTGAAAAAGGTCCCCCACTCCTGGATCCGCCCCTGACCCAATTGAAAATAGCTAGAACAGAGATTGCAGCACCGCACAAACAACAGGTAACTGTTGCAGCAGTGCAGCTGCGTTTTCAATAAAATCTCTCGGAACACCGTTTATGATGCAATGAATAAGTTTCAATGAAACAACGCAAAATAAAATGCCAGTGCAGTAGTCCTATCGGTACCAAAAATAGCAAATTTGCAATCATTTAATCTACAGTAGGCCTATAACAAAGTATCAAAAGTAGGCTAAACTTCGTTTTGAGAGATTTGAATCAACAAAATTAAAGCACTTAATTAGTGAACTCGAACTCGATTGTTTTTTTCAAGTTCAAGTGCGAGTTCAAAAAATTTATTTTTCGAGTTCAAGTTCGAGTTCGGCAAAAACGATCGAGTTCAAGGTCGAGTTCGCAGCCCTGATTTACCCCCAATGCAACACTTTCACCTTTTTCACACTGAAAGTTGAAATTTGTTTTAGTTTATACTTCGGAAAAATTATCCCCTCTGTAGGCTAATTTTACCCCCAGGGAGTAAATTTACCCCTGGTTAAGAATTATTGGTTTAGGTAAGGGTACAGTGTTTCGGGACGCACTTCACTTATACTAAATAAATAAACGCAGAGGCCAATAAATTTATTTTATCCAATGTGGGGGTACATGACAATTTGACGCGGACGATTTGAAGCGAACAAACTTGACGCGAAGACGACTTGACGTGAGGATTATTTTACGCAAAGACGATTTGATGCGAAACGTGTGAAGTGGAGTAGGGGTTGACAGCTTGGAAAACGGTGGGGGGTTGGTGTCACGATTCGAGACCCCAACTCCCCCGACCACAACCCCTCGACCCCACCCACCCCCGACCCAAACTCCTCCGACCCCAATCCCTCGATCCCAATTTCCTCGACCCCAACTCCCCCGAACCCAACTCCCCGACCCCAATGCCCTCGACCTTCACCTCTTTCTAATCCGTTAACCCCATTACACTCGTTTCGCGTCAAATCGTCTTCGCGTCAAGTTGTCCTTGCGTCAAGTCGCTCGCGTCAAATTGTCTTGCTCCGCACCGCGTAGTTAGCCTTTGATAATAGCTTTCTTTTGCTGCTTGTACTGACGACTAGCCTAACCTTTTAAGCATTTTGTTAAAGTAAAAGATTTCATTTTTACACTTTCAAAAAATGGGGCCGATACGCGCACGCAGGAGGGGAGACGGTGCATGCCCCCCTCCCCCCCTTGAGCGTTTTGGCCCTGTAATAAGGTATATAATTTCTCAAACTATTGATGGTTGCTGCCTCCTTTCACATATTTTAGCCAAGCTTCTGCTTTTAGACATGTATATAAGCTGCGAAAATACTTTTGCATTGCCCGTATGGTGACTGCACTCACTGCATGCTTATTTTCAATGATAAAGTGTGCTAAAATGAGTGCTTTTTATGTGAAAACCGCAGAAATTCGTTGGCGACTGGGGGCTACTCCCTACACCCCCTTGATGGCCTCCGGCGGCTGGGGTTTTCATCCCCAGACCTCCGGTTGTGGCCGCCTTTTTTCCAAATCCTGGAGGCCCACTGATGGGACCCCCATCAAAACTTGGGCCTCAGGGCACTCCACCACTTAAATCCGGCACTGGCCAGAACAATTTCATTTGACCCCTAGGTCAGTGGCGTGAGAACTCGATTAAATAATTGTATCACCGTATAAAAAAACAAAGGAGGCCTTCACACACAACGTGGGCCCCCGGATTCTCTTCTAAGCGTAGGTGAGTTAGATTAAGTAGCCTACGTAGTAAGCTACCTAGGAGTTAACAAACCAAAATTTATAAAAGGTTTCGCAAAATCTTTTAAAATTGCAACTGACTTGTTAGATACGGACCAATGTCATTGAACGGACGATTTGGTTAAAGATGGCCCGGACCACTAAGAGACCCGCCAACGAGCCGTTAACCGGTCTTTTTACTGGTCTGCTAACGGCCCGGTTTTATCTTTGTTTATTACTGGGCCGCTAACGAGCCGCTAACACTTTTTAAATCCCTTTAAGTTTGATTAAAAGGATTAAAGGTTCATAAAAAGAATGGGCTTTGGGCGGGCTGGACATTATTTTTGGTATGAGTTTCCGGGTCGGTTACGGTTACTGGGCTAAAGGTTTCGGGCCGTGGGCGGTCCGGGCCTCAAAAAAGTCAGCCCGAGCCATCTCTAGAACTGGTGTTTGAGGGTTTGAAGAAAAGTCTCATTTAATCCGCGCACAGTTCCAAATCATCCAAGGCGGATTAATGATTTGGCGGCACATTTGAAAAAAAGGGAAAGAAAGTCTGGGTGTCGATCCTGGGTTGGACAAGTCAGTTGTAAGCCATAAGTCCATTGTTCACGAGGTGGTCATTTATCTTGTAAAATGCAGCTTTCTACAGGACTTTAGCTAAATATGGTGTGTTACTAATAGGTCTGTAATTGTTAACGTTATTAGGATCTAGATTAGAATTCGTAATAACTGGTGTAGGCCTAATTGTTGCATGTTTGAGTTGATTTGGAAAAGCAGATTCAGCAAACAAGGTTTTAATGAGCTCAGTGGGGCAGGGTCAAACATGTAGTTTTTGTCATTCAGTTTGGAAAGCATGTAGTTAAGATCTTCTCCAGTTATGGAATTAAACTCAGATGTAGTGTGGAGTGATTCAATATCTTCAGCCTCAGGAGCAAAGAATGTATCGTTGCCTAGATCATCATCTTGGTGATGGTGTATATAAAAACTTGAAGGTATCATAGATATTTTATTGGCAGTGTCTATTTTGCCGTTAACGGCATAATATTGATAGCTTTTAGGTCTATTTTGCCACAGCTACATAACCCCATGTCACACAAATATTACATCTTATTCTATTCTACTGTCTTCACAAACTCGATTGTTAAACCCAGGTCACACGAATCCGAAGCCACCTAAGGGAAGCGAACCAAAGTGGTTATGAGAATTGAACCCAAAACTAGTGCAGCGCTTACCATCATATGCTGCGCTCTATCCACTGAGCTATCAAGAAGTCGTGGCAATCTAGACTAGCACAAAATGGCGCTTGAAAACCCTCAACGTCAAATGAGCTAGTGCAACCTAACCGAGCGTGCAAGCAAAAACAACCCGCTCCAGAATGTGACTCGGCAATTGGACAACACTTAATAGAAAACGACCAATGTGCTGCCAATTATTTATTTTTGGACACTGCGCGCAGCCCTTTCCATCTTAGTCTGTTCGAAGCAAGCTACATTAAAGTACGGCAACCTAATCTATGCAAACAGAAAGAGTTTGTCTATACTCATTAACTGTTCGAGTAGAATTTAGGTTTGCACGATTTGTCCAATCAGAAGTGTGTGTGACTTTCCCACGCTCAATTGGATTTGTTGATGTAACTACCGCTTTGCTGACGTCCGAAACTGATATTTATATATCGTCACGCCTTGCTTCCTCATTTCCACTTTGACGCGATTACCCACTGAAGAGTGCGTCACGAAAAGCTTCTGGGACAACAGCTTTTTTCAAAGTTACTCAAAATGAGTTACTGGGCAGTGGACAACAGTTTTCAATTAACAGATCACTTGTCTGAAAACCATCTTTTCGGTGACTTTCAGTCATCATATCGATGCTATCATAGTTGTGAAACTGCTTTAGTTAGGATCCACAATGATATTACTTTGATGCTTGATTCTAAATTGAATGTGTTTTTACTTCTTTTTGATTTGTCAGCTGCGTTTGACACAGTCAACCATCGTATTTTGCTTTCTAAATTGCATGATGTTTATGGTTTAGATCAGGGGTGGGCAAATTACGGCCCGCAGGCCGGATCCGGCCCACTGAAGCGTTTCATCCGGCCCACTTGTGCCTGCTGAAACCACTATTATAACTTTCACGGATATTAATTTGCGTTGCTTACCAAAAGAGTATAAATTAAAGCGTTGCTGAAAGGAATATTAAAATCAATACATTATTATATTGTGAAGAGTCTGTTTAAGTTTGTGCTGTTCTGTGGCGTCACAATCATATAGTGGTAATCAAAATGATTGTGCTACTGATGTACTGTATGTAGGCCACAGTGTACCCATGTTACTATACAGTGGTCTCACTCATCGTTCTCAGCGTTCGTGATAAAGCAAGGATAAAGTCATGTGACTGTAAGTTGATTTAGCGGTGAAAAATGTTTCCAACTCTTATCGGTATTCTCGTGTTATGTTGAAACGGTAGCCACTGAGTTACAGGTGGAGCTCATCGATCTCCAAGCTGACAATGCTTTAAAAAGTAGTTTTGAAAAGAAGCCTTTGATTGAGTTTTATAAATCGCTTCACCCAGAAAAATTCAGAAATCTCAAAAAATTTGCAAGAAAATTGTTTGTGGTGTTTGCATCTACATACATATGCGAGCAAACATTCTCAAGCATGAAGATTAACAAAAGCAAAAACCGATCTCTGCTAACGGATTCAAATCTACAAGCTGTCTTAAGAGTCAGTACAAGCAGCTTCAAGCCTGATTTAGACAAACTTTTGGGCACATGCAGTAGGCTACGTCAGTCCCACTAATCGTTGTGTCACTTGGTGTACTAGCTGTATTGTTGTGTGCACCGGCAGTTATGCTAGTTATTGGTCAATAAATTCTTTTTTGATTACCGTATAATTCTGTATTAAGTTTTGAGTCTCCGGCCCAGTAAACTAGTTCATTTTCTGTAACCGGCCCACTCAGAAAAGTAATTGCCCACCCCTGGTTTAGATGGTAAAGTTCTGCATGGTTGACATCATATGTAATAAATCGCAAGTATTTTGTTTAGATTGATTAGTCAGTATTATGTGATGTTTAAGCT
Source organism: Trididemnum miniatum (assembly GCA_964006365.1). Taxonomy (NCBI): domain Eukaryota; kingdom Metazoa; phylum Chordata; class Ascidiacea; order Aplousobranchia; family Didemnidae; genus Trididemnum; species Trididemnum miniatum. The sequence goes on along the minus strand of OZ023233.1, from coordinate 9,108,363 downwards.
TTATTTGGTGTTCCACAGGGTTCCATCCTGGGCCCAATTCTATTTAATTTATACTTCAGAGATACTGAAAAGTTAGCAAAATCACATGGCTTGCAAATTCATCTGTATGCTGATGATATGCAGTGTTATTTTGGAGCTGAGAGACAGTTGTCTCCTAATTTGATTGCTGATAAAATTTGATGATTTGTGCATGACCTCAAGTCCTGGATGTCTAACAATTTGTTAAAACTGAATGAGAACAAAACCAATGTTATTGAATTTACTTCAACTCGTATTGACAAATGTAAGTTGCTCATAGGTGTTAAATTTGATGTTGGATGCCATGTCAAGCATGAAAATTGTGTTAAAAGCTTAGGTGTTTTATTAGATGATGGACTTAACTTTGATAAACACATTAACAAGGTTGTGAGTGTATGTTAATCTTAATCTACGTAACATTGGTAGAATTGCATCTAAATTATCTCGCAATTTGAAAATTCAACTAGTTAATTCTTTGATATTGTCACTTGTAGATTACCGCAATGCATTGTTTTATAACCTGTGTGCATATTTGTTGCACAAGTTAACAAAGGTTTTGTATGCTGTAGTTAGATTTATATTTGGATTCAAATGCTATGATATGTGTAAGTACATGCTTCCCTACCTAAAGTCTCTTCATATATTGCCTGTTAAATTTCGTATCTTGTTGAAATTTGCATTGTTAACTTTCAAATGTCGCCGGGGTGCATCTCCACAGTACCGTATTTTACGGACCATAAGGCGCATGTAAAATCTTTTTTTTTTCGCGAAAATTGATTGTGCGCCTAATGTATGAACCAGGTAGTGCTTTATGCTTTATTGCCTACACTCAAAACTGGTACCGGTACTATTGTTGTAAAAACAAAGCGCTGTCTTACGCAATAAACTGCGGTAAAAAACAAGCGGGAAAACCTGTGCGTCTTATAGCCCGGTGCGCCTTTTGTATGAACAAAAATAGAATTGAACCAGTTTATTGACAGTGCGCCTTATAATCCGAAGCGCCTTATGGTCCGTAAAATACGGTACCTTCAGGACCTGACTGTACCACACACTGTGCCATGTTCATATAACTTGCGAGTGACATATGATCAGTTTCTTCTTAAACAACCAAGTGATCTCAATTATAAAAAGTGTGAAGCTATGTTTTCTTATGCTTCATGTCAAGTTTGGAACTCACTCCCTCGCTTCTTGCAAGAAATTGATAATGTAATCCTCTTCAAAAAACAATTGAAGTGTTATTGTTTTGATATTGCTTTCGAAGGTTTTCGGATGCATGCTCTGTTGCCGGAATGAAAATCAGTACAACAAAAACAGAAACCATGTGCCTGTCCAGACAACCAAAGCAGTGCTCTCTCCAAGTTGATGGAGTACCACTAAAACAGTCAGAGAAATTCAAGTACCTCGGCGTCTCATTCACAAGTGACGGCCGACAAAATAGCGAATTGGATATCCGCATCGGAAAAGCAAGTGCAGTAATGCGCCAGCTCCACCGATCTGTGGTACTGAAACGGGAGCTTTGCACCAAGGCAAAGCTATCCATTTTCAGATCGGTCTATGTTCCTATTTTGACTTATGGCCATGAGTGTTGGATCATGAATGAGAAAGTGAGGTCTCGAGTTCAAGCAGCCGAAATGGGATTCTTGCGAAGAATTAGCGGTTTGATCTTGTTGGACAAGGTTAAAAGTGCAGATATTCGTGAATCTCTAAACATCGAATCGCTGCTTCTCCGACTAGAAAGATCGCAACTGCGTTGGTATGGACATGTGACACGAATGCCCCAGGAAAGAACAGCCAAAAAACTGCTCTGTTCAACACCGATTGGTCGAAGGCCTAGAGGTTGTCCCAGAACTTGATGGCGAGATTACGTAGAAGATCTTAGTTGGTCTCGCCTTGGCATCCCAGCAGAGCATCTATCCTTTGTTGCAGAGGATCGAGATGCTTGGAGGCTCCAACTTGAGCTGCTGCCCCCGCGACCCCCCAAGGATAAGCGGGTCCAGAAAATTGATTGATTGCTTTCGAAGTTATTAATGACATATCACAATGCCCTACAGTGTTTTAAATAGTCATTTCATATTTATTGCTGTTGTTTGATTTACAACTTTGTTTGAACTTGCCACCCCTTGGTCAGATATCAGACAATTTCAGTCGGCAATTCTAAGGGGGTATATAAATAACTCATTATTATTATTTTCTCAAAGCTCTCAAAGAGTTATGACAGAGGGTTTCTTGAAGCCTAACGCGAAAACAGCTTTTTTCAAAGCTATTCTCTAGACATTTTAATGCAAAAAAGTAAATGGTACGTGTTTGCTGCATAGCGACATGGAGATGAGATACGTTTGGAACATAAGTTTGGAACGTGACATTTTATAGCAGATCTGCCGTCATTTGGCAAAACCCATTAACTCCAAAATTTTGAAATTTCGTTTTTTTGCATTTTTTCAATCGTTGCTCCAATGTCCTTCTTGTGTGCAAATATCGAGTTTGTACTCCTAACCGATTTCGAGTGATCTAACGTGGCGAAACCCATTAACTTCACTTCTGTACAGAAAGTTGTCAAAAATTTTAAAAATTATCTGGCAAAATCTGTTAACTCCACTTGTAATTGTTAATTTTGTTATTGCGTCATAAACAAAGCTTAATGCATTTCTCAAAAGCTTTCATCTCACGAGTGAAAAAATTGTGCGTAACAATATGAAACAATAATAATTGTGACGTAATAGCTCATTGGGTTCAATGCAAATTTGGATAAAAATCGAACGCAAGATTCATACGCTGTTTATACATTCAGTAATTAAAATTATCAACATTAAACTTTTATGATCAAGCACTTTTATCAAACCAAAAATTAAAAAAATCTACAATCAGGAAGGTTTTTAAAAAAACCTGAAAACTAAAACTTGATTTTCTCGAAAAGTGCAAAAGTGGAGATAATGGGTTTTGTCAAATGACGGCAGAGATGTAAAACAAATTTCTATTTCAAATAAAAGTTATTTTAATCAAATTTAGACTTGAGACAAATTTTATGACTATGCAAAATCATGACGAAATTAACGTGTTCTAGCGTCATTAAGAAGCGCAAATAAGTTTTTAAAAATAATCTTCATTATTATCGCATATTACTGTATTATTTAAAAGTATGTGAGCGAGTGGCGAGGCTCATCACCGTGGCTAAGTGCCAAGCCAACACAGCTTTGAACCACGGAGGAGAAACGTTGCAGAGGTGGCAAGCCGTAGGCGACACTGTGTCCAATTTGAATAGCCTGGAAAGAATCAAACTCCAGACCTCCCATACCGAAGGCGATGCTAGTATGGAAAAAAATTTAAGCTTAATACATCGAATTGACAAATAATTGCGCTCAGCAATACCATATTTGATATTACAGAGGTTGTAAAAAGTGTTGCCCATTAACTACCGGTACGTGTGATTAAAATTACTAACAGTTTTACGAAGTAATTTTCACTGAATGATTTTGCACGTTTGATAGTTTTCATATTATCTGCAGTATATACAATTACATGCATCCTAATCAACGTAAATATAAAGACTTATAATCGTTATATACGAACCTCAGAATATCTTTTTGCAACCTCAACACTTACAACCTCTGTAACGTTGAATATGATATTGCTGAGTGTAATTATTTGTCACTTCCATGTGTTAAGCTTCAAATTTTTTTCCATATTAGCATCGACTTTGGTATGAGAGGTCTGGATTATGATTCCCGAGCTATTCAAATGGGACACAGTGTTGCCTATGGCTCGCCACCTCTGCAACGTTTCTCCGTGGTTCGAAGCCGTGTTGGCCAGGTGTTCAGTCGCGGTGATGAGCTCCACCACTCATTTACATACTTTGACGTAATATATATATTTTTTTATTTATTTAGTTGCATATTTATCCTCCTATCACGAGAAAGCGATCAATGCTCTATACGAACTCGCTTAGGAGTTGCCAGCCATCTGTCTACCACACCAAGATGGGGGAAATCCCGTTAAGTGCCTTTCCCAATCGCACAACAAGTAAACTTGCCGGCTTGTTCTCCACACTGTCCCTTTAATGCTGATTGTCAAGCAGGGAAGCTGTGAATACCAATTTTTAAAGTCATTGGTTTGACTCGACTCGGAATAAAACCCGAGTCTGCAGCTCAAGAGACAGACGTTCTAACTCGGCCATTCTAATACGCGATAATACTGAAGATTTTTTAAGAACTTATTTGCACCTCTTAATGACGCTAGAACATGTTAATTCCATCATGATTTTACATATTTATAAAATTAATTTTTTGCATGAAATGTCTCTAAATTTGATTAAAAAAGCTTTGATTTGAAATAGAAATTTGTTTTATATCTATAAAATGTCACGATCGTAACTTGATTATGTTACAAACGTATCTCATCTCCACATCGCTACAGTAAACACAAACCATTTACAGAGCTCTGCTGTATTTCTACCTAGCTTCCTTCCAACTAAACCTATAAATTTCAACCAAAAAAATCTCAAAAAATCGAAAAAATGCATGTGTCGAGTTTAGAACGTTATGTTATTGGTAGAGATATAAATAGAGCTGCCGCCTACTGGTAACTGTCGTGGTGCATAACGGTCCTGGCAACTAATCGCTTGCGACTAACCTTCCGCACCTAAAAGTCGTGATCTGTTGTTTTTCTACAACTTTACCATGGGAATTTAATTTTTACCATAGTTCATTTTTTATGTTAAAAAAAAAACGTTTTTTTCCCATATATTTACATTGAAACCACAAGCTTAAACTACGCCTATTTCTTTCTCAGTGAAAATACGATTACATCATCAAATTTTCCAATTCAGGAAGTTTTTCCCCTTTTAAAACTTCATTTTTTTCCTGATTTGGAAAAAATATCAATAACAGGGCAAAAATTCCAATCTGATAAATTATACTGGTAAAGATTCACGTATCAAGAGAGGAAAGATTCCGAGTTATTATTCTTATGTTAGAAAGTTTTTTCTCATAGTCAACATTTACTCAAGATAGGAGAGTGATCAGATAGACCATTACTGTTAAGGACATGACAGTTAATAATTAAGTTAAGGCCTGGTCAATTAATTAGGACAAGATCCAAGATACCACCTGCATTGTGTGTGGGCTTAGATATCATTTGGAAGAACTCATTAGCAGATAGAACCTCACATAGGAGTTTTGTTACATTACTTTTCAGTTTTTTCGAAATGAATATTGAAGTAACCAGTGACAATGTGAATTCCCATGGTGCAAAAGGACACAAGATCAGACGAATCAGCAAGGAAGTGAATATAAGTAAATTAATGTTTGGCTGAGTACCTGGATAATACAAGGTGGTGAGAGTAAGTTTGCCATACGAGGTCTGAATGGAGCAAGATTCTGGTACTAGCTTAAAAGATGCAAATTTTTCAATGTTGACTCGTTTTACCTTTAAGATATTGTTAAGCAGTATAGCAACACCACCACCAACATCAATTTTGCATAGTTTGTGATCTTGAAAAATTTCAAAGTTGTATTCTGGATTTCAGATATTATGGCAGTATCTAATCGTTTTCGCCAGATTTCCTGCAATGATAGAATATCTGCATTGTTATCAATAACCAAGTCCAGTATATGAGGCACTTTAGAACGTAGAGAATGGCAGTTTAGGCTCATAAGTTGCAGAGCCTTTTGATGGCTCACACGTTTTTTGGCTTGAGCTGAGTATTGTTTTTAATACGTTTAATTTCTTTTTTAATACTGGAACACTTTCTGCTCGTTTATGTACGACCTTCAGCTTGTAATCTGATTTCAGCATTATTGCTGTTTTTGCAGTTGACACATTTATGGCGATTAACATTAGTCTTTGAGCTGCAAAGACTAGATTTGTGCTCGCCAGAACAATATAAGCAGATGGAGCGATTGTTGTACAAAGGACAGGATTTGGATCCTAGTATTTGGCCAATTCCTTGACATTTGAAACATTGTACAACATGGAAACGATCAACCACCAAAATGTGATATTAAATCAATGAAAATTCTTTTCGTGTTTAAGATTACTTCTCTTATACAAGGGGATACTTTAACTATAGCAAAGAGCGATTTACCCATGGAATCTTTGGCAATTAACAATATCATACATCAAAAAAACTATCATCCTTGGACTCAAGGCATGTTCGAATATTCATGTTTTTCTGTAAAAAGCTTCTTTCAACTTTTCCTTGCAGACAAGATTTTGAGTTTGGAGATTACAAATCGTTAGCTTTGGGTTTATTTTTTTTTGGATGGTTTAGAACTTGATGTAACAATAAAGTCGTTTTTTAGCATACTAACAGCATGTAATTTATTTTGTTCCAGTAATGCAAATCTTCCGCTTTTTGGCGAATTTCGCTGATTATTTTCGTGAATTGTCTACATCCGTTGAGACAATCTGGGGGGTATGGTAGGGGGTTAGGGGTGCACAATGCATATTCAGGTTGTTTAAATGAAACTAATTGATAGTTTGTAATGCCTTTTGCTATTGTGATTCAATGCTATAATCAGAGTAAGTGCCGTGTTTTTGATATCGAAGAGAAAAATGGTTTGTCTCACTCATTAGATCTAGCGCGCACATTGCTCTTTGACAGAAAATCGTTGACATGGCGTTTGCATGACCCCACCCAAACACATGATGGAAAATTCCTTTTTTTTTTCTCGTTCGGCAAAAGTTGAATTATTTTCTGATTCTTGGTAATTAATAACGTAATAGCAGTAGTAGTGTTTAAATTTAATCCATTTCTAAACTTTTGGATTACTAGAGTAGTCTTGATCTTTTTTTTGAACATGGGAACTGTAGTCCTTGACGTTTTCATACCATTGTTAAATTGAAATTCGGGAAATTGAAAAATTAGAGTTTCAACTGCTTGATGCCTTGATCACAAACTGCACATAGCTATTCATTTTGCAGTGCTGTTGACTGGTCGGTTTTTTTTTAAATCGCTTTACTAAAAAGTAAAATCAAAATTAATTAAATTAATAGTTGCCTATTTGGCTTACCATCATAGGCGTACCCCAATGGTGGAAGGTTCCTAAGCTCACTTATCAATATGACTGTGACGCAAACTTAATGGTCTGTAATGCAACAATAGTATTGGTTAAACATGTTCTCGACCGCTGCGCTATGGCAGCCTCAATTGGCAGCCGCAACATGGACGCACGCAGAGGGCACAGTGTCGTGGTCCCTCTCTTGGCCCTGTAATAAGCTGCTAAAACCGAACTGTCAGTCAACAATTACTTATATGCTATGACAGTTATAATCCTAACTATCATACAACTCACAGTGACTGCAGCCTCCTTTCATTTATGTTATCCCAGCTCCGCTTGTAGATATGGACTACTGAAATATTTTGCATTTTCTATAGTGACTGCACTCACTGCTGGTACCAGTATGTCCATTTTCCATAAAAAAGTCTGCTAGAATGAGTGTTCTTATATGTGAAAACCGTAAAAATCTGTTGGTGGCTGAGGGTAGTGCTCCCAGCCCCCTGGTTGCGGTCGTACACATACACAGTTGCGGTCGTAGGAAATGGCAAATATTTTTAGTGGACTAGAGTAGCTTTGGCCTGCAAGCTCAGTTTATTTAGCCTTCATATGGTAATCATGTTTTCATAAGCTTGAAGTAGGTTGGGGTTAAATTAGGTTTGGCCGGATTCCCCCATCTTGGTGTGGTGGACAGATGGCTGTTGGCTGGCAACTCCTAAGCGAGCTCATATAGCGCTTTGATTGCTTTCTCGTGATAGGAAAATAAATAAATATGCCACTACATCCTAACACAGAACATGGTACTGGGTATGCAGATTTGCAAACAAAATTTATATACTGTAGCTAATTTGACAATCTGTGATGGTATATATATGTATATATCGTACATATTGTAGGCTACTGCTTTGCTTTGCGTAGACTAGGCTGATGATATTAGCAGCTGAGTTTATGTTGTTGAAATGTGCAATTACTGGTACACTGTAGAAGTATTACCGTATTGTCTGATTGTGCTTTTCTCTCCTTCAGTTATTTCCTATGTGTTTGAGATAATGCTATGCAGTGAGTGATGTAATTTTCAACAGTATGAATAACGCCAATTGATTCATCCTTGTTTTATTTTGCAGCTGATTTTGTTTCATTTGTTTTTAAAAATGGGTAACTCCAACACCAGTTGTTATGATTTTCTTAAGGATGAAAAGAGTTCTTACAAGAAGCCAAAGCCTGTAAAAAAATGTCATTCTCAAGTTAGCACTGACAAAGTTGCAAGTTCCGCTGTTTCAGATGAGATCTTTGAAGTGGATAAAAAGCTTAAAAATAATCAAGCAGCAGTTCCAGCTGCAGAATTTGACAGAGTTACAACCTCTGGTGATAAAAGTTGTACACCTGTGCGACAGGAGGCCTCTACTTACCCAAATTTTGTAAATGTCAATGCTTTTGACCCACGTTCACCATCAAAGGAAATAGAAAGAACTCCCATTCAGTTGAATTCGGAAACTATTACTATTGTAGATGACCCAAGGTCTCCCACGTGTGGAATCGATAGAACACCTATTGCTCAAGTTGATGGTACAACTAGTATTGGGATGGCAAAGCCTGCTGCATGCAACTTGAATGATCCTAGATCTCCCACAGTAGATTTTCAGAGGACTCCTTTAAATGTGGAATTCAGTTCAGGTATTTCGGTTGTACATGCATTTAATTGTCTTAAATTTATATGATCAATTGAGGTAATGCGCGTGCTTTTTATGAAAAAAACGAAGTAGCTTCTCTTACACTAGAAAAAAAAAAACGAAAACGCACCTACAAATACATCATTGCATAGACCCTAGACCTCCTTTTCCAAAAAAGATTGGATCGCCTACTCCCTATAGTTACTTACGCGGCAATAATACGCACAATGCGCGCATTTGACGTTTTTTGGCTGAACCGCGGCATGCGCATTGCAATGATGGTGCGCGCATTCCAAGGCGTGTTATGTCTTAATAATAATAAGCCCATTTACATGGTCTGTTATAAAGCGCTTTGTGACGTAGGCCAAGTTATTTGCTTTTCAATTCGCTGCGACTACTTGTTTAGTTGTTTACATGCAGTTTGCAGTTCGCAAATGACTGATACGACTAATAGGCATAATTGCGCTAATGGGGAAGAATAGGGGGGAGTATGGATGGTGAGGGAATTTTTGGTGGTTGGGGAAGTTGAGTCAAGTATGGGGAAAATGTGGAAGGAGTGGGGAAATGTGGTGGGGTGTGGGGGAAGGTGTGGGAAGATGTGTTGGGGGTGTGGGTAGAGGTGGGAAAAGTGTGGAGGTGTAAGAGATGGAGAGTAGGTGTGGGGAAATGTGTTTGGGGTGTGGGGAGAAGTGTGGAAAGAGTGTTGGGTGGGGCAATGTGAGGGGAGGTGGGGGGTGCGAGGAAGTGTGGGAGAAATGTGGGACAATCTAGGGGAGCGGGCAAATGTGGGAGAAGAGTGGTGTCACAATCTGGGACCCCAACTCTCCTGACCCAACTCCCCTGACTCCAACTCCTCCGACCCCAACTCTCCAACCCTCCCGACTCCAACTCCCCGACCCCCCCATCCCCCGACTCCAACTCCCGCGACCCTGCGTTTTCTGGCCGCAACGCGCATTTTCGCTTTTTTTAAATAGCGTGTTGAATGCACGATTTGTAGAATATCTGGAAGAAACTAAGTCGGAATTTTTCCAAACTTGATCGCAATTTGATGCGCCTTAAATTACACCTACTGCACAAAAAAACGTTTGGTTTTAGTCTTCTGTGACGAAATAATAGCGAAGTTACGAAGCTCACTCGCAAACTTGATTTTCCTGCATTTTTGGGTGTTTTCCTCCAAACCAATGCCACTGCCAAACGCGCTTAAAAATTTTGTTCATATTCTATTAAGTAGGTGAGGAATAACTGTTTTAGAAGCTGAAAAAGGAAAGAGGATTGAAAGTAATGCCGTTCAAAAGTTATGTAATGAAACGCACTATACAATGATTTTACTTTTTGCGCGCATTGCCTCAATTGACTATACCTTGTGAACTTTTCATATTTGCTACATTTAAAGTGCATATCGGGTGGCCCAGAAAAAACGACAACACTTTTATTTTTTCAAAAACTACCAAAGCTATGGTTCTTGTATTTGATACTCATCATGGTAGAGGTATTTAGCACATTTGCTGAAAGTTTCAGCTTCGTAAATTGAATGATTGAAGTAATTTTATTACTTTGAACATTTCTGTCCATAAAATTTAATGCCGTTCAAGCGGTGCAACTCTCGTCTGCAATGCCGCGTTTACGCACGACAACTCACTATGGTACGGAAGCTTATAAATGCAAAACACAAAAACAAGTTAAAACCCGATCGACGAAGCTTTTTCACGAACGACAAATCTTTTTCGCAATCAACAAATCTTGTTTGCGATGCACAAAATTTTTTCACGATCGACAAAACTTCGCAATCAACAAATTTTTTTCGCAATCGACAAATCTTTTTCGCGATCGACAAAACTTTAAACCGATCGACAAATCTTTTTCGCAATGCACAAAACTTTTTCGCGATCGACAAAACTTTTTCGCAATTAACAAATCTTTTCCACGATCGACAAATCTTTTTCGCAATGCACAAATCTTTTTCGCGTTGCATAAATCTTTTTCTCGATGCACAAAACTTTCGCGGTCGACAAATCTTTTTCGCAATGCACAAATCTTTTTCGCGATCGACAAATCTTTTTCGCGATGCACAAATCTTTTTCGTGATGCATAAATCTTTTTCTCGATGCGCAAATCTTTTTCGCAATCGACAAATCTTTTTCACAATGCACAAGTCTTTTTCGCGATTGACAAAACTTTAAACAGATCGGCAAAATTTTTGACTAATTAACTAAACACAGTGTCAGTGCACAAAACTTTTACTGTAAGTGGCCTAATTCGCAAATCTCAATGTACATATCAACAAGAAAAAAACTCACAACTTTGGCTTTTTGTTAGGCTACAGCTATTAGGAACAATGTGAATTTCGCCTGTTTAGCTCGACACCTCTGAACGCTTGCACAGTGCACACGTATAATCTGTTGTGCGAGCGATCGAGAATGCGAAATAGTTCCGTAGCCCCACCTTATAATTTCAGCTAGGCTAACAAGTAACAGCTGCAGTTAGGTTACACCGTTTACACCATATTTCTCTACTTTCATGGCTTTGAAAGTTGACAGGATTTCGCAATGGGGGGGTTGTGTCGGAGGTCTGGGGTCGAAGCCCTAAGCTGCCGGAGGCAAAGGGGTCTGGGGCCCCAGTCGCTAAAATTTTTTGTATTTTCTACGTAAAAAAAGTAAATTTTAGTGCGTTTAACGGTATAATCTGCTGTAACAATATCTTATTACAGGCGTGGGCAACATCCGGCCCGCGGGTCGGATCCGGTGTGCGCGACCATTTTATGCGTCCCGCTAGCACTTGCAGAAATATGACCTCATATCGCGAATCAAGCCGAAGACCTTTTATTTTTTTATAGGACATCGTCTGAGGACAAGTAGACCTTTTTTGTTCTCTACCGCAGAAACGTATTTAGGGCGGTACATTGTGCCTCGCCCCCCTTTTGACTCTGCCTTTTATTAAAACAGAACAAAATTAATGGTGCCAAGTGACTAAAATATGCCAGACTCTGGGGGCGGATGCAGGGGTCGATGATGAGGAGTATGCATCCTCCCATCAGTCATTTTCAAACATGTTTTTGATATATACAATTTTTCCATAGTTTCGAATATTCTTTGATAGCGATTACGCCTTAGGCAGGCATAATCGAAAATGTGCAAACAAAACGCATCATATTCGGCGAAGCACTCAGAATTAGGGTCAAATAATTTAAACAAAATTTTCGTGAAAATTATGTAAAAGTTTCGAATTTTGCAGGGAAGCATGCCCTCGGCCCCCTAGAACTTTTTTTGTTTCTCAATCAGCTTTAAAGTAGTTCTGCTGAATATAAAGACGATCAAAAAAATGTGGAAATTATGGCCCCCCTTTTGAAGTTTTTCCCTACCCCACTGCTTCACCCATATTTTCGGTAGAAACGCAGGACATCTGAGGAGTGTGTAGACCTTCTTTTTTTTCTCTTCCAATCACAGCCACCCTGACAATATTAGTTGTTGAAAATATTGAACTCGATCCATCTAATAATCCGGCTTGGGAAGGACTTCGTCTTCCCACATATGGCCCGCTGACTAAAAAAGTTGCCCACCCCTGTCTTATTATATTATGTATTATACCAGGGATGGCGAACCTTTTTAAGTGATGGGTCAAATTTAAGGTCGCAGACCGAAAAAAGAAAAAACGTGGGTCACGGATGTAATAATATTAACGAGGGGCTTGAACGCAAGTTCTACCGAAATCTGTGCAAAGAGCAAAAAAAAAGATCTTCACCTCAGAAATACCCAGCTTCCCGTCTTCAATGCCCCAGCATGGAAAAACAAGCTTTTTTTTACTACGGTATTTTCGATACTGTTTTTTCGTAAAATTTTCCAAACTACAGGTGGGTCACTTAGTGACCCGCGGGTCAGTGGTTTGCCATCCCTGTATTATACAAACACAAAATACTCTGACATCGTATGATTTATACACGATATTGAACATACAGCTGTTGCAGAATGTTATGCTGCAGAGCAGACTATAGTTGCAGTATTGGATGCATCCTTATTGATTCGCAGCTCTAACTTGAGAAACTAATATTCTAACTTTAGAATGGTTTGCGGTCCTCTGTTAAGAGCTCTCCTACCCACGGATCGGAAAGCGCTGCTCTATTGCTAAAAGCAGAGAAGTAACCTCATGCCTCGGCAATTTAATGTAACAATGGTTGCTGCTTTAAAATAATTTTCTTAGCTCACATGTAAAAGATATGCAGTCATTGTAGGCTTATAAATACTGATAGCCAAAATGTAATGTGACAAAAAATTAGAGAAATAATGCTTTCTAAAATTAGAGAAGCATACCAGTGGTTGTGGGAGAGCTGAAGCTTCCCCTCCGTTAACTACGCTTCTGACGACGAACACGGACAACTGACCGCGAGTCAACTGACCGCCATGCAAACTGACCGCCATGCAAACTGACCACCAAAAACAGCTCCGTGCGCTGTTTCGTAGCGACAATGCACTTCGTGCGCTGAATAATTTGACAAGGCTCGAAAACAGGCTCACGGCGGGGAGTAGGTTCGGTCACGGTTAGGGTTAGATTCGGTCAGGGTTAGGTTCGGTTGAAGTTAGGTTCGGTAAGGGTTAGGTTCGGTTATCAGGGTTAGGTTCGGTTAGAGTTAGGTTCGGTTGGCTGAGTAAGGTTCGGTTGGGATTAGATGTGGTCAGGGTTAGGTTTGACTACCGTTTGGTTCGGTTAGGCTTAGGTCCAGTTAAAGACGGTTTATGTTCGTTTAGGATTTGTTGTAGTTCCACGTGGCGAAAGTTCTTGTTAATAAATTAGGCGTTTTTGGCGGTCAGTTGTCGCGGCGGTCAGTTTGCATGGCGGTCAGTTGTCGTGTACCGACTGACGATACCAATGGTGCAGCAGTTTGTACGCACCATTCAAGTTTACAGCAGATAGTTTGGCATACCAATATAATGGGTGGGGAGAATTCAGCCCCCCTCCCCAGTAATGCTACTGACGCAAACGATGGTGCAGCAGTTTGCAACGACTTTTCAAATTGACGGCAGATAGTTGGCATACCAATAGGAGAGCCTGATAGTTGGCATACCAGCGACAAGATCTTGTCATGCACGCGCTTGTTTTACGGCTTCTGTTGGCATTGTCAATACTCATGTCAGTCAAAATTTTCACACCATTCAAAGTTTTCAAAATTCATGTCTGAAAGGGCAACTTTATGTCTAAGTCGATACTCCCTGAGGTGAACTACAGCAAAAGATAAACATCGCTTCTTCAAATACTATGTTTATTGTCGCTATCTATTTTTAAACGAAACACTGTACAAGTAAATTGGTCACCTCTCATATCAAAGGAATTTGTAATTAGCAATTTAAAAATTACTTTTTTCCTCGCGTAATTTTGTAATTGGAATTAGTTAGGGCCTACCTTATTAATAAAGTAATTTTACTCGGTAATTAGTTACTTTTTTGGCCAAGAAATTGTGGTTGGAATTAATTACATTTTTTGAGGATTCTTTCCAGCCCTGACGTTAAGTATTAACGATTACAAACATCCTTGGAATTTCAAAAACAAATTTTCGTAAAAGCATAGGCCTCTCTTCTCCTGCGTTCGTACCCACCAGCCGCCATAACCTCTACACGTAGAAATACCCATGGTACATAATTATTGTCATGCTTACGAAAAGCAGCTTTTTAAAATCCTTATCCTTCGAAATAATGGGCCTAAGATTTGTGCAAACGATTGGTTATGCTGATTTTGTCACTTAAGGCAGGGGTGGGCAAACTACGACCCGCGGGCCGCATGCGGTCCGGGAGCTCTTGCAAAAAGATGAATCTTGTGCCCTAGTGAAATTTTGTGTAATATAGGACGTTTGCAGACGTAATGAACTTTTTTTGCTCTTCACTTGATTTTGAGAGGAAAATAGGACATTTCTGGTCGTGATGACCAGGAGCTGGTCCAGAGGGGGATGAGGGGAATGCATCCTCCCCACCAGCCGTATTCAACAATGCTTTGGTTAAATTAAGTTTGTCATAACTTCGAACCTCTTCATAACAATACGCCTGAGTCGCCTTCAGCACGCATAATCGAAGTTATGCGAAAAAAATACATCATTATTTGGTGAAACACTCAAATAAGGGGCCAAAAATGGAAACAAAATTTCCCTGAAAATTATTTAAAAAGCACTAAAATGGCCATTTCAAAAACTTTCCGGGGGAGCATGCCCCTGGACCCCTCTAGAGTCGTTTTGTTATTTAAGTTGCTTTAATTCACTCTACCGGAAAAAACTACGCTTGAAAAAGAGACGAAATTTGATGCCCCCTCCCTGAAAAAAATTTTAAATACACCCTTGACATTAAACATTATCAAAAGGCTTTTTTACGCTCGTTTCCGGGTCTAAACGTCTCACCGTCTTTGTATTTAGTCAACATTCAACCTAATTCAAAATTTCATCCCCCCACCAAAACTTTCTGGATTCGCTCCAGGTGATAACCTATTTTTTGCTTTGCTTTTCCAAGCGGTGCGGCCCTCGACTTTAAAATTTCTTCCAATGCGGCCCTTTGTGCAAAAAGTTTGCCCACCCCTGACTTGAGGCATACAGGTATTGGGTAATTGTTTTTGCATTGAACTCTAGTAAACCGGACTACTTTTTTGCTGACGTATGAATGCTTTTCTCTTCACGTTGAAAATTTTTGACTTGCTGAGTTGATGTTCACCTTAAACAATCTTCAATGTTCAAGTCGTAAACCTTTGTGGCTACTCGACTCGATGACCTCACGATCCTTTCGTGGTCACCTTGTTGCTGTATTGTAATCGCGATATAGCAGCAACAAATAAAGCTGGAGTCTTGTCAACGCTTACTTTGATCGCAAGCCGTTACATAGATTTTGAAAGTTTTTGGCTTAGTTTGAATTTCTTGCAGTTCCGAGCTCATTAACTTCCATTGCTAAAATTCAAGTCTGGGAAGGAGTAGTTTACGAGATTGCAATGCAAAAACAATTATGCCTTATGTAACAAAAACAGCATAACCACACGTTTACACAAATCTTATTTTGAAGCACAAAGATTTGAAAAAGCTGCTCTTCATGAGCATGACAACAGTTATGTAACATGGGGATTTTTACGTGCAGTGGTTGTGGCGACTGGTGAGTACAAACACAGAAGAGATGCCTATGCTTTTACGACAATTTATAATTGTATTATTCACGATTTTGAAATTGCGAGGATGTTTGTAATCGTTGATACTTAGTTAACTTATTACCCTGTGCCATACCCAACTTTGGAGGGCGTAAGCTAATGGGCCATCAGGGGAATAGTTTAATCATAATTTTAACGTGATAATTTAAACAGATAGGCCTAGTGATGGTGTAAAGAAAAAGATGAATTGTCCTCAGGTTTTTGGTCCGTGCAAAACGAACATTGGCCTTAGGAAATTATGTATGTCAACTTTCAAAGCCATGAAAGTAGAGAAATATGGTGTAACCTACCTGCAGCTGTTAGCCTAGCTAAAATTTTAAGGTAGGGCTACGGAACTATTTCGCATTCTCGATCGCTCGCACAACAGATTATACGTGTGCACTGTGCCAGCGCTCAGAGGTGTCGAGCTAAACAGGCGAAATTCACATTGTTCCTAATAGCTGTAGCCTAACAAAAAGCCAAAGTTGTGAGTTTTTTTCTTGTTGATATCTATATTGAGTTTTGTGCATCACTTACAGTAAAAGTTTTGTGCACTGATATTCAGTTTAATCAATTAGTTGAAAGTTTTGCCGATCGGTTTAAAGTTTTGTCAATCGCGAAAAAGACTTGTGCATCGTAAAAAAGATTAGTCGATTGCGAAAAGGACTTGTCGATCGCGAAAAAGATCTGTGCATCGACAAAAGAATTTGTTGATCGGTTTAAAGTTTTGTCGATCGCGGATAAGATTTGTGCATTGCGAAAAAGATTTGTCGATCGTGGAAAAGATTTGTCGATTGCGAAAAAGTTTTGTCGATCGCGAAAAAGATTTGTCGATTGCGCAAAAGATTTATGCATCGCGAAAAAGATTTGTGCATTGCAAAAAAGATTTTTCGATCGGTTTAGAGTTTTGTCGATCGCGAAAAAGTTTTGCCGATTGCGAAAAAGTTTTGTGCATCACGAAAAAGATTTGTCGATTGCGAAAAAAATTTGTCGACTGCGAAAAAGTTTTGTCGATCGCGAAAAAGTTTTGTGCATCGCGAAAAAGTTTTGTCGATCGTGAAAAAGATTTGTGCATCGAGAAAAAGATTAGTCGATTGCGAAAAAGTTTTGTCGATCGCGAAAAAGATTTGTGCATCGTGAAAAAGTTTTGTCAATCGTGAAAACGATTTATCGATTGCGAAAAAGATTTGTCGATCGGTTTAAAGTTTTGTCGATCGCGAAAAAGTTTTGTTCATCGCGAAAAAGATTTGTTGATCGTGAAAAAGTTTTGTGCATCACAGAAAAGGTTTGTCGATTGCGAAAAAGATTTGTCGACCGGGAAAAAAATTTGTCGATCGTGAAAAAGATTTGTCGATCGGGTTTTAACTTATTTTTGTGTTTTGCACTTATAAGCTTCAGTACTGTGGAGCTTATCTGTGCATAATCCCGTTAGTGTTAGTACCAATCAGAGCTATCTGGAAGGCAGTACTCCAAGTTGCATTAAAAAAGAGCAATGGCCTCCGCAATCTCCGGTTGTAATCTCATGGACTGCAGTTTATGGGACTCACTTTCTGAGAAAGTTTACAGCGGAAGGAAGACCGTGTTTATAGAAGAACTAAAGGACACAATCAGACAGAAATGGAGTGAAAATTTTTAAGGATAAAGTTTGAAAGGCGATTTCTCGAGAAAAAAAATTTGAAAAGCGATTTCTTGAAAAAAAAAAGCAGTTGCGCGCAATTTGCGATCAAAGCGGAGGGCACATCGATCACCTGTTCAATTAGCTACCTACGCAAATGGCATTTTGGTATTTTCGGCATTTTATTTTTTGATAATAATTTGAAAAGCGATGGCATTCCTTCATGTTTCCACCGAATAAGCTTAAATTTTCAGAAAAAGTGTGAAATTTCCTTGTCATGTTGCACACCAAACTATAGAATGATTGCTTTCGCAATTTTTGAAAAACTCAAAAATTAAAAGTGTTATCGTTTTCTCTGCGCCACCCGGTATATTGTATTATATGTCTGATTAAATGCTGTCAATTTAAAGTTTTTTTCTTGATCTTGAGAAAAAATTTTAAAGCAATTCAATTGGTGCTAAGAAACATGATCAGCAACCTAGATAGGAGAGTCATGAAAGTGTTATTTTTTCCTGGAAATTGTTTTTGGACCTTTTTAATTTCAATTTATAAGCACACCATGACAGCTTCAATGTGTTTTGAAAGTGTCAACTATGATGTTTTTGTTTAGCCTACAAGCAATCTTTTACCAGTTGAATTCATGTTTTTTTTTTTTAGATAATTTGAGAAAAAGGGTTTTATTGACTAACACTCTCAATCTCAAAACTTCACCTTTATCAAAGAAAATTTCATTCAGTCTGGATAAATCAAGCGGCGGGGCATCCCAACCTACTATCTCTGCTGATGATGAAAGTTTTTACACTGCCAATGATGTTTCAAGTGATACTGAGTCATCTTTGTCCAAAATGGATGAAGATCCTGTTGAACTTCCATTAAGCCCAGAAAATTCTTCTGTCACAACAGCGCTCAACAACCTGCTAGAACAAGCATGCAACTCAGCCACGGCACCACCTGCTGAGCTAAAGAATCAACGTGATGATATGCGGACAACATTTACCGAAAAAATTGACAGCATTGAACCAACAAAAATCTCTGCTTTTGAAAGTAATAATGCACTTGTTCAAACAATTAAAAGTAAAAGTGATGTCCCTATTCTTCATAATCACAATATTTTGTCTACTTCTGTTGATAATCTTGATGCAATCATTGTCTCTGAAGATATAAATGAAGACGAATGGAAGCACACAAAATCTGATGAATGCGCTAATGATTGTCCCAAAATTGAAGCGGATGCGGCCAAAGAAAATGAGATGAAAACTACTATTGGTAAAAATACGTCCAGCATTCCTTTTCGAAAGAATGCAGGTATAAATGTTTTAAGTATCTTTTTTGATCAAAGCTCAGATGGCTGAGTGGTGAGAGCTTAGATGGCCAAGTGGTAAGAGCGTCCGCCTCGGAAATTGTAGACTTGGGTTTGATTCCGAGTCGGGTCAA
Organism: Trididemnum miniatum; assembly: GCA_964006365.1. Taxonomy (NCBI): domain Eukaryota; kingdom Metazoa; phylum Chordata; class Ascidiacea; order Aplousobranchia; family Didemnidae; genus Trididemnum; species Trididemnum miniatum. The sequence goes on along the minus strand of OZ023233.1, from coordinate 9,089,494 downwards.
ACCAATGACATTAAAATTGGTATTCACAGTTTCCCTGCTTGACGCTCAGTATTAAAGGGACAGTGTGGAGAACAAGCCAGCAAGTTTACTTGTTGTGTCGTTGGGAAAGGCACTTGGTGGGATTCCCCCATCTTGGTGTGGTAGACAGATGGCTGGCAATTCTAAGCGAGTTCGTATGGCGCATTGATCGCTTTCTCGTGATTGGAGGATAAATATGCAACAAAATACAATACAAAGCAGGTACTTTTGGTGTGACCGACTCGGCGTTAGGACAGGTTTCTGGTTAAGCTAGGGTTTGAGTGAGAGTTCAAGTAAGTTTGCGGTTAGGGGTTGGTGATTGGGTTTGGGCCTAAGTTCGGTATCTCAGCATCGAGTCGCGCATTCTTTTATATGGGATTATTGGTGCAGCATACATTAGGTGTAATGGACATCAATATGATAGTGTAAGGATATTCGTTCAGTTCATTATCATAGAGCTCTAGCTTTTTATGGGTGACCTACGACTGAAATAACGGAATATGTGTCACCGATTCTTGAAATAAACAATAATTAGGTATTAATAACATACATTTCCCAAAACCTTCATGAATAGAAAATAATATCTGTTTATATTTAAAAAAACGGATTCCCACTTCAAATAAATACAATAGATTGCGTTAGTCGGTAATTAATTACATGTGCCTAGCTTAATTTTATTCGCATGCAGTGTAATGAGTAGCCTACATGGCTTAATTAGCTATTGTTACGCAGTCTAATACGCAGACGAAAATATCATCGCCGGTTACCATTTTAAGATAGCAAAGCTGATGAATGGATAAAATTTAACGGTTTTTGAAGATTGTAATTCGCGAAAAATTACCGATTTCGATGGAGGTGGGTTATTTCAGGCATGGTTAAACCGTACGTATTCAAAGGTGCATTAACAAGTTTAAAGACCTTTTTACCTGCACCGGTACATTGAAAGAGTAATGTTTATCTTTTTAGATCTCAAATCATCTAATAGCCCTAAGCCAACTATTTGCAACCAAAATGACACCGACCAGCTTAAGGTTAAGCAAGCGCAATTCAAGAAACTGTCTTCCCAATCCACCCGCTCCCCTCTCTCAATGCTGGGTCATAGCAATTCTCCAGAACCGAAGCGATTTCGTCCAGCAGTGAGTTCTTGTTTGTAGCTTTTAATCGCAACTTGGTCTTATTCACATGATGTATTTGCCAATATGCATAGGGTTTAAGAACTTTCGTTCAAGAGGTGCTTAAATATTTTGCGAAATATTGATACCTCTTTATCAATTGCGTAGCGAGAAATTTTAGGGGAATGGGACAATAGTTCCCAACTCGTTTTAAAGCCCGCACCCCTTCGGCAAGGAAAATCAGTCTCGCAGCCTTTGCACAATTTGAATTATAATCCTGATTTGATTGTATATTGCTAATAACAACAGGTGCAAAATCCACGCAAATATTAATAAAAAATATAATAACCGGTACTTGAACTACTGTAAAACAAAACTAGCAGTGGACTGGAGAAAAAGAGATAGGCTATAGCCGCTATACCATAAATAATTTTCAAGTTTTCAGTATTCGTCAATCGTTACGTATTGTTTGATTTATGTTTCACTAGAATGTATCGATGAATAAAATAGCCATGCAGTCCCTTTCCGTGAATTAGCCTTTGTCTCGTCAAAGCGGTGTATATGTAAGTCCATGCTCTGGTGAAAAGCGGTCACGTCAAGCTCCCTACTAGCGTACTTAGTTATTCCTATGCGCTATTCTTGCTCTTGTTGAATTGAAATGTTTAATTTGAATGTTTTTTCCATTCAGAAAGAAAGTTTTTCCACTGCAAATACCATGACAAGCCAGAATCGCAGAACCTCCAATCGCAGCCGTTTGCCTCGTTACAAGTCTGTTCGATCCTCTCAAAATTAATCTGTAGCTCGTGGCGGAGTTGTTGTACAATCGTATCATGTTTTCGTGTGTTTTCGCATTAATTTCTATTCCTCAGTTGGTTTTGTGGCGCTTATTAACTTTTGTGTGCAATGGCTTTTTGTTTTGTTTATGTATAGATGGGACTAGAAGAACTACTACTTCAGTGAATTTGATCACTCAGAATCTTGTGCGTGTGACACATATCGTTAATGCTGCTTGTGAAATATAAAATGTTTTAAGTTGAATTTTTATTCAAAACGCCATAAGCATGTTAAGTACCAGAATCTCAAATCTGAACAAGATATAATGCAGCCTTGCCCATCTTCCACGAATGTTTTTTGCGTACGGGTAATATTAATGCTGCATGACGGCTGTTTTTCAAAATCCTCTGGCGGTGCCGTTATGAGCGAATTCTTTTGATCTTTTTAAGGTCTATCGAATAAAAATGCTTTAAGGGAGTTTGCAAAAATCCCGAGAGACGTGCCGCGAGCAACGAAATATTTGTTACAGACCAACGATTCGTTTTTGGAATATTCGCGAT